>PKML01043526.1:703363-819579 GCA_002933935.1 Eutrema yunnanense | reverse complement strand
AAAATTATTAATATACGATTTAAAATCGATTCATAATCCTGAAAAGTAAATGAAAAAAAATATTAGTTATGTTTAGATTAAGAAAAATTAAACAAAAATTATAAATAAAAGCCAAAGTTAAAAAAAAAATCATATTTTAGTTTAGAATAAAGAAATTAAATAATAGATTACAATCCTAAAAAGAAAATGAATAAAAGCCAAATTTTATATTAAAAAAACACATTTCAGTTTAAAATAAGGAAATTAAATAATATCGTACACACCTAAAAAACTAAAGTTTTTTAAAAAGAAAAAACAATTAGTAATTCTTAAAAAAAAACCACAAACTTAAAATGGAATACAAACTTAAAAAAAAAAAAGAATTCTCATTCCCCACCTCTCGATAACCAAATTGATAGGTTCTCAATTTCACAACAAAACAAACTTTACATAACATTTTTTGTCCATGATTACGTAATCCATGTAATCTTTTGTCTAATAGAAGTCATGATTACGTAAAGAGAAAATTCATATTACGTAAAGAGAAAAGCTTGATCGTGCCACATATCAAGTCAATCGATCATATTCTGTCATGTGTAAAAGAAATTTTCAAAAAAAAAATCAATTAGTTTTTGACACATAATATTAACAATAGAACGATAAATTTATAATTGATTCATAATCCTAAAAGGTAAAATTACTAAACAAACAAAATATAGATAAAAAGGTAAATTTATCATAAAAGCCAAAGTTGATTAAAAAAGAATAATTAATAATTAATAATGGAAAAATTAAAATCGATTAATAAAAACAAAACTTTAAAAACTTAAAAGGAAAATTATAAATATACTGTAAACTTAAAAGAAAAATTATTAATATACGATTTAAAATCGATTCATAATCCTGAAAAGTAAATGAAAAAAAATATTAGTTATGTTTAGATTAAGAAAAATTAAACAAAAATTATAAATAAAAGCCAAAGTTAAAAAAAAATCATATTTTAGTTTAGAATAAAAAAAATTAAACAATATATTACAATCATAAAAACAAAATGAATAAAAACCAAATTTTATGATCTTACATATATGATTTGTTTCTTTGCTTTTGAGACAAAGTGAATCGACAATCGACTCGTAAACACATAAATCGGTGTTTGAAATGATTGTAGATTATTTACATATATTTTGAAAGAGAAAACCCTAATCCAACAACCGTTTAATTTTTGTTTTCTCAAGAGAAGAGAGGTACTTTTTTGTGGACGTGGGATGAGTTTTATTCCTTTTTTCTTTTTCACAATACATTTTGTTTACAAATTATTCTAACTATGTGTACTTATGGGGTGAAATTGTGGGGCGGATTATGATTGATATTTTTACAATTACGAGTTGGTCCGTCAAAACATGCAAAAATAGTAGACCGGTGTGTGTGGTGGGTTAAATGGACAGGGTTAACACTCATAAATGTTTAATTTTTCTATTTAATATAATAAAACAATTGATTAAAAGTTTTTATCATTATGTGTTTACATAGGTTAGATTTTTTTAAAAAAAATGGAGATCTTCTCTCTTTTGATGACTCTGGTGTGTTGGATTTCTGGTGTAATTTTGTACTTTTATGAATGATAAACTATACTTGTTTGTGGTGACCTGTTCTTTCATGTGTCATAATCTAAAGTTTTGTTTTGTTTTTTCACTGGTGACGTATGCTATGATTGTCTTTACTCAAGTGAGTTTTAAATGCTCAATGTTAGGCAGAAACTAATGTTGGCTTAATCACGAGTCAAAAACCTCAAACGCTTTGATCGGAATCAAAACTTCAGGAGCTTAAACAAAGGGTTAATCTAGTTGTAGAATTTTCCCAAAGTGTGAATCCAACATTAAATAGAAAAACTTCGAAGATGTTTATGTCGACTTTTTCCAAAGGAAAGCTGAGTATTATCAAGGAAAGGCCAAGATAGGTTCGACAGCAAAATTTTGATCATCGAGCCGCTTGCCCCTGTGTGTGTTCTAAGAGCTGAGTCAATAACTTGTAAGTCTGTCCTGATAAGGCTTTGGTGTGGTTTATCAACTGCTCATGCCTGCATTAAGTGGGAGCAAGTTTAGATTGTAGATTTTTCAGAAATACACGATCTAGATAGAAATGATGTTTTAGGTTCAAGTATAAAGCTGTCTTCTTCTTACACGTTGGGCTGAGTAGGCTCCATGATTACACTTCCTGACTCGGAATCAATCTTGGCGTCGAGCTTTGAGGTGCGGATAAGGTTCACAATCTTGGCGTCGAGCTTTCAATTGAGGCCTTCTCCTTTTGTTGACAATGAAAGCAGTTGCGCAGCAAGTGTGGAGCACTAGTTTGTATGGCATTTAGATACCAATAAATATAAATCAAATTAGTATACATTACTGCAAAAACGGCATGGAAAACAAAGTAAAATAATTTTCAGCAAATGTCCTCACTAGAAGCACAATCCTAACTGACGGTCCAGACATAAAGAAAGAGGACTCTCAAACCTAGTGAATGGTTTAATCACTTTATTACAACATCGGGACTAACTTTGACTCAAAAAACATTGTTTCACACACAAACACCACCAATGCGCAACTTCATCGCATTCAAATCACGCTTCTCTTGAGAGTTGAGACTAATAAGGGATGCAAAAGAAAAGAAAAAAGGTGGAACTTGGAAGCAGAGATATGTTCAAATGATATACAGGGAAGAAAAAGGGAAATATGAATTTAATTAAAGATGTTACGTTTCCACTTCAAAACTGTATAAAGGAGTAGAGAGGGATGCAGATGACTGAAAGGTTTAAACTTAATTGTCTTGGTTAAAAAGATCAATGATTCATGGTTGAAAAAAATATAGAGACCCCAATGCATCAACCAAATCCTGTTCTGCACCTGGTTTAGTGGCGATGCAAAACTCTGAAAAACCAAATGCTAGTTCACATCTATGGGGGATCTCAAAGGATACAAGCTAGAAGAAATTTTGAAAGCAGACCTTTGAGTCAATAATTTCTTTAAGACGGCTGAGCTCTTCAAGTGCAATGTCCCAGTTTTGCATCAATATTCCAGATGCGAGCTTTCCCCACAATGACATATAATCAGTAGCACCAGAATAGTTCCCACATTCAAACTGAAACTTGGCGTACTGATACAAAGCCTTAATCTGGTCTGGACCAATCTGATAAAACATGACATATAAGATTTGCGTTCCTCGATACCAAATGCAAATCAAACAGTACAAAATCACAACCTGGTAGCGTTCCTTGAGCATCTGGAGATTGTACTGCTTGTCAGCCCTAAGCTCCGGTTCAAAAGGAAAGTCCTCCAGAGATTTGAGCCTGGCCACTACCTCTGCTCTCCTTTCCACCATATCTATCACCACAACTTCCCAAAATTCCAACACCAAATTCATCATCAAACAACCGAACCAAACCAAAAAAAAACTCCATTGACCAAATCTGTAATTGGGGTCGCGCCAGACAGCTTTCACGATGCACCACCATCGCCGCGACCCCAGCGACGTCGTTGGGGTCGCGCCGCCGTTGAGGGAGACTGTCGGAGAAGAGCAACGGACGCGAGCCAAGTACTGCGTTACATGTATCAGGAGGCATCCGGGTCTCTGTTTCTTTGTCTCTGTTTCTTTGTCTTTAGGGCACCTCTTCCATCAGGAGGCATCCGGGTCTTCAAACTCTTGGTCTTTCTGGTTTAGGATCAAGTACTGCGTTACATGTAAGAAGTTTTGCTTTGTTAATTTTTTGTCAATCACCTCACATGTTGTGTATTAAACGTTGCCTTGTAAATTGATCCTAGGTTGGAGAGATCGTATTTTAGTTCCTGGATCACCAAAGCGTATAAATCACTTCTTCTTAAACGCTGTAAGAGACCAACAAAAAATTTGCTGTTCTAAAAGATGGAATCGATAGTCTGATATGCTCAATCTGTTTTGCAGTTTGAGAATTGGCATTCTTTTGATACAAACCCACTCTATGATCGAGTCCATATACTGTGAGGTATAGTCTCCATAAATTCCTCATCTCCTTTCCTGTTTCACACAGTTGCTTCGACTTGTTATCGTTTATTCTTAATTGGAAACTTTGTCAGGGTGCTTCATCAAGATGGTCTGCTCATAGATTACGGGAAACATTTGAGTGGCAAATTCGATGCAATGAAGGCAGTCGAACAAGGCCAAAATTAGTTTGAATTTTATGGTTAATTGCTCGGCTCACATTGCTTAGCTAAATCAGAATTTGGATTGATTTTCAGATGATATTCCTGCCATTCAAAGCTGCCGCAGATCTCTTGGCCAAGAAAGAGCTTTAGCCTCCATTATATTATGTTGCTACATTGAAAACTAAAAAGGTATGTTTCATCAAAAAAAATCTTATGGATCAAGCAGTTTACCCTGTTTCCACATGTGTTCCTTTTGGTAGGGGCCTGTTGTTGCGGCCGTATACTATGAAGATATATGTACGTAAATTTCAAGCTGGTGATTTTCTTAAACTGATTTATTATTTTTAATATATAACTTGGAGTCGTACGATAACCAGTTTTCGGTTCAATCTGGCAATACAAAGGATTTTGATCCCGAAAGTAGTTGATACAACCCTTTTCCCTTTGGTTTCTTTCGCCCTGTTTGGTTAAGACTTGAGAGTTGTTGGCTTCTTCTACTTATAAATTTAAGAATTGGGAATTTCTCATGGTTTATGAGTAACATGATAGCCTTACTAATGACATAAAATATATTTGAACTTTCCACAGGTATGAGTTTCTACTAATATGCAATCTGACATTGCCTTAACAAAAAACGAAAACCATCGAAACAATAATAATGCCATACGCCTTAAATAAAAACACCTTCCTTAAGTGAAGTCACTATTCACTAATGAATAACAGTCTTTGAATTTTGGGCTCACTTTCCAGTCTTCACAAGGATTCCTGCAATTTCTTGCAATCCTGTGTGTAGTTTGCTTCGGTTTGGGAATCATCTGGCTCTCTTGTCCAAGACTTTCTTTTGAGGTGGAGGATACCTATAAAGTTTTCTTTTCATGACAAGTTTTGAACCAAAGGCAAAAATATAAAGGAACATAAGAGTATAATTGAGTTTGAAGTTACCTTAAGGTGCTTAGGTGTTTGAGAACATATATTGCTGCACCTGCGTCAATCTAAAACTTATAAGATCCAATAAGATTGTAGTCTCAGTTTCCATCTTTGTATCCTTCATGCAGAAACAGTTCAATGTCCAGTGCTTGCATTGTTCCTACACAGTGAAAATATAAACTCTTATTTGCAATCTAGTTATGGCAGAGACTAATACGCTAACATCAATCCTTACCATCGCAGGTAAATCTAGAAAATAAGATGAGCCATGTAACATCTTTTTACTTTAGTGCACAAATTCCTGAAGACATGAAATAAGAACCTTTTGTTTCCTGCTAAATCCATATACCGCTTTGGATATCTTTTGTAACACATGAATTTCCTTCCCTTGGGACTTTCATATGACCATTCACACCCTCAGTCAAGAGTAAAGACACGGATTCATTCCCATCCAATCTATAATAACAATGTCAAAACCACATAAAACGAGACTGTAATCAGCAAATGAAGTACTTCAAAGTCAAACATCTAGAGAGTACATTATAGTGGTGGCTTGGCATCTATATTACCATGAATTTTTTACAATCCAGAAACCTTGAAATGTGTGTCTGTACAATCTGATGTATCCGCTTTCTGGTATAGCCTCTGTTCTCAAAAGAGAAGTCCATGAACAAGTGTACTTGACGTGACCCTGTGACAGAACACTCAAAGAGGAGAAAGGAACATATTGACATTTTCCTAGAGAAACAAACCACAAATATCCTCAAGAACTGACCATACACAATGTTTAATTTTCAGAAAACTTAACCTTAAAGCAAACTAAACATAGTTTCACTCATCTGACAAAAGCAAACCAAACTAAAGATAGTTTCACATCAAACAAAAGCAAACCAAAGTAAACACATAGGGTTTCAATTATACAACATCCAACATAAATCGACCCTTAAACATTAAAAAAAAATCAAAAGAAAGCAAATCTTCTTCCTTCTTTCCTTCCATCCTTCATTCCACCTTCACATATATACAAAACGTACAGTTAGTCAAAAACCAATAAAACAAAAAAAAACAGAGAAAGAAATATTCAAAGAGAGATTGATTTACCTGCCTCCTAGATTTTGGTCACACTTTTTGGCCACTTCAACCCTTTAGCCTCAAGCCTCAAGTGAGTTTTCTCTAGAACACCATATCTGAATCCATTATGGTCCAAATAGTTCACAAAGCCTTGAGCAATTGTGATTGTTTCATCAAGCATATTTTTTTCTTCTTTAGATTCTGCTGTCATAATGGGAACACACCTGCTGAGTACTGCATTGAACAAATACTCATATTGTGCATGTGTATATATCTTAACAACAACAATTGTGGTAAAAAGGCGTCTTCATCCTCGCAAGTGCATCAACTACGGGCCCATAATGAACTGGTTGAGGAAGAACTCCATAAATCTTCATGGAATTAAACACCCCTATGACCTCTTTTGGTTTACAAGCACAACTCCATCACTCCAACAGTGGCCTGAAGGTTTGAAAAAAACATTTGTGCAGCCTTGGGATAATGTTTGGAATAGACAGAAATCATGTTATTGTGCATAAGGAGGCCTTTACTCTATGCTTCTGCATGCTTAAAGAGTCTCTCAATTTCTCTCAATGGTAAGCACTCATGTAGATACATTTCCATGATTCTGGAGATGTTCCATTCATCATTTACAGGCCCGACTCGTAGAATATGCGAGCTAGGCGATGGCCTAGGATTACAATATTTTTATGTTTTTATGGGTCACATATTTAGGTTTAGGTTAATAGTTAATGCACAAAATTTGAACTTTATGTTTTTATTTAAAATATTATTTTGTAACTAAAAAATAATTAGTTTGTGTCACATAATTATCTATATAAAGACCACCGGAAAAAAAATTGAACGATTTCAGAAAAAAACGTAAAGAGGATTATTTTTCAGAAATAATGGTTTGTTTTTTTCCGATTTTTTTCAGAAATGCAAAGAGGAGTTTTTGTTTAAATACAAAATTTGTAATTTACAAAGGGCCACATTTTTTTTTATCTTGTCTCGGACCACCATTTTTGTTGGACCGGAGCTGATCATTTAACATCCTAGTCTTGCAAGCTATAGCATGTAGATGTCTAGCTCGGTGAGGTGTTAGTGAATAATTAGAAAATCCATGTTTCATGAAGATTATGACCATTGAGCTTCGCTTCCGTAACAATAGAAATTCTATTAGCTCAAGTTCAGACAAGAGTAACTTCTTCAGTTTCACTTTCAATACATTATCCTCCCAACTGGTTTTAAATATCACTGCTTGAAATATCTTTGTTAGAAGGATGCCGCCTAGAGGAAGAACATTCATGAAGTCTTGTTCAGTCACGGCTTGAGAAATTGTGGGTCCAATTCCTCCCGAGCAAAAATCAACATATTTGTGAATTTTTGTTGAGATGGACCTAGCTAATTGGGGGTGTTAAACCCACCTCCAACAATCAGGTCGAGCATTTTAATTACATGTTACTTTGACGTGGATGAGTTGTCTCATAAATCAATTTTTCCTTTTGACAATTCACGATTTTATGGATTTTGGAAGGAACAATCAAATAAGGATCATATTACTATATAAATGTGTGTTGAGTTCTTATATTACTATTGTAAATCTTTGATGATCTTACATAACTATGGGTACCTGTTAATTATCACTGTGTGCGTTAATTATTAATTGGCTTAATTCTTAGAACAATAATTTGTGCCAATGCATCAAGTCGATCTGAAAGGTTGTAGGAGGATATATATGAGCAAATTCCTCGGAAATAAGTTTTTCAAAAACTTCGACTAAATTTAACACCTAATCAATAGTTCGAACCAATTCTTTGCCTTATATATAAATAAAAAATAAATAAAAAATAAATAAATCTTTGCCTTATAGATATTTAAAATTTAAAATTGGAATCCGCAAATGCTCATACCAGTTACATTATATAGCATACGTAACCTTATCTGTTGTTATCTTCTTCTTTTTTTTTATTTAATTTAATTTCTGAACAAAACATCTGCTTCTTTAGGGCCAAGCCAATCGATCAGTTTCAACTACTAAAGTAGTAAAACACAAGGGTCAAAAGTGATTATTAACTAAATAACTATATATCGTATGAGACCAAATACTTAATGTGTTCAATTACCATTTCATTAGATAGGCCTAATTGTAATAATTCTCCAATCCGAACATCATATTCTTGAGCCAATCCGATATTAGAAAACCATGGCCCCACATCGATTCATCTGATAAATCAAATATAACTCCATCTATGTCAAATAATTAAATATTAATACCCAATACGTACTCATGACAACGTCTAAATCTTCAAATTCAAATTTACAACCCTATAGCATATTTATTTTGGGTTGTCTTTTTTTTCTTCTATTATTAGATCTTCTTTTATTTGTAAATTGATTTTTTCCTTACTAACATTCAAAACATACATGAAGATCTATAATTAAGATGTTTTCTTACTATAACTTTTAGGTAAGTTCCAAAAAAGTTTGCTTTGGTATAAACCTAAAAATATTATCCGGATAAGTGATCGTGTCACTGTACATGCCCCTGTAGAGTTAAAACTATGTGACTTTCTTGTTTTTTTTTTTTTTTGGTTTTAAGACTTTCTTGTTTAAATAAAGAACCTTGTATACATAAGAAATTTAACGCATACAACAATCCATTATATATATATACATATATATATATATATAAATAATGCTTTTTTTTACCGCTGGAAACAAAAAGTTTATAGAATTGATATCATTGTGTAACTATTAACTGAAACAAAGTTTTTTTGGGTCACATTTAATAACGACTTTAGAGCTGATTGAAGACGCACGTCACATGAAATATTATAAATCGGTTGATATATTTATGATGGGCTTTTACTGTTTCAGATAACGAATGCAATAACACTCAGGTTTATATGTTTTGTTTGCCAAATTAAGGCTGGTTGGTAACAGAAGGATATGACTCTGAATCAACAGTGACCCAGATGTTTCTATATTGATGGCTTGAACGATACGTATATTGTGTGTCTTGAATAGTCTTTTTAACGGAATAGAAAGAAGAACCATTTCGTTTCTTTTTTTTTTATGTACTCTGGTGTTTGTGATAATTGACAAGTCAACGTTCCGCAATTCTGATTTTTTTTTTCCATTTTAAAAATTTCTTCTTCATTAAATGATTAAAAGATTGGCAGACTAAGAGCATCTCCAAAGGTAGAACCCTAATTGGAGTTCTTACCATTATTTATAATAATAATTTTGAAAATTTTTAACTTAAGAACCTCATTAAGAAATTATAATTTTTCTCTCTTCCAATGGTAAAACTCCAAGTGGGGTTTTTAAAATATAAAAAAAGCGTCACATGACCAAGAAAAGCTACATGTAACACAACTTTGATAAACAATACGAGAAACAAGACTTGATTGAGAATGTCATTGTATTCATCAAACTACCGTGTACATAGAAAGTCAAAATCACATTTTCTAATATCAAAGCAAAGAAATCACGATTCACTACAAGATCACTATCCCAAAAGAAGAAGATGAATTACCTTAAGAACATCGGTGGCTGCAAGTAGCAATTGACCCTGTCCAATGGCAGCAAAAACCTTATCTTTCTCTGCAAACTTGTTGACCAAAGCAACAGGCTTTTCATTCATCACCAGTAGCTCAGGTGATCTCCCTCCCGGAACCACTACACAGTCATAATCATCAACACAAACATCGTCCCAAGATGCAGTCACATGGAAGTTATGTCCCCGCTTCTCTGCAGGAAGTTGCCTTCCCTCCTCGAGGTCATAAACCGCTGTTGCACACATCTCTCCCTTCTTCTTGTTCGGTGTCACTGCATCTACTTTACATCCTAAAGCTTGGAGTGCTCTAAATGGTACATTGATCCTATAGTATTCTACATAGTCCTTAAAAACCAACACAAACAAAATATTATTCAAACATCAAACATTTTCCACTCGGTTTACATTCTCCTAACGAATCAATGGGAAGTGATACTCAACGAATCTGATGATCCAAAACAAGAGATCATTGGAACTTACCCCAATGAAGAAAAGCACAGAAGCTTGATTCTCCTTCAAGCTCGAGATCTTTGCGCCAAGAGAATCGAGCAAAACCTTAATCCCGTGACCAAGCGTGGGCCATCCAACCATACTCACAAAATTCCCGTCCTTAACGCAATCGGTGATTTCGAACATGCTCTGGATCCCGGGCTGTTGTTCTGTTTAAATGGCAATTCAGAGAGTTCAAGTAGCACTGAGCAAACTTGACAATGGAAGCCACAAACAGAGATTAATTCACAACTTCCGATGATTTACAATTCATCTCTATTTGCTTAATTTTTGCATTTCCTCAACACTACAATCAGACCAATAACAATTCGTATCTCCTCAAAACTACTCAAGCCACACCAATCAATCGGGCAGAATCAGATTATCACCAAAATCAGATGAAAACAGGGGCTTCAGACGAATGGAGAAGAAGAACTCACCTCGAGAAAAGATTACCAAACTTGAGAGCAGCTCCTAATCTCCATTTGACCAGATGGTGCGGCAAATGGAGAAGGCAGAGAGAGCTGTGAAAGCAAGCCAGAGCCGTCGAGCGCCAAATCCAGGCGGCGCAATCCATAGAAACTGAAGCGATTGAAGCAAATAACAGGATTGAGGCAAAGAAAATGAGTGAGGATTTGATCGGAGAAGAAGATAGGCAGCGGTGAAGAGAAGGATTTGATCGGATAAGAAGATAGGCGTCGACGGAGAGAACGAGGAGAAGGAGAAAAAAATTTGGTCGAAGAAAAAAACGACACGTGCCCCGTAAGAACCGTTTCTTAAGGTTCTTATCTAAGAAACGACTCATAAATTTTTTTACAACCGTACATTTTTTTAATAATAAAATACTCTTAGAACTCTCCCTAAGAAACCCTTTAGAGACCCCGTTGGAGATGGTCTAACAGGTCTAATTAGCCTTCGATGGTCAATCATATCTAATAGACTAGCTATATATTAATATTAGGATGCGAAGGTTCAAGAAAATAATCTGTGTAAAAGAAATGAAATGGCTCGTCAAGGTACAATGTGCTGGCAATTGTTGTGGCAAGAGGGATTTGCTTTTATTACCAATTAGTGGGTTATTCTCGCGTGAAGCGTGACATTTAATGTTGTTGTTTATTAAAGGACGTACAAAATATATAACGTTGTATCGTACTGCATGTATTGATATAGTATATTATAAATCGTATATGTTTTTAGACTCAGAGACAATACATATAATATATATACTCAGAGACAATACATATAAATATATTAAAACGGACTTTTTACGAATGATTTTTTTTTAAATGGAGAGAGAGAAGTAGAAAGAAAATTTGTAAAAAAAAAAAAAGAAGTAGAAAGAAAAAAAAAACAAAACAATGATATATACGTAGAAAGAAAACTGTAATTATTAGCTTATTCGATGTAGTAGTGTATACAGTTTACTTAATTAATTTCTGCATTTTTTTAAGTCACTTAATTATAAACCTGTAAACGGAAAACAAACGAGACAAAAATATATACATATTTCTCTTTCATGCGACAAAACATGTGTATTTATCTCTAGCTCCTAGACAAAGTTATCCGTTTGTTTCCATTTCCAATCTTTAAGTAAAAAAACTCATAAAAGGGGTGATTCACCAAAATGGCAACTTCTCTCGTTCTCATCGATTTGTATTATCTTTCATTAATATATATACTCCTTGTTCTCTGACACTCTGTCTCCTTGTTCTCTCCCAATAACGCAGGTTCCTCGGAAATAAGTTTTTCAAAAACTTCGACTAATGGAACCAAAATTTAACACCTAATCAATAGTTCGGACCAATTCTTTGCCTTATATATAAATAAAAAATTCTTTGCCTTATAGATATTTAAAATTTAAAATTGGAATCCGCAAATGCTCATATCAGTTGCATTATATAGCATACGTAACCTTATTTGTTGTTATCTTCTTCTCTTTTTTTATTTAAATTAATTTCTGAACAAAACATCTGTTTCTTTAGGGCCAAGCCAATCGATCAAAGAGAGAGAGAGAGAGGCAAATGAAACGTACTTCTCATTGCATTTTCCAGTGATTTACAAAAACCAGAATGAAGAAACCACGAGTTTTCTCTATTGCTCAACACAACATATGATACAACCACGAATCTTAGCCAAATCGATGCGACGCCATAACTTTAACCGAATTAAAAAAAAATCCAACCAGAAAACTAATGAATAAAAGAGTTAATGAGAGACGACATGGCCTTGGCAACAAAAGCAAGCAATCACAATACCAACTAATGCTCCTGCAAGAACCTGCGAAGGAGTGTGACCGAGCAGTTCCTTTAGCTTTCTTTGACTGATGGGATGTCCTTCAAACAAGTCCCTTATGATCAAGTTCAGAACCTGACATCAACAAAGACAACATTGTCATCTTATCTCACAAAAAAAAAAAAAACAAGATTGACACATGGTATAATATGCTCTTTCAAAACTCTTCATTCTCTGGAATGTTATCAAGATCACCACAGATCATTCTAGAACCAACTACAGCTATCATCAACATGTGTCTGATGTTCATAATTGCGAGAAACTTGTATTGTGCTCACCAATGCAAAACCAAACCATCTATAAGAATTTTCTTCAACCCTTCTGTTCTGGAATCTTTCTTCAGAACACAAAAGGTCATATAAGAACCAAGAACAGACATCAACGTTAGCCTAAATGTCCATGATTCCATATCTACTGATGAACTTTTACTGTGCACAATAATGCCATAACCTCAAGTAAACCAACTTTTACTCACAAGCACTTCAAGAACCTAATATACTATCATCAAGTCAAAATTCAACCATGAAGTAAAGAGCGTTGAGTTGAATCCATCACCAGATTCCCTAACATTTTTACTATATTATATAATACATCAAACTATACTCAGTCATCATATGGAATTTAGTCAAACTTGTACAATAGACAGAGCATTTACTAAGACCAAAGTCAAACTCAGTAAAAATCTCCAAATCTCAAAACTTGAAGAAACATATTTGGTTCCTTTACCTCAGCTTGCATACCGGCATGGCGTCTAACGCCAATCGCATCATACATCACAATCAAGCTAAACCCTAAACAAACAGGAAACAACGAATCTGCTACTCCATGGCAAAGCGCAACAGAGGTCGTCAAAGCCATACACAGAGCCGAGTGCGACGAAGGCATTCCACCAGAAGCATACAGCAGACGAAAATCCCATTTCCTCTCAATGAAGAAACTGATAACCATTTTACTCGATTGCGCAAAGAACCACGCGAAAACAGCCGAGACGAATGTCGGATTCGCCGAGAGCGTCGCCACGAAAGGGCTAATCTTTACCTTAGCCGAAGCCGTGACGCTCAAAAGGGCAATCCCTAATCCACCGTTGTGCTTCAGATCTCCGGCGAAATTCTCGGAAAACGCCGCCGTGTCGTCTCTGTAAGCTCGGAAACGCGACATCCATAGCCGGGATTGGGACGAAACCAACCCTTTAATCGTTCGAATGATTGGTCGCAAAACACAAAAAGGGTTCAGCTGGATACGGCGATTACTAGCATTGCAATCAGGTTTAGGATTCGAGGAGGAACCCAAAGGGGATGATGATTTACAGCATAACGAGATGGTGTTGGGAGCTTCCAACTTGTGGATAGAAGTTAGCTTAACGAAAGAAAGACGACAAGGGTAATGAGATAAGCTTTTTGAGAAACAAGCGAAGGAAGGATTTGATGTAAGCGACTCCATGAGAGAAAGTTGCAAAGCTTTTTAAGCTTACTCTGCGACATACAGAGAGAAAGATTTGAAGAAGTGTGGCGAAGAAAGATTGGGAGATTCTTCAACTGGGCCAGAAACCAAAAAAGAAAAACTAATTAAAACTCGTTTGGTATTTAACAAATTAATTAACATAGAAATCGTGTGGTGGAGAGAAATTGTTTTCGTACGGAAAATACCATTCGAGTATCGTGTGACTCCAAACATAAAGAATATACCCAAAATGTTGTCGTTACGCATTTCGGTCCATTATTATCATTCATTGACCTCAGGGACCTCAGGCTTTTATGGGCCCAATGTTTAATTATGGGCCTTTAAAATATCATTAGTAGGCCTCGCTCCAAGGTTTGACTTTTCAACAGAGATATTTTGGGTATTCTTGACCTTTGCGTTTGTATATATATTCCTCAGAAATATTCAACGGTCGCCTAATAGATAGCAATTCGCGGTTATTACCTTTGCGTTCTCTTCTCCTTCTCGCACGGACTCGTCGGAGACCGAATCGCGCCGGACGTTTGATCCCTCCGTTGAATAATCTGAGGTTGATTTTTGTTTCTGTGATGGAGAGTTTGATTTCGCTTGTGAACAAGATACAGAGAGCTTGTACGGCTCTGGGAGATCACGGCGAGGGAAGCTCCCTCCCAACTCTCTGGGACTCGTTGCCCGCCATTGCCGTCGTTGGTGGTCAGGTATGATCTATTTCTTCTGAATTTTGAATCGGTGATTCTTAGATCTTAGTCATTGCCTTCTCATTCCGTAAATGTACATTTTGGGGTTTCAATGCGTGGAATATTCTGATCCCATTTTTCATGAAATTAGTTTTTTCTTTGAAGCTGTGAAAAGCTGTGAAGTCCTTCGCTCTTAATCAAAATTGTTGCGTATTCATGAAATGCGTGTAATCAATGTACATTTCTCTATCAATTCAATTGATTTGATGAAATTTTTGTTATAATTTCTAGAGTTCTGGAAAGTCTTCTGTGCTAGAGAGCGTTGTGGGAAAAGATTTTTTACCTCGTGGAGCAGGTAAGGCTGATTAAAACGTACATTGGTATAACTCAAGATTAATAACAGTTACTTAGAACAGCAATGTCTTCCATGTAGGGATTGTTACACGTAGACCTCTTGTCCTGCAGCTTCACAGAATTGATGAAGGCAAAGAGTATGCTGAGTTTATGCATCTTCCGAAGAAGAAGTTCACTGATTTTGGTATATTTCCTGTTCGGGAGGAATAAATGCTCCTTACTTTTCTTGTGACTGCTTGTTATGACTGATTCTTCTCATCTGGTTTTCTTATGTTCGAGATATCTATTTCTTCTTTCTTGGAATGTAGCTGCTGTGAGGCAGGAGATCTCGGATGAGACAGATCGTGAAACTGGTCGCAGCAGCAAAGTAATATCTACAGTCCCAATTCATCTCAGTATCTTCTCCCCTAATGGTGAGGGAAGCCATTGTACTTACTAAATTCGCATAAAGAAAAAAAATTAAAAATCCTTTAGGAGTCCCAGACCTAGTAATGTATCATTTTTTTTTAACATACACAGGGTGTGAAATCCAGTCAAAATTTAACTTCATGTTCTCTTCTATCTTTGCCACTTGTATTCCAGTCTCCACACTCTAATAATTTTCTTTGTTTAAAATGTTTGCAGTTGTGAATCTGACACTGGTTGATCTTCCTGGTCTTACAAAGGTAGCTGTTGGTAAGTGAGACAATCTTTTCATGATAGTGGATACATCCCCCACGCCAAGTTCTCTTTATTGGCAAACATCAATGAAAACTTGGTGCCAATGATGTTGTAGATGGTCAGCCTGATAGCATTGTTCAAGACATCGAGAACATGGTCAGATCGTTTATTGAGAAGGTAACTATGATTTGAAAGAAGTTAAGAGTGAAGTAGAATATGGCTGTAGATGGATGATGCTTATATTCTCAATACTGTGTGTTACAGCAAAGTAACAACGATTAACCATTTCCCTTTTGACAGCCCAACTGCATCATACTAGCTATTTCCCCTGCAAATCAGGATCTTGCTACGTCAGATGCCATTAAGATATCTCGTGAAGTTGATCCAAAAGGTTCCAGATACTTCCATATCTACATTTTCTTATACAACTGCTTTCTGAATTCACGTTGAGCTTTCTCTTGTGAGTTTTAATCCATTGGGACACGGTGTGTATGGTTTCAATTTACTAGGGCATGTGATATATGGTTGAGTTGAATGGTCAGTGCCTAGACATGAGGATAATGTTATCATCTGTACCAAACAAAGGCGATGATCCATGTAATCAGTATATCTTGATAGTAGTTTGAATGGATTGACTCATTTTGTTTAATTTTTGCTACGTGGCTGCTATAAGGAGACAGGACTTTTGGAGTTTTAACAAAAATTGATCTCATGGACCAGGGTACTAATGCTGTTGACGTAAGTTTACATTCAGACGATACTAATACATACTATCAGTTAAGACTATTGTCTAATCGTCTAATCTTTAAACAACTTATCTCTAATTTCATTATGAAAAGGATACAAGGAAGATAAAAATGAGAAACTCACTAAATAGTAGTGAGTGAATATTGAACAGTCATAAGTCTTCTAAATGTTTGGAGATTTCAGATACTTGAAGGAAGGGGATACAAACTAAGGTATCCTTGGGTTGGTGTTGTGAACCGGTCTCAAGCTGATATTAATAAAAGTGTTGATATGATTGCTGCTCGTCGGCGTGAACGTGATTACTTCCAGACCACCCCAGAGTACAGACACTTAACTGACAGAATGGGTTCAGAATATTTAGGAAAGATGCTCTCCAAGGTATAATAGTTGAGGAGGAGCTTGTTATTGGCATATCAATTCTTCTTGAATATTTGGCATAAAAGATTTTGCCAGCTGCTCTAAAACCAGCTATAACGTTTTCAGCATTTGGAGGTTGTTATCAAGTCAAGAATTCCGGGACTTCAGTCTCTTATCACCAAGACTATTTCCGAGTTAGAGACAGAGCTGAGCCGTCTTGGGAAGCCTGTAGCAGCTGATGCTGGTGTAAGTATCTAATGTCTTAAGGACCTATCGCCTTTCCTTCTTCGGTTACTTTCTTCTCTTATTTCAAATCACGTCACTCGTTAATACTCACTCTCTTGAATGCAGGGAAAACTGTATATGATCATGGAAATTTGCCGTGCTTTTGATCAAACGTTCAAGGAACACCTTGATGGCACGTGAGTGATCTACTGGATTGTTAGTTTTCTAGCTTGATGATGATTTCTACTAACAACCTCACAGACGTTCAGGTGGTGAAAAGATAAACTCTGTGTTCGACAATCAATTCCCAGCTGCCATTAAAAGACTGCAATTCGACAAACATCTCTCAATGGAAAATGTACGGAAACTGATCACTGAAGCAGATGGATATCAACCGCATCTCATAGCTCCTGAACAAGGTTACCGCCGTCTCATAGAATCTTGCTTAGTCTCCATTAGAGGCCCAGCTGAAGCAGCTGTTGATGCGGTTCATTCCATTCTCAAGGATCTAATCCACAAATCCATGGGCGAAACATCTGTAAGAAAATCTATGGCTCATATTCACAAACTGAACAACAACATGATTATGTGTGTTAAATCTCATGACAACAGGAACTGAAACAATATCCAACACTAAGAGTGGAAGTATCGGGTGCAGCGGTTGATTCATTGGATCGAATGAGAGATGAAAGCAGGAAAGCAACTCTGTTGCTGGTTGACATGGAGTCTGGTTACTTAACAGTGGAGTTTTTCAGGAAACTCCCCCAAGATTCTGAAAAAGGCGGGAACCCGACACATTCGATTTTCGACAGATACAACGATGCCTATCTGAGAAGAATCGGTTCCAATGTGTTGTCTTATGTGAACATGGTCTGCGCGGGGTTGAGAAACTCCATACCAAAATCCATCGTTTACTGTCAAGTCCGTGAAGCAAAACGAAGCCTACTTGATATCTTCTTCACTGAACTTGGCCAGAAAGAGGTAAATAATAACCATAAACAATACGATTATAAATTAATATATGATGATCAAGAATGAATCAAAAATGCGTTGGTGTTAAAATAGATGAGCAAATTGTCGAAATTGTTGGATGAGGATCCTGCGGTTCAGCAGCGAAGGACTTCGATTGCAAAGAGGCTGGAATTGTATAGAAGTGCTCAAACAGATATTGAAGCAGTTGCTTGGTCCAAGTAGAAGAGAGAGTTCTTCAACACTCTAATTCTTTTTTTTCTTTAGGATAATATGTTTTTTTCGCTTCTCTTTTGCCATTGTTTTTATTTTATTCTGTGTTCGGATTAACGTTGTTTCTGAATAAGTTCTGTAAGACGATAGACCAGTTTCTTTTAAGGGCAGCAAAATTATTATTATTTTTTTAAATTACGTATGATGTGATCCTCTCTGTTTCAATCCACCGGAAAACCTAAAGAGGAGAAGAAACTAATGGACGAAGATGAAACAAATAAAATGAACTAAAAAGAAAGACTTGGAGATGCGGGGAATCGAACCCCGTGCCTCTCGCATGCGAAGCGAGCGCTCTACCATATGAGCTACATCCCCATTTTGATATAATCCCCCGCCTATCTCAATATTATCCTGTTATGTATTAATAATTGGAATAATTTTGAATTATGGTCTTATTAATTACGTTTAAGAAACGATAAGCCATAGTCCATAGCGATAGTTTAGAATAGCTGAGAGATAGTTATAAAAGATGAAAGCGCAGTTATATGATTTAACTTGTATTAAACGTCAATTTTTGTGTGTTGTGTTTGCCTTTACATGTGAAAAACATATCACCAACAAAATTGCATCTAATATAAAACATTTTCATTTTGCAATCAAATACTTTTGCGAAATGTAAATGCAAATGTTTGTATTTTATTTTTGTTTAGAATTATGCTAACACAAATGAATTCTGGTTGAAGTGTTACGGCTTATATAGAAAAAGAAAGAAGAAGACGTAAACAAAACAAACAATCAATAATTAAATACGTCTGTGATTGGTAACAATAATGAAAGTTTTAGAAACTAAAAAGTTGGTTAATTATTAGTATAGTTTACTTCTTTTTATCAGAAATTGATTGATTATAGTTTACTTTGTTTCTAAGTTCTGTTCCAATATCGCCTCAGGGCCAACAAAGAGAAAAGAAAAGATCATGTTGATCGTGGCACCATACTGACCAAATATATATACCTAATGAGTAATGATTCAGACTATGACTGATCCACTTCCCACTCTGGTCCACTTCTCTCTCTCCCTCCCATCTCTGTCCTCTTCTTCTTCTTTTCCCCCAAACAAGCAAAGTAAAAAAAACTATCTTATAAAAGATTTCAAAATTTCTCAACCTCAAATAGCAATTGACAATTGTTTTAAACTGTCAAAAGCAATAATTTTTTCAGCGCATTTTGGTATTTATCTGTCGGTTCACGTGTCGGTTTAGTGACAGAGGGGACATAAATTGTCCGATACTTAACCAGTGAAACATCAACTCCAGCATCTTTCTCAAAATCCAATCGAGGAGGAGATTTAAAACAATTTGATGATATTGATTGATCGCCTTCTCCAACCACTTTCACCACCAAACTCAATCAGTCTTCTTCTTCTTCATGTAAACATCACCAAAAAAACCTCCATTATTCCTCGCTCTACGCTTTACTCTCCATCTCTGCTTCTATTCTAACCATGAGAACCCTTGTCGGATTTTACATCCTCTGTCTTTTAATCGGACAAAATCTGCCTTTTCTACTTGCAGATGACGTCAGTTTCATCGATGATTCGACCCAAAATCTCTGTTTAGCAAACCGATTATCCGATTTCCTCCCTCCGCCGTACACCAATATCTCCGATTCCATGCCATGTACACCTCTCTGGAACACATTCGTCTTACGGGTAACTTAAAATGATCATTTTACACACTCATCACTCATAAGTAACAAACTTTTCCTAAACCCATGATTTTGATTTTCAATTTCTCTGCATTTCAATAAACCCATGATTTCGATTTCCAATTTATCTGCTTTTCAAAAACCCATCATTTTGATTTCTCATTCCGTTTCCAATCTCTCTGTTTTGCAGTACTCAGAAAACAGAGACAATGTGGTGACGATCATAGTATCTGCTTTATACACGACCGGGTGGGTCGGAATGGGATTCTCCAAAGACGGAAGAATGGTGGGATCAAGCGCGATGATCGGGTGGATTTCGAAAAAGGGTCACGCCAAAATCAAACAATACTATCTCCAGGGAACAGAGAGAGACGAAGTCGTGCCGGATCAAGGAGAATTGCAATTACAGAAAGTCCCTCCGGTTGTGGCTCTTCACGGAGCAAGGATTTACTTAGCTTTTCAGGTGAAGTTCGCCGTTAAAGCTCCTCGTAGAGCAGTGATTCTAGCGTTTAGCACAGCTTATCCTTCGAAGCTAGGCCGTTTGAGTAAGCATGATGATAAAACTACTGTCATCGTCGATTTCTCCAAAGGTATCGATCTGAACATGACCAATTCCATAATGTAAATGCAAAACGGAGAAAAAATATGATCATAATCGTTATAAACGAAAAAAAAAAGAGACGAGAACGTTTGCGTTTGCATTTACACATTAGGATTGAAATGTTGAGGAAAGCATAATGTTTTAGTATTTCTATCAAACAGCTTTCCAAATAGTGAGCACGAATGGTAACGGTATCTTCTCATTTGATCTGTGTTTTGCGTTTGCATTACTAATTTACAAAATATTTTGATACAAAGGAACTAGTGTTTACAAAACATATGTAGTTAAACGTTTAACATAACATGTTTTTAACACAAACGATAAAGCAAATACAAAAGAAGAATAATAATCAAAGCTTGTACTATTCGAATTTTTGTGTGCATATACTAATTTGTAAATGACATCTGATAAAAAGAAACAAAACTAAAATGGTATACTGCTATAAAGTCCATATACTAGTCTAGAGTACTAGCTACAAACAGGGGATACTGCTATACTTATTTTCTTGTGTGTTCTTGGTCAATGCAGCAAATGGATTAACAACCATAAAAACGACAGTTTCTACGGAGAAGACAAAACATGGAATCATGGCGATACTCGGATGGGGTTTCTTACTTCCTCTAGGGGCAATCCTCGCGAGATATCTCAGACATAGAGACCCTCTTTGGTATTATCTTCACATCGGTATTCAGTTCACGGGATTTATCTTCGGTTTAGCCGCTGTTATTCTTGGAATTCGGCTTTACAATAGGATCCAACCGGATATACCTGCACATAGAGGCATTGGGATCTTTCTTTTAATCCTTAGCATTCTTCAGGTTTGAGAATCACGACTTGGAAGTTTCTCGAGTTAAAGAATCAAATATAGGTTACAACTTTTGGTTGAACATGCCTCGGATATATTTTGCAGGTTTTGGCTTTCTTTGCGCGGCCGCAAAAGGAGACAAAGATGAGGCGATATTGGAATTGGTATCATCATTGGATTGGGAGAATCTCTCTGTTCTTTGGAGCAGTGAACATTGTTCTTGGGATTCGAATGGCTAATAATGAAGAAGATGGGTGGAAATTTGGATATGGATTTGTTTTGTCAGTGACATTACTTGCTTTTCTTGTTCTTGAAATATTCAGGATTCGTGGCTCCATTGGTTCACCTTCTTCTAACACGCCTCCCTCTTTTGAGACACATCCAAGTTCTACTAGTGCCTGATTCAAGATTCTCTGTCTTTGTCATTCCTCTGTGTATGTACATACACACCTATTTTTGGCTAAAGTCTTTATGGTCCTTGAATTTTATAGTCGATGAGTGAATTTTGTTTAGACCAACATGCATCCGTTTTTTTTATCATTAATGATCTTATCAATTTCGTTTTTAGCTTACCCTATTCTTCATTGTCTATGTTTTAGTTACACAAGTACACACAAAAACACCGACACACAAAAGCATTCCAAATCAAAGCTCTATCGACGAACCATAAAAAAAATTTAACCATCCTGGACGAAACTACTAGACTTGCAAAGTTGTTAATAAGGTTTGTGGCATAAACGATGGGCGTCTCTCGACATATTTTTGATCAGTATGTCAATTATTCTTTTCTCTCTCACACAATAATTCATATGATTTTGCTATTAACTTAATTTTTCCAAGATAATAATTGGTTTTGGGATTCAAATAGCATTCATTAGTTTTCAATATATACCACTAATCATTTTTTTTTTGGACAGAAAACTGGCTCTTAGATCGCTATCCTCGGGCTCCGCTAACTCCACCAGGTATCGTGGATCTCACCATGAAAGTCTCTGATCTAATCGATACCAACATTGGGATGTGGCAGCAGCAACGCCTTAGACAGAATTTTGTGGAACAAGATGTTACACTGATTCTCCAAACAAAAATGTTACCACTAATCATTTTTTTTGTTGAACAAGATGTTACCACTAATCATTTTTTTTTTTGACGTTACCACTAATCATTTAATATACATATCAATAGCATTTATCATTTGGGATTTTAATCAATACTTAAATTAGAAAATGCATCTTATAATCTTATTTATGACCAGAATAAACTTAGAATTTATATTGATATATCAATTATTTTGTTCATTATACAGTTGTTATACTATCGCCATGTTCTCATAATCACTATCGCCATGTTCTCATAATCACTATGGATATTTATGTTACCATATATGATCGTTATATGCAACAGATCGGTAAAAAATATGTATTATTTATGTAGTGACGAATTAAACAATATATTTTAATCTACCTATTTCTTCCGGACTTGGTTGATATCTGACAGTGACATTTGTCCACGGAATTGTGGTATCGTCTGCACCTAGGAGTGTGGATGGTGGGTGCATCATGATGACTCAGGTCAGTGTATATACCTTCTGTTCTCATCAAATCTAAAATTTGTTGGTAGCCATTATCATTCGCTATCAACACAGCCACTGTGTTACCAGATGTATTATTCACAATGGCTTGATGCATAACCGAAATCATATCAGCTGAGATACGATCGTCTGAAACTTGAGGCATAGCAGTTGGGAGTCGATGGAACTGTATTCCAGAGTTTTCGATCATGTTTGGGTGTCTATTGTAACCCGGTTAGTGAGGGCTGCAACAACAATGATTTCCTCCATATGACTATTGAAGCCCCGACCCGTCAATTCCTTTGTGGGTTTGTAAATTCATTGGTGGTCATTTTGCTAATATAACCAAATCTTGTTTATAGTGTGAACTAGAAAATGACCCGCGCGTTGCGCGGATTTTTGTTTTTTTAAGTTTTATAATAGTTGAATTTATTTATGGGATTTTGTTTTTGTTTTTAGCAACGTTTTTAGCAAAACAAACTATTGATTGTAGATCGTAAGCCAAATATTTTATTTAAAACTTAACTAATTGTTTCTCTTATTTCTATCTCCATTAAAATGTAAAGTGATAGTCCATCACTTCAATATCTACAGACTACGGTCAATCACTTCAATATCTAGAAAATGATCCGCGCGATGCGCGAGTTTTTGTTTTTGTTTTTAAATTTTATAATAGTTTAATTTATTTATAAGAACTTCTTATTCATTTTTAGTAAAACAAACTATTGCTTGTAGAATGTAAGCCTAATATTTTATTTGAAACTTAACTAATTGTTTCTCTTATTTCCACCTCCATTAAAATGAAAATGTAAATAATATTCAATCACTTCAATATCTACGGTCAATCACTTCTATATTATTTACAAATAATCATGTTTGTTTGGAACTTTCATATATTATCTATATTTAAAGACCACATAAATCATGTTATCCAAATATCTAAATTATTGAACGTTTCATTTTTATTATTTTAAATTATGTATTTTTTAAAATCGATTTTTTATATATAATTTATTTAACAAAGTTACTATAATATGCATTATTAAACGATAATGAGTTTACTTTTTATTTAGTAGATATTCTGGTTTAAGTTTATAATATGAAATATATTCATATTATTCTGCTTTAAGTTGTATAGTTAATATGTATATCAAAGTCTTAACTAAATAAATGATAAAAATTAAATATAAAAATGATGTGGCATACATGTTGATGATATATGTTATATTAGTATTGTATATATTGTCTACTATTAGTTTGGATCAAATAATATCCATTTACTAAACATCTTTTCGATATAAAACTTTAACTTTGTAACTATAATAAAGTGTGTAATATATTAGTAAAACTAACATTTTTAAATCTATTATTTTTAATAAATTTTGTTGATTTTCTTAAGTTTTCATGATATAAATATGAAAATTACCTTTCAAATTCCTTGCATAATTTAATAAAATGTATAGTTAATATATATATCAAAATTTTTAACTAATTAAATTATGAAAATTAAATATCAAAATGATGTGGCATACATGTGGATGATGATGTGTCTTCATAAGAAGTGAAAAAACCTTACTTTATATATATAGATTATATTATTTGGTTTTATCAGTAGTAAAATATTGGTGTTTACTAAATTTCTTGTTTTTTTTGGAGCTTTTACAATATATGTTTTTTCTTTTGATTTTATTGTCAACATCATGAGGTCAAGTAATGAACGGAGCAAGTATTACTAGAAGCCTAATGTTTATATGGTTTAGTAAAGTGTGACGATTGATAAAAATTTCATGTTCAAAATTTGCACGGTCATTTTTTTCTTACTTCTACCCTTTTAAATTATACTTGAAAATAGAAGCGCCAAAGATGAAATAGCAATACTAAATCATAGAAACAAATTTTGTATGCTCAATTTTCTACTATTATACATGGACTTACTTTTTGGGCATTGAAAGTTCTCCAGACATAAGGCATTGACGCTATAAGAAACATACTATCAATTTTCTAGTGTAAGGAATAAAATCTCCAAATAGATCATGAGAAAGTGAAATTTACGAATTGTTTGACATTGTATAAGAACTTGACCTTCAATAGTAAAAATCAACTCATTCTGAAATTTTGAAAACTACAATGTACCAAATGATTTTGATGCGACTAATATTTCTTGCAATAACCATTATGCAATGAGGCAAATGAACTATAATGGTGAGAATATTACGTGTTTCAATTATTAATCGACATTTTTTTGTTTTTTTTTGTTTTATCAAAATGAAATTAGGCTTCAAAAGCAAAAATGAGAAATTTTAATCCCTTAAAAATTTAGGTTTATTGGTTAAAAATTACTAACCCAAACCATAAGTGTATGCAAAGTTTTTTTTTTAATGGTCATTTACGTTTTTTTGTTGTTGGATATACTACCTAATTTACTATGTTTTTGTTGTTGTTGGATATATAAGTAAATTAGACATCGTGTTTTAATATCATGGTAAAGCCATGTAAAATTGTTATGCAATACTGTTAGAGTAAGAGATTTTAAAAAATCAATTTCAAAGGAGATAACCAGAAGCTGGTGGACTTAATCGATGGAAGAAAATTGAGCTTTAGAATACATAATTGGATCCGGAAAATACGATTTTGGAAGGATAAATTTCATGCAGTTAAATTCGTCTGGACTCGACGGGATTGGAATCGGATTATTGATATTTTGGCAAAGAAGATTCTTTCAGAAGATTTAAACTATGTATCTCATTTTTATGTTCCTACTGACATTACTCATGATCTTCATCGTGACTATGTAAACTCATCATTTTAATCAATATATATGTTATTAAAAAAAAAAGAGAGAGGCCATGCTAGAGAGATTATATATATCAATCATGATTTTTGTTGTTGTTGTAATCTGTCGAAAAATAATGAATTCTGAAAGGCAAAACTTAAGCCCGATTTATAGGATTAAAAGAGGCCCAATATATAAATGTATATATATATGAAACATATAAAGCCCAACAAGCTTTATCATTTTACATTTATACTTATTTTTGGACGCGCCACGTCGGATTTAATCAAGAAAGTTTTCGACTTGGCGCTTCTGTAGGCCTGAATTTTTGGCACTTCCCTCGTCCCCAATCCGTGGAGCCAAACACTGTTCCATTCAACCGCCACGTCAGCATAACCCGATTTTCCAATTTCGTTTAATCATTTTTTAGGCGAATTTATTTGGCATAACCGTGATTAACTCGTAAAATAATAAGGAAATATATAAACCGACGGTCTGTCTCCTTCTCCAGAGCACACGCTCCAAACCGATCCTTCTCCTCCTCTTGCTCTCCCTCGCCGTCGATTATAAGGAGCTTTTGGGGTTATCTTTCTCGGTAGTGATACGACTGATTTTCTCCAGAATTTCCAAGGTTTTTACGGCGAGGATTTGGTTTGTTTCTCCGTCGTCTCGAGTTTACGATTTCGCGATATTTTTCCGTTTGGTTTCTTATTTTCCTTTTCTTTTTTGTCTCTTCTATCCTCAGGGGGAAACGTACGAATTCCGAGAATTTGTTTTCGTTCCGAATTTGGGGTTAAACATACGGTTTCGCATTAGGTTCATAGAGTACTGAGCCGAATTGCGAGAGGAATTTGAAACTTTTCGAGGTTTTTCGGGAGGCCCGAGGCTCGAATCTGTTGTTTGATGAAATTAGGGTTTTGGAATCGGAATCTGGATAGTCGTTTATGTTGACGAGGCAAGGATTACTGAGTTAGGACATGATTCTGAAACGGACCTTGACATTCGAGAATCAGAATCTGAAGCGGTGCAAAATTGATTCAGAAATTGATTATGGGAGCAAAAAGGGTGAAATTATGGTGTATAGGAAAAGACAGAGAGCAAGCGTGGATCAACCATGTAGAGAACCCGAAGCTCTTACAAGTAGCGCAGGCTCCTTGACCAGCAAAGAATCTCATCTGGGCTCCGACCAGTCCAAATCCTCGCGGGGCAGAGTTAGAGTGGTTCCTTCAAGGTTCCACGATTCGATTGTTGATGCATGTAATACTAGACGTCGCAAAGTCGAGTTAGAGGAGTCTAGCCATGATGACGACATACATGTTGTGAAGAAAGTCAAAGGTGGTCATGATAAGAGGGCTGAGAATGGAAGCTCGAAATTTCATCTTAGCAAAAGCTCGAAGCTTTTTCCACGTAAGGATATCGGAGATAGCAGCGAAGTAGGTTTTGATGAAAAGGATGCGAATATCAGAATTTCGATGTTATCTTCCTCCGACGACGCTAATTCTTTCTCTGTGGGAGGTAAAGAGCAGTCTTATGCAGGGCGTAATCTTGCCGAATCTGGTATGTTGAAAAACCCCACCGACATGAGGAAGGGCGTGTACAAACCAGAGGACTTTGCGGTCGGAGATCTTGTCTGGGCCAAGTGTGGGAAAAGATTCCCAGCATGGCCGGCTAAGGTGATTGATCCGATTTCGCAAGCGCCTGATGCAGTCTTGAAACATTGCGTCCCGGGCTCACTCTGTGTCATGTTTTTTGGGCACTCGAAGAATGGAACTCAGAGGGTAAGATACTAGATTCTTTAATGTCTCCGTGTCTTCAAGCTGGCGTTGGATGCACTTTATTTGTACCATTATTTTTCTGAAACTACTGGTCATTTTACAGGACTATGGATGGGTCAGACAAGGAATGGTGTTTCCGTTTACGGAATTTATGGACAAGTAAGTACATGACACGCTCTTTCTGGAATCTTTCATATTTGTCTATTTGTACTGTTCCTTAGTCTTTTGTCTCTCCAGATTTCAAGATCAGACAAACTTGTACAATAACAAGCCAAACGAATTTAAGAAGGCACTCGAGGAAGCAGTTTTAGCAGAGAATGGGGTTGAGGGTAATTGTGGAGCTGCTGAAATCAGCTGCCCAGATTCCTCTGCCACTGAATCCGACCAGGAGCATGGGCCTGCTTATCAGGCACGTTCTCTTGACGCCTATTCCTTTTTTTTTCCTTAGATCTTCAAGTTTTGCTGTTCTGATTTATTTGAGAAGAAAAAGCAAATCAATTGAGGACATGTTCTTCCTATTAAGCTCAGCAGTCAGTTCTATAGGCATCCTGCCTAATTCATAAGCATCTACATCTGTTGATATACTTTCTTTTTTAAGTCATGAAGGCATTATTTATAGGTGTGGATGTGCCATTGGTATCCAATTCTTTCACAGTTATTGGGAATGCTTCTCAGAAAACGTTGTGCTGATTCAACTTTTGTGTAGGGTTCATGCCATGTGGACATAAGGACCTGCGATGGGTGTGGCACAGTAATGCCATCAAAATCTCTGAAAAGGACTAAAGGATCACAACCTGAAGAGTTTTTATGCAAGCACTGTTCAAAGGTTCTTAGGAAATTTCTTTACTCTTTGGTTTTCTTTGGTCAAAAGGAATTGAATCCAAATTTGTTGTTTCAGTTGCGGAAATCCAATCAGTATTGTGGCATTTGCAAGATATTATGGCACTCTTCAGATGGTGGAGATTGGGTGAGAATATTCTTGACCATGTTTGGTGAAATACTAACCTGAGTGATAAATTATTACATCTATGTAGCTGACTTGATTGATGTAATAGGTATGTTGTGATGGGTGTGATATATGGGTACATGCTGGGTGCGACAACATTTCGAACAAGCGCTTTAAGGTGCAGTTATACAACTTTTTGGATATCAATTTTTGATTTTAAGTACTTAAGACTATTTTCGAAGGATTGGACTAATTTGGTTATCATCTCAAGGAACTGGAGCACAACAATTACCATTGCCCTAATTGCAGAACTCAGCATGAGCGCGCATCGACAGTATTAGATGAAAAGAACTCACTATTCAAGTATGTTGCTCTAACTATACTCTTTTGAAAACATGGCTTCTCCTGCCTCTGTTGTTTGCATTGCTTTGTTTCTAATTCCTTAATCTGAATCTCTGATAACTGTCCTCACAATCTCTGTGAGACAGGTCTACAGAAAAAACTACAGAATCTGAGCTGCCTGATGAGATTACTGTAGTCTGCAATGGCATGGAAGGGACGTATATTCCAAATTTTCATGCGTAAGTGTTAGATATATCAGCCTTACATTTTAATTTCCACTTTTAGACATAATTTCTTTATGGAATATAGTAACATAAGACAACACAATATATAATTATGTAATTGTTGGTATTGCCTACTTTAAAATGAATTTTCTTTTAAAACTTCAATACACGCTTTATCCTAGGCTTCTGTTATCAATTCGTGGAATATTGTTTTCAGAATTGAGTGCAAGTGTGGTTCATGTGGAGCAAGGAAGCAGTCACCAAGTGAATGGGAACGGCATACAGGCTGCAGAGCCAAAAAGTGGAAGTACAGTGTAAAAGTGAAAGACACAATGCTAACTCTAGAAAAATGGGTACACCCCTTTTACTATACTCTTATAAAGCTGGCCCTTATATATACCACCGAAATTCGTATGTAATATTTTTATGTCTGTACGAGATTTAATGCTGACAACAAGGTACTGCAGATTGCAGGATTTAGTGCCCCTACTCTAGAACCCCAGATGTTAGATAAGCAGAAGATGCTCTCTTTGCTGGAAGGTAGATTTACAGCTCAAATGCACAGGCTTCTCTTTTGGAGCTCATATATGGTAGCCTTACTACTTATTTTGTATGTACAGAAAAGTATGAACCAGTCAGGGCAAAGTGGACGACTGAAAGGTGTGCTGTATGTAGATGGGTAGAAGACTGGGAAGAAAATAAAATGATCATCTGTAACAGGTTACTCTATGGCCATTTTGGTTTTACTGAATTCTACAGCGATTGTATAATTAAACATGGAGTCATAAATATTTAATTCGAACTTAACTTTTGAATATGTCTTCAGATGTCAAGTAGCTGTGCATCAAGAATGCTATGGGGTTAGCAAAGCTCAAGACCTCACCTCCTGGGTGTGCAGAGCATGTGAAACACCAGATATCGAGAGAGAGTGTTGTCTTTGCCCTGTAAAAGGTATTACTGCAGAATTAGCTCATTCTATGTTTTTCTTCACATCTTGCATTAATGATGGCTTATTTTTGACTTTTGACTGTTTGTCACAAGGTCACGTTATTAAGTACAGAGGTGCTATAAATTGAACACCCATTTCTGTATACTTCTTTTCTGAATTTAAACTGAATTTTCCATTTATGCAGGCGGTGCTTTAAAACCAAGCGACATTGAGGGTTTGTGGGTTCATGTAACATGTGCTTGGTTCCGGCCGGAAGTTGGGTTTTTGAATCACGAAAATATGGAGCCTGCTGTTGGACTTTTCAAAATTCCAGCAAATTCATTTCTTAAGGTATAATAAAATGGTGGAAGTAGAAAGTATAACCAATGTGTTTTATTATGTTCTATAACATTTTGACATCTGATGTTTTTCTGAAAATATCTTTTAGGTTTGCAGAATTTGTAAGCAGTCACATGGTTCCTGCGTGCAATGCTGCAAGTGTGCCACTCACTTCCACGCAATGTGTGCATCACGGGCAGGTTACAACATGGAGGTTAGTCCTTAATCCGCTTAGCCTCTGTTGTGCCTATGATAATCTTCATTTTTCATATTAATACCTTAATAAAGGTGTTCTGTTAGTTGATCGTCTTAGGGTTGTGTAACTGATGCTGTTGTCTGTGGGAATATTAGTTGCACTGCCTGGAGAAGAATGGTGTGCAGAGAACCAGGAAGTCAGTTTACTGTGCTTTTCACAGGTTTCTGTTTTCCCTGCATATTCTTTGATTGATCTGTTATGTGTTATTGGGACCTGCTGATCGCCTGTAACATTTTACCCACTATGTAGGAAGCCAGATCCAAATAGTAATGTAGTTGTGCACACACCATCAGGAGTTTTTGGCTCTAGAAATTTGCTTCAGAATCAAAATGGGCGCATCAAAGGTTCAAGGCTTGTTTTGACCAAGAAGATAAAGCTTCCGGGTTCCGATATCCAACCCCAAGCTGAACAGAGTCATGAATTTAATTCTCTTTCTGCAGCAAGATGCCGTATCTATAGTAGATCAAACACGAAGGTATGCATCTTGGGATCTCATTTAATCTTGAACATTGGACAGTCTTTAAGTATTCCATTGCGAAATGAATCCGATGAAATTTGGTACTATTGTATCTCTGTTACTGCTGATGTTTCAGAAGATTAATCTGGAGGCGATATACCACAGACTGAAGGGACCAAGCCATCATTCTTTGGGTGCAATCGAGAATCTGAACTCTTTTAAGGCAAGTTTCTCATTCAGAGATCCACTCATGTCAGTGTATCGCTTTCTTGGGACAATTTTTTTTCTGAATTTCTCAGCAAGATATTGATTTCCTTTTACTTTGTTCCACCAGGAAGCAGATACGTCAGATTTTACTTCATTCAAAGAACGGCTAAAGCATTTGCAGGTAAACGTTGATTGAAGAAGAGTTTAATATCTTCTTTATCTTGTTATCCTGTAATCTTATAAAGAATATTATCGTCTTTAGAGGACGGAAAATCTCCGGGTCTGCTTTGGTAAATCTGGCATACATGGATGGGGTCTCTTTGCAAGGACAAGTATTCAAGAAGGAGAAATGGTATTTTTTCTATTTGACGCTGTACTAATTAATGATTTCGATGGGTAAATTGAATGTGATGGCGAAATTCTTGTGCAGATCATAGAGTATCGTGGGGTGAAGGTTAGGAGAAGTGTTGCAGATCTAAGAGAGGCAAACTATCGTTCTCAAGGGAAAGATTGTTATGTAAGTTCGGATTGCATGCTTACATTCACCATTATCCGCTGCTTCTAATGGTCAATTTATTGTTTAACAACGCAGCTGTTCAAGATAAGTGAAGAGATAGTGATTGATGCAACAGACTCTGGAAACATAGCCCGATTAATCAATCATTCAGTAAGTTTCCCCAGATTGACACACTAGACCAAAACCTAGTAGTAACTAAAACTAATGATGGCTCATGTCTTGTGCAGTGTATGCCCAATTGCTATGCACGTATTGTGAGTATGGGTGATGGCGAAGAGAATAGAATCGTCCTCATTGCAAAGACCAATGTCTCAGCTGGCGAAGAGCTTACGTAACACTTCCTTTTCAGCTTTCTCTTCCCATAGAATTTAAATCTCTCCAAATTCTTCATGAAAATCTCTATTTCTGCAGGTATGATTATCTCTTTGAGGTTGATGAATCCGAAGAAATCAAAGTGCCTTGCCTTTGTAGAGCACCAAACTGCCGCAAATTCATGAACTGATTAGAGCTCTATGAAGTAGAAACCATTCTTGCAACAGTAGCGGCGGCTGGAAGTTAACTGTTTTTGGTTGTTTTCTCGGCGGCTGGTTCTTGCTGACTTCTTTACGATTCTTTCATTAGTTACGCCATTAAATTGTATATTTTCCCTGCGTGGCAATTTTGTAAATGTGTAGGATTTACCCACTCTACGAAAATAACCTCATAGGCAACAGAAAAAAAGACTTAATTTTTTAAAGGTCCAAATTGTTGATAGCTTATAATCTTTTACATAATATTGTTTCTAGTTTTTTTTATGTCGATTTTACTTGGCCGATCTTGATCTTTCATGAACAAGTCGAATAACACTGGAAGGACCCTCTCGGTTTAGGTTCCGTCTGTTGATGCAAAACCGGATTCGAATCAAATACAGGGTCAAATTATAATTATAAATATAAATTTTTGAGAGAGGCGGGCCCACAAAGTTTGTTACAGGGTCAAATACGTCATTTGACATTCAAAATTTTCGAATTCGCTGTGTCTCCTTCGCGGGTATATAGTTCCAGTCACTGCGACGAGATTCATAGCTAAAACAATTTTAAATCAAATTTTCGTCTGAACAAACTAGCGACTAGTGATATACTGAGGTTGAGCAGAGAGAGAGAGAGTGAGAGAATGAATACGAGATCTGGTGGAGGGAAGAGGAAAGCTCCTGAGGGAGACGAAAATGGCAGAGGGAAGAGAAGACTGGTGCAGAGCAACGAGCAGAAGAACGCTCCTCAGAGAGACGAAAATGGTAGAGGGAAGAGAAAATTAGTTCAGAGCAACGATCAGAAGAGCAGAAAGATCCTTAGAGGAATCCATGGCTGTGTATCTCCTCGGTGCTCTGCTTATACTTACCGTTCCAGCTTCTCGTGGTATTTTCTTCCCCTCTAGACTACACGTAGTTTCGATTTTATGATTAAATTGATCTGTTCACGAATTGTTTGCTGAGCGAGTTTGGGCTGAGCTCCAATTTGATTTTGAAATGTTTCTAAGGCGTTTAATCTTACCGTATTGGATGGATCTAGGATTTAGGGTTGATCAATCATCTTCGGTACATTCTGGGAATGAAATCTCGTAATCAATTGGATTGTATGAGTAACAGATGCTTATATCGATCTCTGTTCGTGACTGTTATTGTTGCTGAAAACTGGGATTTGAGAGTTTCTTCATATTTTTTGTTTTCGCTTTGAATGAATCATCAAAAAATTGAATCCAGATGGAATTTGAAAACCGATTGCTATAACTAATCCAATTTCGAATAAGGATTCTTAGATCTAAGTCAGATTCCTGAGTCTGTTCTCAGCGTATTTAAATATACTCTGCCAAATCAGGTTTGAGCAAGATATATGGACATACATTTCAAGGTTTTTAGATGGTAAATCACTGGTGAGGCTGGGAGCAACAAACAAATGGTTTAACAATATCATAATGGAGGATGCTGTTTGGAGGTTTGCCTGCTTGCGTGATCTTCAGGTGCCAAAGCCGTATTCAGTTTCTTCAAGCTGGATTAAGATATATGCTTCAGCTTTTGGTAAGCATATTATACACATTACATCAAAAAAGAAGAAGATAACATTTACATCAATTTCCGACTTATATAGTCTCAATACAAAGGTAAACTAAGAAATGAGATGGACAATGCAGATGGGAGTCACTCTTACTTGTTCCATCAGAAGGAAAAGCATATTGGTCAGTCTCTGAATTGGATTCATCATATTAATGTAGATGTCAAGCCATATGGCAATCCTCTCTATTCACTGTCTAGATGGTTTGACTTTGAAGTACTTCATTTGCTGATCACAGCCTTATTTTATCTGGTTTTTCTGTAATTATAGATTGGATGCGAATCGGTGCCTTTACTCTTGACTCTCCAATGTCACTCCTGACTGAGAGCTTGAGTGGTCAACTGAAGGTTCCAAGGGAAGGAACCATAGAACGGATGCTGCAATCCAGTGGTTCATGTACTATAAAAGACATCAAAAGCGGTATTTGGATAGCAGGTAAGAAACATTTCTTCTTCTGGAACTTTTCTACTACAGGAAAAGATGTAACATGGCTTGTCTTATTTCCAGATTTACAGCTTGTTCGCTGCCCTGTTTGTGACCTCAGTACCTGTGATGGTAAGAGACGTTTACTAACTCTAATCAGTTTAGGATTGATGTTGTTAGTCTCTGCAATAACTAGATTGCAAATATGAATGTTTGTGTTTATTGTGTAGGAACAATGCAGACACTGGATGCTAGGCACCTTGAATTGTTCCTGAATGAAAGATACAAAGATGGAAGCTGGGACTACAATCTTATTGGATCTCATAAGCTACAGAAAGACGCAGGTGCAGCTTGTGGAGCCATATTTGATCTCAAACACCTTAAAGCATCTTCATCCTCAGGTAACTTATATATCTTCTATGTTCCTTTCTCCTGTTTGGATCATTACCCTTTATCTCATGCATCCTATACAGGTATTCTCCACCTCAAGTCTTGGACCGGAGAGCCAGATGATTCCCAACCCAAAGCAGTTATCGCACCCCACGCAGTCGCTGTTCACACTAGACTACAAGAAAATGAAGGTATATAAATCCCTTTGCATATCTTTATCAGAACAAAAAAGAAACACAATTATACATATCTACATTGCAGGAATCCTTGTGAAATACCACACGATGAAAGCAGGAACAGACGGTGACATTGTTTCCATCAGAATCTCCCAGCAGCTACTCTGATTCCTTCACAATGTGTTATCCCAGTCACACAGAGCTTCAAGTGTCTGGTAAGCAAACTGTTTCCCACTTCGATATAAAACCATTACAGTAACCCTTATTATAATTTTACAACATTACAATACGAATTTGAGAGACTATTTAACTTTCCTCTGTACGAAACTCATACCAATGAATATTTTACTGTTGTCTGACTTTTTCCAGTATCTGTAAGTACTTACATTTCTCAAAAATATTACCTCTCCCTTCTCTTCTTCTCCTTTTCCCCTCTACTAAACGCCTCAGAACCAAAACGTTGCTACACTTCTTCATGTGGAGGAAACAACTCAAATCAATTCTTGATGAGAACTAATTAACCGGTTAACCGGAGTAAACCTGCGTGGCATATGTCACGTTCAGTTCCGACCCCGACACCTTCTCGTGACTAATTTCACAGCTAGTGTTAAAGCCTCTTTTAATTTAAAGATAAGATATAAACCCACGTTTGATTAATAGTCAATCATAGAAGATTTTGTAGATGTGAATCTTAACTACAAAATTAATTTCTTTTTCCCATACTTTCCTTATATTGAAGTAAGTATATGATATTTGTATAGAGATAATTCATGTTTAATAGAATTATTACTTTCTAGGACAAAAGTAATCTATAAATAATGGTTAAAAAATCTCATTTTCCTCGTATATATATACCTAGGCGTGGGCATTCGGGTTCGGGTCGGTTCTTTTGGGTATCGGGTCTTTCAGGTATTGGGTTGAAAGACCCATTCGGGTATTTATAAAATTTGGTTCGGGTATTTTCGGGTCGGTTCCGGGTACCCGAAATATAGGAAAAAACTAAAAAAATACTAAATTTGAATAAAATTTGGTTAAATTTTGACAAATATAACTAAGAATTTTCAAATTTTTATTATTTTAGATATTTCGGTTATTTCGGTCTAACAATAATTGATATCTTTGGGTTTTATAATTATAATTTTGGGTAATTGGGTTATATCAAGTCTAAATATAATTAATATTTTGGGTATATAATTATATTTCGGGTATTTCGGGTATTTCGGGTACCCATTCGGTTCGGGTTCGGTTTCGGTTCTTCAGGTATCCGAGTCTAAGATCCGTTTGGGTATTTTGTCGGTTCCGGGTTCGGTTCGGTTCCCTTTTTTCGGGTCGGATTCGGTTCGGTTCTTCGGTTCCGGGTATTTTTCCCAGCCCTATATATACCACACGTTCTTGAAGTTACACTGATTGAATGATCATAAGAGAAGTGTATGATTGAAGTTATATGAACATGTGTAATCAGATTAATTAATGAGCCTTTAATGGGCCACGGTGCGAAGCTTCAAATCAAAATAAGGCCCAATGGGCCTAAATGAGAAGAAGCTTTGATTGACATCCGCCGTTAATCACCACATCCGCCATCGCTAATCGCCGTCGAGCTCCATGGCTATTATCTCTATATGAGAAGAAGCTCCAGTAAATAAGCTCCTCTCAGCTCTCACCGTGTTGATGAAATTGGGATCAATTGTGTTGATTCGGAGTAGAGAGAGAGAGAGAGCTGCAAATTGATTGATGAATTGTTTGCGTTCGATAGAAACATGGAAGCTGTTCTTGATGAAATGAAGGTGGATTTTAGGTTATTCCGCTGGGCTCTGAACAAGTGCGTGCTCATGATTCAAGAACATATAAACTACGACATGATGAGTATTTTAGCAAAAAGACTAGACAGTTTGAGAAGATGGTTTCAGTTCTTGAAGATGCTGGTGAAGGCTTGGGCTTGTGCTTGTGTCTTGTGAGATCATATTTGATCTCAAACACCTTAAAGCCACTTAATTTCTTGAACCAGACATTCAAATGATTCCCAACACAAGATTGCAACAAAACAAATGTATATATATTGGTTTGCATAATCGATCATCTGTATCACACTATACAATTTCTTTACGTTTCCAATGCAGGAATGCTCGTCAACTCTCACACAATGAAAGCTACTCTGCTTCTTCTTCATCCAAAAGCTTCAAGTTTCTTGTATGCAAATTCCTTATTATAAGTTTCCCACCTTATAATTTGTAGCAAGAATAATCTGAGAGAGATCATTGAACTAGTTTTATTATATCAACACATATCAATGTCAACGAATATGAGAAGACTTAGGTCGATCATTCTATACCAAATTATATATTCTTCTCTGACTTTTTCTACTAATTTATAACTTATACTAACAATTCTTCATCTCCTATCCCTTAGTGTCAAACCACATTATGACCTTCTCAAAACATATCCCTCTCCTTCTGTTTCTCTTCTTCTTCTTCCCTCTCCGAAATGCCTCAGACCCAAATCCTTGCTACACTTCTTCATGTAGACATGGAGAGATCGATGGAAAGATCAACGTTCGTTTCCCTTTCTGGCTATTCCCCAAGCAACCTGAGTCATGTGGCCACACAGGATTCAACCTCCTATGCACCCATCATCAAGAGACAACCTTGAAGCTTCCCAACTCTGGAACATTTCTCGTCCGAGATATCGACTATCGACTGCAGCGTCTTCGCCTCAACGACCCCGACAAGTGCTTAGCCAGACGACTTCTCAGCTTTGACGCTTCAGGGTCTCCTTTTTCTCCTCTTCACCTTCTCAACTACGCCTTTTTGAGCTGTCCTAAAGAAGACGTCAATTGCTCCCTTTACAAACCCATTCACTGCCTTGGTAATTCCACCTCCTCCTTCTTCGCCACCCGTTTAGAGCGTGTGGCTTCGATGCCGCCCTCGTGTCAAATCTTCAAGAAATTACTTCTTCCGGCCTCTGAGCCTATCGCCTACATGGCAGGATTCGCCGGTGACTTGAACAACCAAGACCTCTTGCTAAAATGGGAGTCCCCGAATTGCAGCGTTTGTGAGAGAAGGACTAATTCGAGATGTGGATTCATAAACAATACCACCCTCCAAGTCCAATGCTTCAGTTCTGTTAACTCCGGTACGTACAATCTCAACTTGAGACGACATCATCTAAATTTGAGAGTATTCGTTCTGAAAGAATCCATTAATGGTGGAAAGCTTCAAATCTAAGGAATTGTTCGTTGTCTCTACTCATTAAACAACGAACTTATTCTAGTTGACATTTAATAAAAAGTCATTGACTTTGGTTAATTAAATCAATCACATCTTTAAATATAGGCAAACATGGGAGAATGTCCTAGCATTAGAATATATTTATATATATGTAATGTACGCTACAAGTTTCACCGTTGACCCGTTTTGTTGTTTTGAGAACAGGACTTCACAGCACAAGCTTACAAGTACTAAAGATAATCTGCCTCTCCCTAGTCGGACCAATCATCGCCTTGACCTTCTGTGTCGGTCTTGTCATGTGCAGTTCCGAGAGAGTCTCTTCCCAGATACAACACGCCATGCTTGCACGGATTTCCGGATCCGTAACACCGCAGCCAAGCGACCAAGTCATCATGAGGATGGGTCTCGATGACTCTACGATTGAGTCATACAAGAAAGTTGAGTTAGGGGAGAGTAGGAGACTCCCGTCCGGGTCAAATGATGTTGTATGTTCCATTTGTTTGTCGGAATACGAAACCAAAGAGACGGTTAGGTGCTTACCCGAATGTGAACATTGTTTCCATACTGAATGCATCGATGCGTGGCTCAAGTTGCATAGTTCGTGTCCAGTTTGTCGGAGCAATCCCTCTCCGGCGCGTGAAGGGTGCAACTAACTTTGTATGTATGAATTGATTTTTGTTTTTTTGTTGCTAAAAACGTTAATATCATTGAAAATTACAAAGATTGATACGCTGATGATTATGCAGAACATTGTTCCTCTGTTTCCAAATTTGATACACTGTAGCTTGTGCAGCCAGCTTCCTAAGGGTAGATGGAGAAGCAACAGATCTCATTCTGGTCCAGGATAATAGTTCAGCCCATGTGCTGAGAAGGACCCAACCTTGTAAGCACAAGTCTCCAAATTTCAGAACTATAACCACAAGTGAGCAGCATATGGTCCCATGTTTCCAAGTTTATAGTCCATGTAAATTATGAATCTTTCCATTTCTCTAAATTCTGTTTCTCTATTCAACTCGTTGTGTATATTGGATTTCACTTTCTCTATAGTCCATGTAAATTATGAATCTTTCCATTTCTCTAAATTCTGTTTCTCTATTCAACTCTTTGTATATATATATATGTATACACGTGTAATCAAAAGGAATAATCAAGCCTTAAACCCTATACTCTGCTTCATTGTATCAGACACAGGTTCGTGATGATTTCTTTTTCTTTTTTTAGCTCTTGGTGATCTTTCTTGTGCGGGAAGTAACTTAGAACCTGAAAGCTCTTGAGATCGGTCAGAGGATAAAGAATTAAGAGGATTTATGTTTAGTAATTTGATTCTTGTTCCTCATAAGATTTATGTTTAGTAATTTGATTCTTGTTCCTCATAAGAATTCTTGTTTAGCTCTTGGTGATCTCTCTTGTGCGGGAAGTAAACTTAGTCAGTTCATTAAAAAAATTTAACGAATTCGTGTATTTTCTTATTTCTGAAATTCATTTGTTTATATAAAATCAAATTTCTTATTCATCTCCCTCTCTTGTTTTTGCTTCAGAGATGGCTGACTTCTCCGTCAAGAAGATTTCTCCGAAGCTCGGCGGAGAAAGAGGAACCCGAAACCCTAACGGCCCAACTTCTTCGCATGACCTCGTCGAGCAAATGGAGTTTCTTTACGTAGAAGTAATCAAAGTCAAGAGCAACTCTGACGCAAACCCTATACCCAACACTTGTATCCCCATCGTCGAAATCAACCTCGGGAACTTCAATTCCTCTACCAGAGATCTACCAATTGGACCAAACTGGGAGTGGAACCAAGTCTTTGCTTTCGACAAAACCCAAGGCGATGTCTTGTCGGTTACTCTAATAGACGGTCAGTCGGGTAACAATACCGTAGTTGGCAAGAAAAATTTCAAGGTGGCTGCGGATATTCCGAGTAGGGTTCCTCCCGATGCAAGAATGGCGTCGGAGCGGTACTCTATGCAGAATACTGAAACCGGTTATCACATAGATTTGCTGATGTCGATTTGGTTCGGTACACAAGCCGATGAGGTTTATTCAAATGCTTGGTTTTCGGACGCGTCTTCTGTGAGTGCTAGTTGCGTGGCCAACACGCGGCCTAAGCTCTACCTAGCTCCAAGGCTCTGTTACGTTAGGGTTACAATTGTTTCAGGTCACGATTTGATTTCTAGCGATGGAAAGCGGACTCCTTCGGTTTACGTGAAGGCAACTCTCGATAATCGAGTCGCTCTAAAAACCGGGATTTCTTCTGGTTCTAACCCGTCGTGGAATCAAGATCTCATCTTTGTTGCATCGGAGTCGTTAGAAGGAACTGTCTACATAGAACTAATAGAGAAAGTCGATGATCAACACGAAGTATGCGTAGGGAAATTAAAAAAGATTACTCTCTCGCAGATGACCGCGGTTAAGGCTCCCGGATCCGCACCGCTCGCGTTTTACGACGTCGAACCGCCGAGCAAGGTCGAACCGGCAGGCGATACGAGGCGGTTTGCTAGCAGAATCAAGATGAAATTAGCCACGGATCAAGCTTACCACGTCTTTGATGAATGTAGCCAATACTGTAGCGATTATCGAGCTTTCGCGAAAGGATTGTGGTCCGGTACGATCGGGAAGTTAGAGGTTGGGATCTTGGGTGCTACCGGCTTAACACGGATGAAAAACTCGACGAATGATAGGAATGCTTATGTTGTGGCCAAGTATGGGAATAAATGGGCCAAGACTCGAACCGTGGTCGATAAGGCTTCGCCGAAGTGGAACGAGCAGTATTCGTGGGATGTTTACGACAAGAGTACTGTCTTTACGCTTGGAGTCTACGACAACCAACAAATCGTTAGTTACTTAGGTAAGGTGGATGATGTTCCGATTGGGAAAGTGAGATTTCGACTGAGTAAGCTTAAATGGAACATGATCTACACTGGTTCGTATCCGATTATGGTATTGGGGAAAGAAGGGTTAAAGAAGATGGGTGAGATTCAGCTGGCGGTTCGGTGCGCTAGTGGTCCGCTAACGTACGCATTTGTTACATCTCCTTTCCGTTGGATGTTACCCAAGTCTCATTACAAATTTCCACTGTCGCTGCTTCAGATCGAGGCTCTGAGATCACAAGCTGTTGAGGTGAATTGCATGAATCTGGAGAAAACAGAGCCGAAGTTGAGGAACGAGGTGGTCAAGGATATGTTGAAGCCCAAGAGTAATAACTTCAGTCTGAGAAGAGCCAAAGCTAATTACGAGAGGCTCTTTAAAATCGCAATGTGGTTGTCCAAAATGTGTGCTTTGAGTGATATCATGAATATCAGATCCACGCCAGATAATTCTCGGAAAGGCGTTGCGTTTGTTCTCTGTGGTTTCGTTATTTGGATGCCGTACTTGATACCCTTTATGTTGTGGTTGGCGGTTTGGCTGGTATATCCGATTTTCGGTGTGATAAGGATTGTGTACGAGGTGTACAAGCTCCTCCTTAGGATCAGGACCAACACTCCTCCTCCTCCTTTGGTTCTCGTCGATTTGAAGCTCTCGAAGCTCGACTCGCCCAACCTAGACGAGTTAGCGGAAGAGTTCGAGTCGTTTCCGTCGAAGGAGGACGACGTGAACGTTCTTAGGATGAGGTACGATAGGCTGAGGAAGATGGGGGAGAAAGTGGTGTCATTAATGGGCGATGTTGCGTCACAATGTGAAAGGCTTTGCGCGCTCTGGACGCTGTATGACGACAATCCACTCGCCAAGATTTTTATAGGTTATGTGCTCTTGCTCATCCTATACATTGTTCCATTTGTGTATCTGTTTAAGTTTTTGCTTACCTGGTTTCTTTACCATTGGCTTAAATTCTCGTGGGATGGCAATGATTTGCCCAATGCTATCAAGAACTTCTTCAGAAGATTGCCTAGCAACGAAGACCTCATGATCTGAATTCTCAAAGTATTTTGGTTTTTTTCGTATTGGGCATTGGTGTTTAAAGCCTATTATAGTACGTAGTACACGAGTGATTTGTTTTAAGGAACACACTGGATATGTCAAAAAGGAGGGTCGAATTAATATAAAATAGAGTCTTCCCAATTGACCCTGTTTGATTGAGCAGCAGGAGTCATAGTTTAGGACCGAGATGATCTCCTCAAAAGAGGAATGGTAGAAAATGACCAATACGGTGATCCAAAATTTTAAAATGCATAGAGAATCCATCAAGCAAATAAATCAGAATAAAGTTCAATCGAAATGTAAAAATTAATAATGCACCAGCCGGGAATCGAACCCGGGTCTGTACCGTGGCAGGGTACTATTCTACCACTAGACCACTGGTGCTTTACGCTACCTAATACAGGATAAAATATTGTAAATCAAAAGCATATTTTTCTTGCAAGTTTTATATATCAGATTTGGAAGGGAAAGTCATAGGATTTAATCTCCAATTTTTAGCCAAACAAGAGATTGATTTCTCTTGCAAAATTGGAGCTATGAGGAAAGAGGAGACTCCAGATAGAAGTCGGGTCGATCCGAATCTTCCGAAATGGGTCTGCCAAAAATGTCACCACTCCCTTACCATCGTCGGCGTTGATTCCTACGCCGGAAAGTTCTTCAATGATTCCCCTCATTCCGGTTAGGCCTTCGAATTAGGATTGGTTCAATTTTATCGTCAGATTGTATTGCTAAATTTGTTTTTTCCCCGAGCAACTGTCTAGATTACAAGTTACTGCTTTAGACTTAGAAAGTAGAAACAGACTTGTGTTGTGTGTAATGAATTGTAGATTTGCCTTTTCCTCGTGACTTGTGTTTGGAAATTTCAGAGTCAAATCCCTCACAGTCACAGTCAATGTTATTGTTACATCCAGCAATGCAAGGCTCTTCCATCCACGGAGCCAACAGTGTTCTTGGTTCAACACGCATGGACAACTCTTTTGTTCTTTTACCTCGACACAAGCCTCAAGCTCAGGGCTTTCCTCCACGTCCTCGTGGGGCTTCTGATCCAAGCCATTCTGGCAAGGCAATGGAAGAATCCTTTGTAGTCGTGTATAAGTCTGAGTCGGCTTCTGATTCCGGGGCTTCTCAAAACACCTCGCTTGAACTGGCCCAAAATGGTCCTTTACATTCAAATAATTCTGGCTTTAATGCCACTATAAATGTTTTAACACGTGCTTTCGATATTGCCAGAACTCAGACACAGGTATGTTACTGTAACGTTTTGGCTTCACCGTATCCGCTGGATAGAATGGACCTGATAACTTTCCCCTTTTTTTGGGTTCTTAGGTTGAACAGCCATTGTGCCTAGAATGCATGCGAGTATTGTCTGATAAACTTGAAAAAGAAGTCGAGGATGTGACGAGGGACGTGGAAGCTTATGAAGCATCCGTTCAGCGGTTAGAAGGAGAGACCCAAGATGTTCTTAGTGAAGCTGATTTTCTCAAGGAAAAAAGAAAGGTAACATTCAGTTTCAGCATATTAATTTCTACTCTAATATGAATTGCTCATGATGTTAAGTAACAAGCTTGTCGTTGTTTCCTGCTCTACTTAGATTGAGGAAGAAGAAAAAAAACTTGTCGCAGCTATAGAAGAAACAGAGAAACAAAATGCTGAGGTAAATCATCAACTGAAGGAGCTAGAGTCAAAGGGGAATCGCTTTAATGAGCTGGAAGATCGGTTAGGCTCTCTCACTGTTCCCCTTCAGTGCTATCACTTATTTTCTCACATGCTTCTATAACTATTCTGGTTTCCTTTGTTACAGGTATTGGCAAGAGTTCAATAATTTTCAATTTCAACTAATAGCCCATCAGGTGCGTTGCTGGTCATAATCATAGGTTTCTCCCTCATTTCACTAAATGATGCTTTGAAGAGTCTAAAGCGCTCATTCCTTTTCTTCACAAATTCTCGATAATTGTTCATTTCATCGTGGTATTAGTATTAACAGCTTCTGATTATGTAGTCAGTATTGTGTCTATGAAGGTATAGGCTTTTTATTAAAAGATATGTCTTTGTTAACAGGAAGAGAGAGATGCAATCTTAGCAAAGATTGAAGTTTCACAAGCACATTTAGAGTTATTGAATAAGACAAACGTGCTGATTGATGCCTTTCCCATACGACATGATGGAGATTTTGGTACAATTAACAATTTTCGACTTGGAAGACTCCCTAAAGTACCGGTAAGCTTTGCGAATTCCCATGTATATTCATAACCTCTTACTGCACATATAAAGTCTAAACTTAGTTACATGAAACATTATTAGGTTGAGTGGGATGAGATAAATGCTGCTTGGGGGCAAGCCTGTCTTCTCCTCCACACGATGTGTAACTATTTCCGGCCAAAGTTTCAGTATCCTTGTTATTATCTCACAATCATTTTCTTTAATCGTTTTCTGTTTGATACTATGTACTGTTTATGAAGTTAATCTTTAACCGGTAACCCTTTTTAAGATGTCGAGTTAAAATACAGCCTATGGGAAGTTATCCTAGAATTGTGGACAGCACCAACAACACTTATGAGCTGTAAGTAATTTCCAATGCTTCACTACTGGTTTGTTGTTGAAAGTTGAACACAAAACAGATGCCTTGTGCTAATTTTACGCGAACCTTTTGGTGAGTTGTGTCTTTGTTTCTTCAGCATATATTACTTAAAACTGTCTTAGGTTCTTCTTCAGGTTTGGTCCAGTAAACTTGTTTTGGAGCACTCGTTACGATAAAGCCATGACATTGTATTTGATATGTCTGAAAGACTTTGCCGATTTCGCAAACTCAAAGGACCAAGAGAACAATATTCCACCAGAGAAATGCCTAAAACTTCCATTCAAGCAAGTCCCCCCACAAAAATCTTGTTTGTCGCTTATTATTATTATTTTGGTTAATGAGTACAATCCAAAACCTTAAGAGTTTGTTTTTTGCAGGATCGAAAATGACAAAGTGGAGACATATTCAATAACGCAGAGCTTCAACAAACAAGAGAATTGGACGAAAGCACTAAAGTATACCCTCTGCAACCTCAAATGGGCTCTCTTCTGGTTCGTTGGGAACACTAATTTCCAGCCTCTATCTGCAACGGTCTCTTTGCCTTCTGATGTATCAGCAGCTGGTTCCTTATACGCTAAGCGAGGTCCTGATTCTCATAAGCCGTCAGGTAAAAACCTTAGGAATTCGTGAGAGATCGAAATGAATCAGCGACTTGTGTAAATAGCTTTAAGCATTTATGTTATAACATCGAATAATAAGAACACTCATGCTTAGAACTTCTTCTCTTTTTTCTTTTTGTTTTTGTGTGTGTGTGTGTGTTATTAATTTATACCCTTTTAGTTTGTTAGTTTCTAGCTTTATGTGAATTGAAATGAAATTTAGATGTGGACAGTGTCAACCGTAATATATGAACCTTTCAAAATGCAATTTTTTATTGGATGATCATAAACTTATAACAGATTGCAAAACAAATTGTATATGTTCATCGGTGATTATAATCAAAAAACATAATTGTGGTCGAAAACCTCATTAAACTCGTTAGGCAATGCCCAAAATGTTGGAAACGACAACGCTCTTATGAGTTACGATGGGCCTTAAGTAAACCAAATAATCTAGAAAGCCCAACAAGAATTCGACTGTAAGTAGGTAGCTCTGCGAGTTAGCCGTTGAAGATGTCAGAACGGTAACTTATGACGTCATGCTGACTTATTAGCCGTTGATGTTTGTCCCCAACGGTCGGAAAACTCGTCTTGTCTATATATATACACAAACAAACACAGCCCCTAAGGAAATAATAAGCTTTAGAAACTGAGTCCTTTCTCTTCTCGTCTTTTTGTCTTCTCGTTTTATAATTTGATATTGATTTTTCCAGTCTTACTTACACTTACAACTGCACAAAATATTAATATTCTCTCTGCTTGTTTGGCCTCTTTCAGTTTCTAGGCAATGGTTAAGGCTCTTAATTCTTAGTTTCTTCTTATTTATTCCTCCTGGCTCTGAAATTTTGCTTTATTTTGATTTTGATTTCATTTTGATTTATCTGTTATTCTTGTTTATCTTTCTTTATAAAACATTTGGTTGATTACTGCAATGACAACGTTTAAGAGTCTCTCTCTCGTCTTTGATATTGTTGAATTTGTTGATTGATCTGCCCTATTCTTTTTGTTTTGTGTATGCAAGGATGAATTCTGATGCGGACAGAGCTTTTTAAGCCAACAACTTCCACGAACTTGAAGCCATTTCCAGACCTCAAACACGAATTGCAATTTCCTCCGAGGTTAGTTTGCTCAATGCTTTCCAATAAAAAAAAACACTTATAATAGTCGGAACCCACTTTTGTCGAAACACTTTTAGTCAGGGCACACGCTTTAGTAAACGCTTAGTTGTAAACTTGTAACACAGTCCAAGTCCCAGTCCAAGTCGAAGCACTTTAGTGGAATCACACTTTAGTCCAACACTTTAAGGTGAAGCATAGTCAGCAAACCTTACTCAGTGTCAGCACACTTTGGTCGAATCACCAAGTCAAAGAAGCAGTATATTCTCATAGCACTGTGGTCGAAACACCTCATCAGTCATGAGTCGAATCACATTTTAGTCGAAGCACTGCAGTTGAATAAGCATTTCAGTCAGTCGAAGAGTATCTAAAAAACTCTTTTAGCAAAGCATATACAACTTTTTGTGCCAATGTTTCTATGTATTTGATTATTTGCCTTTTAAACCGTTGTAGTCTGGTAAAAGAGAAACATATGTTTCTACAGTATAAATAGGCTATATATATGTCGGTCGATATGTCCCTATTACCGTAGATGTTATAATTTGATGTAAGTTTTGCTACACAAATTATGTGGTAAAAGCTGTAAACTTTATGTTGTAAAATTGCTGATTTATTCAAATTGGCTGGCGGACAACATTTTTACTTCATAAATTATGACATTTTCCATGTTTATTTATGTATTTGGGATTATTAAAAAACAATTGTAATTCTTGAACAATGTACTAAAAATTTGTACCAATTAACACACTAGAAAAATAGTACAGAATTAAACAGTAAAAAAACACTAGACTAAGCCTATTTCTGCATTATTTTTGTAAATTGTAAATTGTAAATAGGGGGGTAAAAGAAAGACTACATATTCATTCGAACCCTCTTTATTCATATTACTCATCAATATTATTTTAATAATGCTTTTAAGAAGATTATGACCGTTCCCTTCAATTCAAGGCTTCTCTTCGTCTGAATTAGAACAAGGAGGTCCAGGCACGGAATCCACGAAAAACTCCTCTATTTGATGATGATGATGCCAACAAAAACAAAGATATGAAATTGTAAGAGATCATAAGCATCAAAACCAAACTTATGTTTTAACAAAAACTGCCAAAGAAGAGTTGAAAATTTGAGATTTACCTATATCCTCTTCTTGTTCAGGAGAATCCAGCAAAATCTCTGAATCAGATGGAAGAAACGGAGAGCCTGGATAGTTTCCTAAGGCTCCTAAATCTGCAATATACATATCTTTATCTGATAATCAGCTCGTGTTATATTCTGACAATTTGATGAAAATAAAGAAGGATGTGTTTGATGAAACTTACCTCCTAAATTTGACAGATCTGCGGTGAGATCAGAAAGGCTAAAGTTCCAGGGAATCTGATCAAATGACCTGAGGGAATCTCTGGAATTCCCAGCTCCTCCTTCAGACGTGAACGCGGAATCAAGCACTGAAGTGTCCATTACCATACCCGACATGTCTGAAGCAGCAAATGGAAAGTGTCCACTTGATGCCACTGAAGCTGGACTCACTGCCATCTCACCACTGTTTGGTGGAACAACTTGAGGAGTTGGAGCATCCGCAGTTGTATCCATAACCATACTAAGAAAAATGCAGAGATTTAGGAGGTTAAAGACTTGCCCCCATCAAAAGAGATTGAGGGTCCTAGAATAAGTTAACTTCTACTGCGAGTTAGTTCTTACTCATTCGCTGAGTTCATCCTCAATGGATGGAAATTTGCAGGTGCAGGGACTCCGTTAACAACGTGGCAACTTGATATTCCCATTGCTTCGATATGACGATGGCCCGGAGCATGCATTTGAGGATGTTGAAGTACTGGGTATCCCATTGGCATGTTAACTGCACTGCGAAACAACAGTGTTAAATAACAGTGAAATTAACTATATTTTCTTACTTGTAATTTTCAAATAAACTATACAAGTTTGACATAGGGTTTTCAGAATTATTACCAGGTGCCATGGAATGCATTCCATTTTGTATCGGTGCCAAAGGAATTTTTTGAGGTACAGGAGGATACTTCATGAGATGGTACTGGTGCTCAAGCAAATGATTGAACAAAATTATTTGCTTCTTCAGTTTCAACCTGATATAATAAGCCCTGAAAAAGTCTGCGTTTTCTTCTTCCAATTTCTGCCAAACTGATTTTCACAAGAAAATTAAAAAAGTAGTCAGAAATGGACTTTTTCATTCCAAGTTGCTAACGCTATATAACTAATTCATACTTCCAACAATATATAACATGCAATTTATGTCCCGCTTCAACGAACCCCGTATCCTGTGGAAGCTCTCCTATCCCACTTCAAGACATCTAAGACTGAAAGAAAGGTTCTGATGCAATGAAACAAAGTGAAGAAAGAGATTTCAAGAAACTTGAAAAGCTTACCCAGGGTTGTAAATCCAGGGTCTATCCTTGCCCGAGTCAAGAGGGTCTTCACGACCTCATCTCTGTTCATGTACAACTGGAGACATCTTTCTATCAAATTTTGGACCTACACCAATCAATTCCAAAGTGTATATCATCAGATGTTACGCTTATACGAGGGGAGGATACATACATACATACACATAAATAGAGAGAGAGAGAGAGGGGTAAAATGACAAGGAGAAGGTCGAATTTTGTTCTTACAAGTTCAATATCTTGTCTTGAAACTTTCCTACTGTCATTGCTTGAAGCAGATACAGAACCAGAATCTTGTATGGGAGCATCTTTTGATTGGTTATTTTTCTGTTCAGCTTGAGTGGAAGATTGTAGTTCTTGTGCACACTGTAATTAAATAATAGTTATTTTCTAATATTTGACTTGTTGGTAATCAAAATCTATATACTAATCACTATTGCTACAGATAGTAAAGAAATTTAAACATTGTCCAACTTATTATTTGACCTAATATTTCACCAATAATATAAGGGACCAGCAACTACTTGTTACCTTACAAAAAGAGAAGGCATCTCGAAAGCAAGGAATTGTAAGCAAAAAGCAGAAGGTGACACAGGTTACTGAGTCTTGAAGAGCAGTAAGCCAATACAACAAAGATAATAAAAGGTAGAAGAACCTGTCCGTTCTTCATTACTAGTGCATGCATCCTTCAATCAGAAGTGTTCCCTTTAGCGGCATTTACAACAATCCAATCAATAGAGCTCAGCATCTTGGCGAGTTTGTTTAACCCAAAAGTAAACCTGAATAACAAGAAGAAGAAAAAACAATTAGGCATAGGCCATAGTTTCTCTACACACTAATACCTAGTAGTTTGGATACAATTTAGCATGCTAAAAGGAATGGTATAAAGAGAAATCATTTTCCACAGTGATTTTGTTAATTATCAACAAGCATGGAAAGTGAGTCCCTCAACATTGTTTAATAGAGTTCCCACTTAAGCATGGAAAGTGAATCCCTCAACATTGTTTAATAGATTGTTACACATTCACATCAACAGCAACATCCAGAAGTAATAAATCCTCCAACTTGCAAAACCACTATGATAATCTCTGCACACTAAACAAAGAACAACCTGGAAAACATGTGCAAAGAACATCGAACAGATTCAGTGAGTTCGGAGTAGTACCCAAAATTCCAAATTGCCGGAGATGGTGAATAGAAGAAAACAATAAATAAAGGAAACCCATTTAAAATAGAACAAGGGAACCCCCACATGAACAGAGAAACTCTCTAATAAAATATTGTAGAAAAATCAAAAAAGCACAAAACTTTATACCAAACGAAACAAAAAAAAAAATCCATCGAATCTCACCTTCCCGCGAACTTGAAGACTGCAGCGAAACCTAAATCTTACTCTCGAAAAACCAAGTTATCTCGACGAATTTATAACACGGAAAGAGTCTCAACAATTCATATAGACACCGAATTGAAAATCACACGACGATTAAACGAGAGCTATATGGAATCAAACAAAGATCTGAACTCGAGTAAAAAAGATAGTGTTTCGAAGGTCCTTGGTAGTAAAAAATAAACCTCCGAAGATGGAGATTGCGAGAAGATATCAATCAGAACAACGCCATTATCAAGTTGCAGAGGAAACTAACGCTGCAGAGAGATAAGAGAGACTATGGAGGAGACGGAAAAACAAAAAAGAAGCTTTCTAAAAAATATTAAAATCTGCATTCAGTAAATGTAAAAAGTAAAAAAACAAATAGTTACTGTAATTGACTCGAGAAGGGAAAACATAAAAAAACGCTTTAGAGTCAAAGATTGTGTGGAAGAGCAGAAGGACGGCTCGGCTAAAGGGATAAATAACCTTGGCTTAAAAATTTACCAAATTAAACCGAACCAAAAATGAAAATTCAATCCAATTTGGTAACAAATAGAATTAAACCAATGTAGTATGCTAAATGGTCAAGTTGTGGCTTGTTCATGGCCAAAACGACAAGGCATGGGCATGGCCTGCTCTGTGTAACTCTCCGAGAATAACGTTTCTCATATATTTTCGTCAGGACCACTTTCTTTCTTCTAATGATTTATATGTACTAATAATATCAATATTTTATTTTATAAGGAAAGTAAGAATCGAGTCAAAAACAAATCATATCAAACAATCTAATCTTTATACATCTTGAAATAACAAAGAGTTACGAAAATCAGATCATCAACAATCCCAAGTCTCTATTTGTGTGTAATGTATATCTTCGTCAACGATGAATGCATTGTATATAGTATATGATTAATATGTGAAATTTAGAGATGAACAAAAATAATAATAAAAAATACCTTAGAGGTGGAGTGTATGATACCACGCAGCATATTTTCCGGAACGTTCTCTGCTTTCGCGACTCCTACTTCGTTCCTGATTTCTCTTCCTTTCCTCGTCTCTCAAATTGCTACAAGTCCTTACCTGTAGGACGGATCGGATATCCGGGGCTTCTGGATATCCGCCTAGATATTAAAATATATGTGGATATCTGGATCTGTAAAAAAAAAATTAAAATATTTAAAATAATGATAAAATTAAACTTTTATATAATGTTTTGTAAAAACATATTTAAATTATATATATATATATATAGATCTCAATAAAATATAAAAATTTAATATATTAAACGGATCTAGATCTATGTATTCAGACCTTATAATTTAACAATCCGACCCTTTCAGATATCCGAATTTTTTTAGTGGATCGGAGTGGATCTCAGACGTCGGATAATAGTTTTGCATCTATGAAGTCCTCCTGATGGAGAGTTATAAAACAAAGTTTGGGCTTATTCCACAGAAAAGCGTGATGGGCTTAAATTGCATTTTTTAATCAAATATTCTAGGTTTAATTTGCAATCGTCACTTTATAAAATCTAACAACAGTAGATATAAGAATACAACCAATTACATAATTAAAATTTGAAATGACAATAAAACAAATGAAGTGGCTCGCTAAACAACCTTGTTCATTTATTTCTTCATGTCAGTCTTCAAGATGATGCGATTTTCACTTTCGTTATCACCCATATGAAAATATACACAACATAAACACTCTAAACACCATTTCACTACGTTGCATTACATTGGATATTATATTGTATTACATTAGTTAATTTCCAGTTAAGATCTAAAAATGTTCTTAGATTAAGAATTCTTGGGAGTGCCAATTTTCAAGAATTGAGATGGTTTAAAACCCATAATTGAGTCGTTTTCTCCATCACAGAAGAGAGAAAGAGAGAAAATGCGATTTTAAAAAGTCTTATCTATTATGGCAAAACATGAAATTTTATCCTTTTCTTCAACAATTGAAACTTATTATTGGATTCTGATTTTTATTATTACTTCATCATTCTGTCCATTTTTTTTTTTGCTAAATTCGTTTTGTAATCAACCATCCTAAGATTGATTCTTAGCTCAAATCACTTCTCCATTAATATATAAGATATCCACACAAAAAAAAAAAACTACAAGTACAGCTAAAAGTGTAGGATTTTCTTTTTCTAAATAAAAGTAGAGAAATTATTTCTTGAATTTTTTATAGAAACATGATTGACGATAATAAGCCCTGAATACTAATAGTTTCTCTATGTGGGCAAAGAAGGCTACATTTACTAAGGAAAGAAATTCTAAGGAAAGAGAAAGACAAAATAGAGAAAAAAGTAACCTAACCGATTCGTCTAAGAAAGAGTCGTGCTTTTTCTTAACCAGCTTGAATCGCTGCGTTTTCTTAACCAGCTTGGATCGATGAGTGATGCTTACCGATTCCTCATGACTTGGTTTCTTTCTTTGTTGCTTAAGCACAGAGTTCCAGATTGGTCTGAGGTTGATCAAGTCCTGTCTTGACTCTTCTTTCACGGCTTCACAAACATCCTGGTGATGTGATCGTAATCGTACTGTTTCTTCCAGTTCTTGAGTTTATTCCAGCTAACCATTGATGTTACTTTCCCCTGTTTGGTAAACCAAGAGAAAAATCTGATCAAGAATGTTGTTTCTCTGAAACCTAACATTAGGTCTACAATACCAAACTTACCTGGGGAAGCGAGGCGAGGAAGGATCATCAGGTGAAGACATATGAGCAGAAGCAGCACCACCACGATACCTTGGCTGATCTTCGAATGCCCCACCAGCTGACAGGTTTCCGTCATTTAGATGTGGCGCTTCACCCACAGGTCCAAGAGACCCAAACTCGGCAAGTTCAGTTGGTGAATTGTAAACAGAGTTATGATCGTATGGATAAAACATCATGACAGATGGAGCGTTGTGCCCCTCTGAAGAAATCACACTGTTCTGCCTCATTCCCGGTGGCAGTCGGTACATGCCATAAGCAATATTTCCAGAAGCATCTTGCGGATTATTTGAGCGAAGAGGACCGTTTTGAGAATGATGAGACGAATACGAGGATGATTCATGCCTATACGACGACCCCCAATGCCTATCAGATCGTTCTTGCCTTGAGCTTGGCTTATTATCAGCTTGGTTACGACTGTTGTGGCTACGTACAGAACCCCGTGTCTTTGGACCAGCATTCCAATTCCCTTCTCTATCGCTGTGATGCTCGTTTCTGTCATGCCCATAATTCCCTCGCCTCATGCCAGATGTAGGCCGCTGCTCCCTAGGGGAAATCTTCTGCAACAAATTCAACACAAGTTTAGAGCAGTGTGACAAACAAAAACGATCAATAAAGGATATAACCATAACATATCATAGCATAACCCTCGTCATGAGTTTTATATCAAGAGATACAAACAAACGAAAGACAGGATAGAATCAATAAAGGAGGAGATAGCAATGCTCCATCAATATAACCATAACATATAACAAGCAGGGGCGGATAAAGATAGAACGGAAAAGATCCAGAAGCATAGCCTGAAACATGACTAAATCTCTCTAAGTAGCAGACTTGTATGCAAGTAGAGTAAGCAGACAGATCATGCTGTAAATTCATTCAAGACCCATAGGCCATAGACCTGAAACATTTTATCAATAATAAAATAAGGCAAAAGCTCCTCTTTCATGCCTTAGGAAGTAGCTCAAGTTTGTAGAAATTTCACAAGACCACTAGACAGAGATCAACACATCACAAGACCAGACAACAAAATGAAGGTTGTACCTTGATCGACAAAATGAAGGAAAGTATTCAGTTCTTACAGGATTTGGAAAATAGGTCCCCGTCCCACTTCGATATCTGGGAGTTTCATTAGCATAACGAGGGTAAATGTTAGGTGGCCTGGTTGAAACAGGTTGTACGGGAGCAACGGGCACAAGTCGAGGTCCGTAGTTCATGAGCTGATTCACGACATTTGTGTAAGCAAGAGGTCTTCCAGGACCATCCCATGGTAAGCGCCCCTGTAGATAAGCAGGTGGCACTACAACAGGAGCAGGATACAACACCGGCGGATGTTGAGAATTCTGGCAAGAGCGACCATACTGCAAATTTTGCCAATGGCTTGTAAAATCACCATTGAGAATATCATTTTTGTGCCCCGTTGGTTCTACAGAAGAGCCAGTTTTGGTGGAGTGGGAAGAAACAACTATATCAGACTGATCAAATCCCCTGAACGAGTCAAAAGTTTTACAGGGATCATGATTCTCTACTCCTTCATCCACACTGAGGTGGCTTGCCAAAGTATCTGATGCCGCATTACCACCAGCTTGATAGTTGTACATTGGAAGCATTGCAACGATCGGAACAGGTGGCCCAGTGGGATAAAAAGTATATCCAGAACTATCAACCTCGTTTTGTTGCATGCCATGGCCAAGGATAAATGGAGCAAGAGACATTGTGGACTCTGATCCACTAGACTGAGCTAGTTCATGACCATGTATTTGATGCCTCTGAAGTTGAAATGAAGCAACAGTAGGCTGAGGGCCCAGATCTCTTTCAGTTATTTCATTGCTTGATACAGAAATCCATTCTCTGTTATCATCTTCAACCTGGATTGAGTGCTCAGGAACACTCTTTCCTTTTCCATACAGTGCAGACGCAGCCCCAGAAACTACTTTCCTATTCCGTTTATCCCTAGCTGGCTTTGAGCCCCTTGTAGTTGATCCATCCCAAGAGCTTTCAGATGAAGTCCTGCTTCTAACGGAACTAGCACAAGAAACGGATCTAGAGCCTGCATTTCTCTCCTCACTCTGAATCTGACTGCCTCTGACTGGAGAGTGGGAATTTTCTACATCATCTCCCCTTGTTGACCGTATTTTACGACTTGAGGGTACAAAACTGTGGTCTGCAGAAGATGACTGATGTTTATCATTTGCCTGATGCATTCCATGACCACCATTTTCAAGTCCAAAACTATGAGTTCCCCTTTCTTGATCGGGCCAGAGATCATGGTCAGACTCGTCAACGTTCACTTCTGGAGACCCCCTGTCTTCATTACCAGCTTTGCTCAGCTTTTCTGAAATTGGATGGGATCCACTGGGAAAATAATGGGTATATGGTGAAGAAGCAAAGTTTTGCGGAAATTGCACATTAGTACTCCAAGGTGTCTCCATGAAAGGAAGGTTAGAAGGAACAATACCAGGCACATTCCTCTGACCATATCCCATTGAAGCTAAGATGGAAGGTGTAATTGGAAAAGGAAAGTGGCCCGTAGAAAAATTAAAAGGAAAAGGGAAGTGTCCATTAAAACCTTGCCCGGCAACAGATGTCATCGAGTTAACAAGATCTTGCTCTTCCTGTTGCATTCCCTGTTCCCCTAAGTCCTCATTTACGGAAACTGAACCTAAATCATCATAATAACTGTTCACTGCACTGCTCATGTCAGCAGTACTATCAGGACTTCGAGGGGATGGTGTATGCCTAACTGACGATGAGTCAGCTGCATATCTGATATTGCTTGACAAACTTTCAGACTCTAGATTCTTTTTCCTGATATTATCAGCCCTCATAGAATTACTTTGGCGTTTTCCAGCTTCTGGGGCTCTACTACGCCTTGATTGCAAAAGAGCTTCACCATATGTCTCCGTAAGCTCAGGGCTAGACCGCGTCCTAGCAAAGAGATGCCTTCCATGAAAATTATTCACCATGATTTCTGGCTTAACAGTTTGCTGAAGTTTATCATTTGAAGCATTTTGATTAGAACGGACTTCCTGAGGAGGTTGGTAAGAGTTGCCACAACTCTTTTGGGTTTGATATGTTGCTCTAGATATAACTTCTGTTCCACAATTTTTCTGTTGAGAGGGCATACTGCGAGCTCCTTGAACCCCACCAAGACGAGCGGAATTTTGGTTTCTTTTGCTGCTTGAAGAATTACTAACATTTTCAGCTTGATGAGAAAGCTCAGGATCTCCCAGTCTTGATAGCCATATGTCATTTCCAGGAGCATCAGGACGACGACCACTGCCATGTCTTTCCCATGTATTCATAAAAAATTGGTTAACTTCATGGATCAAATTCTCCTTAGGGCATTCAAGTAACCTAGCCAACTTCTTGGCACCAAGGGTAAATGCACTTCGTATCCTAAAGAAGTTACCTGCCTCAACAATAACAGCAAAAACATAATCCAAGCATGTAAGCAAATCGCAGATTAGTGTTCAAAAATACAGATTATAAAAAAAACAAAAAAATTCTGAAACAGGCAGTACCTTTACTGACACTGCGTCCAAGGTTGTTGTTTTCACGCAAAGGGTCTATAACATTGAAATGTTTGGAAACAAAAGGCTGCCCTTGTGTCTCTTGAGCAACAGGGTTAACTGCATAAACTCTACTACAAGCTTTAAGAAACGCTTCGCTGTATCGTAACTCTCCAACATCTTTTCGAGGAGGCTCCGCTGTCAAACATTGCATAGCAAGACAATCAGTACTAAAGACAGTAAGATGCACAATTAATGCAAAGGTGAGATGGAAAGCAGTTCGTAAACACCTGTTACATCTGGTAGTGAACTAACTGGAACAGGGCCCCAGAGGCTGATACAAAAATTCTGCCAGTCAAACTTACTAAAGAACTCAAGAAAACGATAGAGAACCTACAAATGCAAGCAATCCAGTCAGACGGTTTGAAGAAGCATTCTTGACAGAATAAATGCAGTTTCATAATGACATTACCTCGAGGGGTCCAGAAAATGAGTTGTTGAAAACATGAAATATGTAAAGAACCAAGGTTTCCAGGGCATATGTTGAAATAAGCCCATGGTGAGCTCCCAATATACGGCTCTCGTAATAACACCAGGCCTTGATCAATATGATACTACGCTTGAATAAATGGTTTTGGTTTATATAGTGATCAACCTGCATATATACCAACATAAAGGTCTAGAAATTAAAATATCTGCCAAACTCAGAAAGAGAAAGCAAGTGAAATGTTCTCTTTGGTGGACAGCTAACCTCCTCAAGGAAGCATAGTGTACACAGCCCTCCAATCTGATTGAAAGATATATCCACCACAATATTCTCCACCAAACACTTAATTATCTTTACCTGAAACATTGTAGCAGCAAAAACTTAATACACAACCGTGTATGTCAAGCGACTCATCCATACTTCCAATAATATAAATGGCTCATAGACCAAACCTAGAAAAGGAGATAAAAGAAGCAAAATCATTAAGATCAAGGGGGCATACTTCTGCCTGAATATACTGGACTTCTTTGACATGGAATTCAGCATTCTCATTCTTTTCTTCCTTTTCCAGCATATCACGAACCAAATTAGCCCAGGAATCCTTCAGATTTTGGTTGGTGCTGAAGGCCGTTAAGTCAATGTCTCCATCAGGCAAATAAGTCTTCAATGGTACCGATCCAAAAGTAAAGATCTGGAAGACATGAAAAATGATAGTTAAAGTCGAGTATCAGATAAGAAGTAGGAACACATTTGCTCAGGAAAACAAAAAGTGCAAATTTCCAAGCTTTATCTGGATAATAGGAGCAAACCGGAAACAAGTACTTTACATTCCATATGCCTTTATCAGCACTACGCATTCAAAAAAAAAATAAAAAATCGAATCAAAGCCGAAACAAAATCGAAAGCCCACCTCAACCTGACGAGGGAAGCATTCCATGATAAGCCTCCGCACGTATCTAGCAACAGCATTTCGGCGATCTTCGGAAGGCGGATTTGGCTGGATGCAAGCAATGAGCTTGGCGGTTCTATCCTCCGCCTTGGCCCATCGCTCCGCATCGAGCGGGCGTGTCACAGATGCAGCCTTGCCTGGCAATAGCCCGTTCGGAAATAAGCCACTGGGTGATGGCGGAGAAGCCGCCCATGATTCATGTTCACCCATGCAAAATCTCTCCCGTCGCAGTCACAGACTTTGTACACAACGACACCTCTAATCTAATCAAAGACTTTGCCCAATCGTTACGGCTGCTTTTGCAGCAACCATTGGATTTTCTATCTTTCGCGGCTTCAAAGTCACGATAATGGAATAAATCTAATGAATACGAGCCAAAATAACCCTCGATCTACCCGGATTATCTAACATATACCCCCTCCAAACATCAAAAACAAAATTGTAAGAATCTAATCGATTCAGGCACCGAAAAATTGGGCAAAATAAGAAATCGCAGTGGGGGAAATCGAATTGAAGAAGAAGGAAGAACCAGAAGAAGAAGAAGAAACCCCTAGGAGAAACGAAGAGAACGGAAGTTAGATTCTAAAAACAGATAGGCGGAAATCAAGAAGAACCCTAGGATAAATCGAGAGAAAATCTAGCAGTATCGACGAATCGAGAGGCAAATGCGAGATTGATCAGGGTTACACTGGCGGACTGAAATCGTGCGGAAGAAGATGATGATGATGAAGAAGACATGACGAAGATGTATATATTGTTGATTAGGTTTTTTTTTTTATCTTCTCTGTTTGATATTCTTTTCTTTTTTTTTCCTGGGAGAGGGAGGAAAAAGTGGGAGTGTTTGGTGACGGGGATAGGCCCCTCTCAGGGGCGTTTCCGTACTTTGTTTTCAAAATAGAAGTAGCCTCCTATTAAACATTTAATACAGATTTTTAATTATCCCTATTATCATTAATCACACAATATTAAATTCTGTTTTCATTCGTAATAATAGAAACAATTAAAATTGTTACGTATTTTTCTATTTTGAGTATGCAAATATTCCACGTGCTCACTACTACTTTCTTATGGATGAAATGAAATGAAAACCATTCCATAAAAGACATTGAAGTGACTTTATCGACGACCTCTTTGTTTTAATTAATTTGATTTGTTTGTAAGAGAACACGTGTCGCTTTCGGCTCTACAAAACAAAACTTCTTCTACGTTTTTATGACTATGAAATGTTGTATTTCCTAATTAATGAATTTGGTGAAGATTAATTTTCCTTTTTCTCTCCAATTTAATACGCCTGATTTATTTAATGGCTCAGCAAAATATTCAAATTAAGTAACCGGCCTAACTGTTTCTTGTTGACAGGCCCATGAATATATTACTTAGTTGATCCACCGAATACAAATGGTCCATGGATTTGGAGTAAAGACCACTTATCCACTATGCAACCATATTGAAAATATAAAAAAAAAATACGAAAACCAATTCATATGATTTACATATTATTCAAAGAAGTTGCTTCCGTTTATACATGACATATTATAGCTTTCGATTTTATATTTTGCTGACGGAAAAAAGGTATTTACGTCCTTACAACATTTTTAAGATAAACATGTTGATAACATATTTAAGATGACATATTTAAGATAAACCAATTTGATCATACGATCGGATATAAACGTCGTTGATAACTTAACGGTTGGGTGTTGTAGCCGATTTGAATCCTACGATCGGGTATAAACGTCGATTATCCGACGGTCGGGTGTTGCAGCCGATTTGACCCTACGACTAGGTATAAACGTCATTGCCCAACGGCTGGGTGTTGGCCGATTTGACCGATGACCGGGTATAACGCCGATATTTTGAAGATTTGTCCAATCTCACACGTGTTACCACGTTTGAGCTTGCGGGAGGTATTGAGAGATCGATGAGATCGACAATATCAAGAGTATGGAAATCATGAAGATTCGGAAAGATCTAGAAGATTATGGATATTTAACAATATCTTAATTTGGGAATTTTATATCTATCTCTAAATATATTATTTACATTTATGTTTATCTTAATTTAGAAAATATAGATTATTTCTACCGCTATATAAGTTTATGTATCTTGTAACTTTATTCGTATAAGAGGCTAATAATAACTAGGATTTAACACGCGCTATAATTAGCGCATAGTAATTTTTTTTTAAGAAATTGTTTTGAAATTTAAGAAAATTATTTTTTCTAAATTTTACAATATAACTAACTATTGATTATAGATAAAGTTATCAATTTGTAATAATTTGTCTATTTAACCCGTTTTATAGTTATGTTTTCAAGATTAAAGTTAAATGACTCAAGTTTATTTCGAATATATATTATTTCGAATATACCACAAAATTAGAGTTATGTTTTCAAGATTTGTGGTATATTAGAGTTAAAAGTTAGACACAAGAAAACTATATATTTTTTTAAAAGTTTGTAAATTAACCACAAAACTTGAGTCATTTAACGGTGTATATTAGAGTTATGTTTTCAAGTTTATTTCGAATATATATTATTTCGAATATACCACGAATAATATATTTTAAATTAACCACAAAACTTATAATCTTGAAAACATAACTCTAATATACACCGTTAAATGACTCAAGTTTTGTGGTTAATTTACAAACTTTTTAAAAAATATATAGTTTTCTTGTGTCTAACTTTTTATAAAATTAGTAAAAAAAAATTTAACTTTTGTTTTGATATATATTCGAATAAAATATAATAAATTATAGTGAAAAATATGGCAAGATTTTGAATAGTTTTTTTTTTTTGAATATATATGAATTGATTATTATTTTAAAATATATAGTGTTAAAAATAATTAAGAAATTAAATAATAAATAACATTTTTAATGCAAAATATATATTTTCTATATTCTTATCAATAATTTTAAAAGACTATTATATCATTTCCTATTTCAATTATTATTTGTTATTTGTAATAACATTTCATGTAATAAATTACAAAACAAAGTTCATTTTTTAAAATGTCTTCTTAAATAATATTATATAAATTATTCCTAAACATTTTTGTGTTTTTACTCTCATTAATTTATCACATATTATAGCTTTCGATTTTATATTTTTCTGACGGAAAAAAGGCATTTACGTCTTTACAACATTTTTATTAACTCGTTTCGGGTCATTACAAAAAATTTAAAAAAAAACGCATAATCAGAAGAGACTCCATTTATATACACAACTCAACGAGGCATCGACCGTCAATTTCCCCCTCACTAGACACGTGTCATGATCTCCTCTGTAGCCGTCAGGCGCCCGTCGCTGATCCACGAGTTCCGTTCTGCTGACGTCAGCACCGGCCAAACAGTACTCCTCCTCTGTCTCCTGACTTTCCTAACGATGAGCTTCGTGTGCTGCCGGATAACTCCGTTCACGGCTTTGACGTAGTTTTTGGAGTCGTGGTCTCTCAAGACCGAACCTTCCGAGCCATAAGCCGCGCGTTGACTCAGCGTTTCGAGCGGGTGTGGGCGGTTTAGAAACCCACGCAACGCCGTGGGAGAGTAACCCTCGTTGCTCTTGTCTAAAACGTAGAGAGCGTTTCCCGGCGGTAGCCAAGGATGCGTCGGCGAGACACTCTCACTCGGCTGTAGAATAAATACTTTCCCCATCGGTGAATACAACAGTTTCTGCAAAAAAGCAAAAACACATCCAAACACTTCTAATACCCGTATATTATTTTTATACATAGACAAGACAAAGAAAGTTATACATGCGATGTGACCATGTCTATATAGAAACATGCGTGTATATTATTAGTTAGCATATATTTTATTTGGTACTAAACTATTAGTTAAAAAGTTTGTGTTGTGTATATCTTTTTAAAAACACTGCATTTTACTAAATATCTTTGAAATTTATAACACAAACAAATTATTTTCACGTTTACAATGAAAGAAAAATAAAAGAAAAAGCTAGAAACACTAAAAATGTTGTGTTTTCGAAATAAACGCAATAAGTTGTGTTTTAATTAAACGCAAATATCTGTGTTTGCGTTTGTTAGCTAATATACTTTATATCAAATTTTTGTTTCTTATCACGCATTTTTAAACGACGTAAACCTAACCGAAATTAATCAATATGCTGCGTTTGTGTATGAAATTTTTCAAAAGCTTCACAAAAAAACAATAAGCTATGTATAACTCCAACATGCAACCCCAAAACGAAAAAAACAGAAATTAGACTTACGTTTTTGTTGAGACAAGGATGTGTACGGAACGACCCGTTCAAGCGCTTGAGGACGAGAGCAACATGGTCAGGGTAATTACAGGAGAAGGCTCGTGGGACAATGTCTCTATGCATCATCACACAGTGAACATGACTCTCGTCAAGACCAAGCTCCTCCAGAATCTTCTCACCGCCACAAAACACAAACGGTGAACCGAACGTGACCACAGGTTTCATAGCTTCAGAGCTAACGAGTCCTCTACTGATCAGCATCAGATTCACTATTAATGAGAGACTGCCTCCAAGAGAATGACCCGTAAACTGAAACTTAGCTCTATCGCCATGTCGAGACAAATGCTCGGTTATTTCGGGTAAGAACTGCTCGTATATTCCTTTTGCTACCTCGTAGATTCCTCTGTGGACTAATACAACTGTATCCTGTAATGACAATATTAATATACTAAGACCTCTCAATAAAAACCCAACGGAAATAACCGAATTGAACCAAACCAAATATCCACTCCTAATATAGTTCACTATCTTTACCTCAAACCTAGTTGGCTCGAAGAAGAGGTTTGCTTTCCAAGAAGCTAAAGAATCAGATCCCTGAAAAAAGTATAGCATCAATGACCACAATAAGGAGATCATAATTTGAGGAAACAGAGGATTTTCTTAATTATAGTTATGACTTTGAAAACATTTTTACCTGAATCACAAAGCACCTAGTGTATGTGTTAGGATCGTCACACACAAACCAGTCACAAGGAGAAGATTGTAGCGACTGCAACTCCCTCGCCGCTTCCTGCTTCTCCTCCTCACCCGCAGCAACAACTGCGGTCATCGTAGACGCTGCAGCCTGAGCCGCAGCTGCTGATTTATAAACCAGGTTGTTCGGTTCCGAAAGATCATACTCTTTGCAAGAGTGAATGTAAGATGCGGCCGAAGCAGCAATCTTGTAAGCAGAAGCAGAAGATGAAGATGATCGTTGTTGAGGCTTCTCGGATTCTGATTCAGGGGATGTAATAACAGGGACCCTGGTCGAATCTTGCTCGAGTTTCTCTCTAAGTATCGCTGCTTTGGCTTTCTTTTCTAAGGAAGATGTAACAAACTTTAACCCGTAGTTTCTTCTCAGATCCTCACCCTTGATCTCAGGTATCGTGTAAGCCACGTTACACAAATAAGCTAACTGAGACAGCTGTTTAGCATCAGACCAAGAAACCTTAACAAGCAATTTTGAAAACGATTCGCGTTCCCAATCACCGTTTTCAGATCCGTAATCCGCGACGCAACCTTCTACATCTTCGCAACCACAAGTAACGTTTACATTTTCCTCAGCAACATCACCATTTCCACTATCTGTTCTTTGCTCTTTCTTCCACTGTCTCCTTATCTCAAGCAACCTCTCGACCCAATTCGCTTTCTTGGCTCCATCTAAATTCGGCTCATTCTCAATCTCATCACTCTCTTTCTCTTCCTGAGACGTGTCCGTTTCAAATAGCAATGATTTTATCGGATTCGGGATTATGGAGCTCGAAATCTGAAAAGAGAAAACTCCTAGAGATCGGCTGCTTTTCATTCCCGGACCAGTACGTACAGACACAGCACGAATCCGGTTGTTATTACCGGAGTGATAACACAAGTGATTGTCGGAACTTGATCTCCGTATGCCACCGCCTTTCACGGCGAGATCTTGACCGGATAACGATCTACGGAGTCCAAAATGTTCTTTGAAAACGTCGCTCGTCGCTGGAGATGTAGACGCCATAGCCGCATTAAACGCCATTCTTTATGAACAAAACTGTAGCAATCAAGACAACATAGTCCCAATTACTAAAAAAGAAGGAATATATCGTCTTAATTATAAGAAAATCAAACAAAAATAGAAGTCTTAAATCGTGTAGCCGTTCTTATAAGTTTGTCTTTTCATTAACAAAAAAGTAGTAGAAAATCTTAAGTATTTCACACTCTACATATGCGGAACATAATGTAACGTTTTAATTGGCGGAAATAAAATGAAAAGTTTTAATTAGTTTGACCAGATTCAACTGTTGGCATATACAGTTGGAATGTATGGACCGATTTTAGGTATGTGACACGTCATTAATTCCACAATATACCTACGAACCAACGAACAACGACCTTTGCTTATGTCTCTCGTATGTGACTAAATTAGTTGGACTGGGTCCGTCTTACAGAGGTACTTCCACGTGCGCCACGTACCATTTGCTCTATCGTATTATCATTTTTCAGAAAAGAATAAAGATCGAGAAAAAAGTTTTGTCTAATTTTTGCTTTTCCTATTTTAAATAGTGTTCTATCGACTTTTTTTTTGTTATAATATATATTTTTTTTTTGGATTAATATGGCCATTGTGGGGGAAGCCCACATAGACATTCCCTTACCACTGGCCAGGGCAACTTGGTTCGTTATAATATTTTTTATGAACTAGGACGAAAATTACCTGGAAATTTTTAAAATCGAAAAAAGGGAAATTTGTTTGAAATTTTGAAAAAGAAAACAGACAAAAGCATACTAATATGATATGCGTTTGTTCATTAATATACGGAGATTTAACGGATTATCACGAGAATAATTTGGAAGAAACAAAACAGAGATTGAAAAACACGAGCCTCGAGATGCGTTACCTTGTTTCAGGGTGTTGATCGATCGATGGCAAACAACAATGGAGGATCAAAACATGGACCGTCGGATCAGCCGAATTGGATTATCATCAAATCATCGAGATCAAGAAAGTCACCATTCTTCGGACGAGACGAAATCGAACAAATATTTGATAATTAACACAAAAATGAGGCGGAGATTCCAATAATGGCAGCGAAATGGAGATTTGAATACGTACGATGAATCTTAAACGGGAAGGTTACAAAGAGTCAGACCAGATTCTGAAACTTGTTCTGTAAAAGATTCATGAATCTCTCTCTCTCTCTCTTCTCTCTTCTCTCTTCTCTCTTCTCTCACAGATGTAGATGCAAGCCGATTTATATAAATGTGAAAAATGAAAGAAGAGAGAGAATCGAGTCACGTGGAGAGATGGAGGGAGAAAAGCAAAGTTGGACGTAAATGCCCTCGTCGTGGTCTTTTATTTACAGATCGGAAAAACCGTGGTGGTTGGAGAGTAGTTAGCCGTTCTTTTGCTTGATTAGCGAGAAATTTTTGGTAAATGTCGTTATGAAAACAAAAAAATAAAAAATTCGCGACTTTTATACTCAACAAGTTTTCTCGATTTCTTGTAAAATTTTAAGTCAAACCCCAGAGATCTAACAAAATCGATGGAGTGAAAGAAATCCCATAATACGACAGTGTAATAATAATTCAATCGAGGGTATTTCCGCCATTATCAAATCGGAAGCGTGCTTGATAGATGAAAATATATTTTTGAACACGGGGGGAGAAAGGGTAAAAAGGTAATTGCGGAGAGGGGAGGAAAACGACCACGACGAGCCAAATGTTCGGTTGCATGAAGCAAAGAGCGCCAGTAACCTCCACATATCGTGCCCCAGGTGGTGGCAGGCAGCCGCCTTTTGTTTCCCGCCGGTTTTCAATTTTCCTCTTGTTTTACTTTCAAGACAAATAGGGATTACTTTTTCTTAATTTTAAGTGGGGCTGGACAAAAAATTCGGATCCAAAAGTTCGAATCGGTATCGAACCAAAAATACATGAATCAAATCAGATCCGAATTTTTAAAATATCCGATTAGATTATAAACTTCTATACCCGAACCGGTACCGAACCAATAACCGAATGGATACCTGAAATATCCGAAGTGTAATTATATAGCCAAATATATTAATTATGTTTAGACTTGATAGTTGATATAACTCAAATACCCAAAATTACAACTATAAACTCGAATATATTAATTATTTTTGGGGTATTTCAGATATTTTATATATATTTCCGATATTATGGGTTATATTGAATACACTTATTTTTTTTTTTTTTTGGATTTTCAGGTATTTTTGATACATTTGGTTTGAAAGTATATTGGTTTTATTGAAATGAATATTCATGTTTTGTGTTTTGTCTCATATTTCAGGTTCTTCGTTTATTATGAATAATTTTAGATACTTTCGGATCCGAATTTAAACATATCCGGAAAATTTCAGATCTTACAAAAATATCTGATCCGATCCGAACCGAATCCGATCCAAATTTTTAAAATATCTGATCAATACTATAATACCGAAATACACAAAACCCGAAATATCCGATCCGAGGATCCGATCGTCCACCCCTAATTTTAAGGGTCAGTGTTCTGCCAAAGAGACAAACTAAAAACTACCTTGTCAGCTTTCACAACTCGACACGACACGTGTTCTCATAATAACCCTCCGTTTCATTATATTCATGGGCTTCTCTATCTAATGGGCTTATGTTTCTCCAAAACATTCAAGGTGAAAAACTAAGGCCTATCGGTCTATTTGGGCCTGCTGATTCTCCTTTTTTTTGTTTTTTAATAATTAAAAGTCAATGAAGATTTGAATTAGATCACACTCAATTAGAATGCAAGAAAATGGGAGAAGATAGATGTATCTGAAAGGGGAAAACTCTAGATTGGAATCTTTTAATTAAGATGATAGTGACAAATTCATAAAGCTTTAAACTAAAACAGTCAACAAAAAGAAAAGGACTAAAAATAGGCAAAAAATAATAATGATTTTCCGAAGATTTATTTGACCAACAACAAAAAATGGAATATGCGGATATAACTATAATTATTAAAATAATAATGAGTTTAAAAAAATAAAAATTCGAGGGAATATGAAATCCTCTGTAACTTGAAACCCATCCTTATCTCAAATCTCTCGAATCTTTTATATTCTCCAGTTTCATTTTTCTTTCCAAGAGAAGGACTTACATTTTCTAGAAACATAGATCTGAAATATGAATCCGACGATAGATGCCGGAGGTGGAGGCGTTTCCGGTGCTGCGGCGGAGTTTTTGCAGATACGGTTTAACCATAGACACGATCCTAAGGAGAATCAGTGTTCGTCTCTCCTCGTTAAGCATATCAAAGCGCCTCTTCATCTCGTAAGTCCTCTCATTCTGTCACTCGATCCATTCGGTTTCTTAAGAATTGGAGTTCGCAGTCTCTTTGATATTGTTATTAGGGAATATATAAGCTCGATTCGCTTAATTTGTTTATGTTCTCTGCGACTAAACACCAAGGATTTCAAATTCAAACTGATTTTGACTTGAATCATCATCATCATCATCATCATCATCAGGTTTGGTCTCTGGTGAGGAGATTCGATCAGCCACAGAAGTACAAGCCCTTTGTCAGTAGGTGTGTGATGATAGGTGATGTTGGAATCGGCTGTGTTCGAGAGGTAGACGTTAAATCTGGCCTCCCAGCTACCACAAGCACCGAGAGATTGGAGCTCTTGGACGATAATGAGCACATTCTTTGTATCAAAATCCTCGGTGGTGATCACAGGCTTCAGGTTTCCCCCTTTTCCAAATCTATTCCATACACCACATTTCAAATATTGTCTCCTCAATTACAACAACGTAACCTCTTGATCCATGTTTTTGATGGATCTAGTTATAAACCTTCAAATGTTAAATTTTGTATCAAGAGGCAGACGTAGAGTCGATATGGATTCAATATTCTAACTGGGTTCATCTAATGTTCTTGCAGAACTACTCATCAGTTGTTACAGTACATCCAGAGATAATTGATGGAAGAGCTGGCACAATGGTTATCGAGTCATTCGTGGTGGATGTACCACAAGGGAACACCAAAGACGAGACTTGTTACTTCGTGGAAGCTCTTATACGATGCAATCTCAAATCTCTGTCCAGTGTTTGCGAAAGAATGGCTGCTCAGGACAGCACATGAGTTATGGGTCCTCAAAACCGTAGGATCGTAAAGCATCATTGGTAAGAGAAATTTATTATGTAACCAACTTATTGGTTTCTTGTATAGCCGAAGATTCGTGCATAATATATTATTGACTGTGGCCAAGTTTTAAAGATCTTGTACTCCTTTAGGACAGGTTCATGGCTGATTCCTCCATGTGAGTGTACTGGTTGTGTAAGCTATAAATAGTAGCTGTGTAATTTACTAGGAATGTACCTTCACCATTGAGTCATGTTTCTATTTGTGAAAAAATTGGACCAAAAACCAGAAAGTGAGTTAGTTTTTTTTTGTATCTACTTAAAAGCTAAATGGGTTTTCTTTTTCCTTTTTGTAAAATTCTTATACTACTAAATAACGTTCAAATTACTATTTGAAATTGTGATTTAACAAATAAAGTTTTAGAAAAAGTATGACCCAAACAACGAATAAACAAATAAAGTTACTTTAACTCTAAATCTGTTGTTTCGACGTTATTTTAGTAACGAACAACACAAATCGCAATTACATTGTTTGAACGTTTAGTATAAGAATTCAAAACAAAAAAAGGTTTAAGTAAGGAGTAGTAAATTAAATCTCCCATTTAGCTTAAGTTGATAAAAACAAATTAACTCAGTTTTTGGTTTTTGGTCAAAAGTTTTCACAAATAGAAACATGAGTCAATGGTAAAGGTAGGAGATTAGCTTAGGCTTTGATTTTGACGAAGACCTTTATGGGCTTTGATCAGGTCCAAACCAAATAGCCTCACAATTACCGTTTAATAGTAAACCGAAAGCCTCTGCAAATGTTGTCGTCTTTGCTGATCCTTACGAGATCCACGAGTTATTAATGGAGACAAGTTTATAAGGAAATTTTCAGCGTGGTGCAAGGAGAGCTGTTCGGTGTAGGTCCAGTATGCGTGAATTCTTGTGAAACGAATATACTGTCAGTTGAAACTTTGTTCTTGTAATAGTTTTTCTAATTTGTAATAAAAAAAAATGAAAATGGTTAGATAATCTATAGTTAGAGGATCAATCTTTAGTTTATATAGACCAACATGGTAATTCTTCCGCAAGTGATAATCACTATCCAACTATCACTTAGTTTTTTTGTTAAGTGTAATACGAAGACTTTCCATAAAATTAATTATCCTAATATTACTCTCGCCCTAAGTTAAATAGGAGAGAAATCAAAATATTCTAGTTGAACTTTTCAAAGAAGTATATAACTAATTGATGGTTACTTATGACGCACGTAATGTTGTGCATGAGTGTTAGATTTAATTTTGAGAAATGTCTTAAAATCCTTAACGAAAAAGATAAGTATCTTAAAATGCAACAGAAACAAAAAGTTGTAACTAAATGTCCTAATATGGAAGGATAAAAAAAAACACTACAAATTATATGTTCGTGAAGGAACCTTACTTTCTTAGAAACATTTTTGTATTTTTGTTGTATATTTAATTATTAAATTAATTTATTTTTGGTGTGTATTTAATTAGATTTAGTAAAATAATTGATAAAAAGTACTTATTGACACCCCTAAATTTATGTTATAGTATATATTATTTTATTTTTATTTTTATAATTTGATCCTGGTAAAAATTATTTTTGGTTCGTCACTGTCAACAACCGTAGACGGAGGGGTCGATGAATTAATTAACCTCACGAAAATAAGAAACAACAGACAAAAATCTAACTGCTACACACCTAATCTTCTTCTGAAAAAGTGTAAATCTAGGACTATGTATCCACATAAAAAGTTAGCTTTGCAAGAATTGATCATGGAAAAGAACACGAGAGAAAACCTATTATTAAACTAAACTAAAAGTTGGTGGAAGGATATTGACTTCAAAGATTGAACGACCTAAAAAAGGAAGATAATCGAAAACTATCCTAAACCAGACGACAAAACTTTACCAGCACTTTCCTGAGATAAACGAGAGAAAAACCATGATCTTAAATCATCAATTAAAGACGAATCTTGAAACACCACCCAACAACTCGAATCCAATGAAAGATTCTCTTCCGCCGCACAAACCATCGTTGAAGAAGTCAAAACCATAGATCCAGCTTCGCGAAACCAAAGACGTATTCTCCTCCTCCGTCGAAAATCCTGCAAAATCAACTCTAGAAAGCTAAAAACAAATCACATGCAAAGTAAAAACTTCAACAAATGGGATGAGTTTTGTATGAAAATATATACATGAACTATTAAAATAATACTTTAAAAGTAATGTATTTTTATTAGCCGGGATTAGAGTGTTAAGAATTAAGATGAGATATTATGATCTAAACTCAGTCTATATCGAAATTTTATTGTAACTGGTTATGATTTTTACGATTTAGGTCTAATCTAATTATATTTATATAGATATATGATTTTCTTTGAAACATGATGAATTAAATATGATGAATTTAATATGTACATTGTTTTCCACATTAAAACATGATGAATTTAATATGTACGTTTTTTCCCCTCATATTTTTGTCTTTTCATAAAGAGATTTTGTTTTTCCCAAATTATCGATCCACATTTTTGGGGGGGCCGTTCTACAGAATCCCTAACCGAAACGTAGAATGTGAATTTTAATACTTTTTGAAGTTATCCATCATTGACCACCTTATCTTAATTAAAATATTAAGATGCGGATTGTTAATAATGTATATCAAAACAATCTAATACACTGAAATAGGCATGACGTGGGAATAGAGAGGAGTGTAGGACCCACGCGGCTCTTTTGATTTTTTTTGATTTTAACTAGAAAGAAAAAGCAAGTTCATGTCATTTTCTACGCGCAAAACAAATGGACTTCGTCTTCGCCGAAACTTCCTAATTTTTCACAAATTATCGAACTTTTCATTTACCATTATACATACGTTGGTTCGGTTGTTGTACAGATCACTGAAGTGTAATATCAATCCCATAAGCTTTGTTCGAGATTATATATAGGTTAAGGCTAAAATCATTTTATTTCTAATTTCTTTTTGAGGAAAGACACATATACTATTAATTATAAAACCTTTGATAAGAATTTTGTATTAAATTCTGGATGCCATTATTTAGCAAAACCTTTGACACGTAAATATGCTTGTCAAATTTTGGTTATCTCCTCAAATGTATACACAAGATGAAGATGCACATCTATTAGCAAGAAAAGGACCTTCTAATTCTATTTTTTTTCGGATTGTATTTATCCACCGAACTGGCTAACTCAAACCTTGTATTCCGACTTTGTTACTTCAAGATAAATATAATTCTAATTTCGTCAAAATATAATACAAAAAGATGATCCATTTGTTCCTTTACTTTTGAAACCCTAATCATGTATGTTATATAATTGTATTGCAAATAGATCCTAGACAAAAGTATATTTTCTCAAATTTAAATCTCTTGGTTTTTACCACCCACTGATGCCAGTTTACAATCAATTTATACCATAGTTAATTAAGTTCCTCCAGCACTGACTAGAAGCACATAAGCGCTTAGTTTAACAACAGTTATACTAAAAAAGAGTAGTCTATAACCTCTAAATATTATATCGCATAACATTGATCGAGATCAAAATTCAATAGTAAAACGATTCTAGGTCACACGACACTTTTTGGTCAAAACATCATCATATTTCGACGTTAATCATACCACTTTACCCACCAATTATATTTGAACATGTCACTATCAATCTTTCAGGGTACAATAATATACTATGTAACCCCACAAATCCCTACGTACACGAAGTATTTTCTTTTGAGCGAAAAAGGAATTTTAACGAAACCAGCAAAACAACTCAAACGAAAATTATGAACTTCCTTCAATGCAAGAAAGAAGGAAATTAAAATGAGATTTTCGATAATTGGAGACCAAATGATAAAATTAGATGACATCACGAATCTTACGACATCGAAATTCGAAAATACATTCGATGATACCTTAAATTGAAGGAGTCAAATTACCCACACACACAAAAAAAAACAGAAATAATTTTATTAAAGTAGAATGAATCCATGTCACCTTAGTCATTTTCTCTTCAACATCCTTCTCTTTTCCCCACAACTTCTTGCCTAAGCTTTAAGAGTAATAAAATAATGTAAAAAGGAAAAAAATCATGACAGACGCACACATCATATATATATGTATCTTGTTATATCATAAACATACACACACACTTAGGGACAAAGCTCACATCTCATCAAATTCACCAAAGCTTCTCAGATAATGAAGGGAGAGATGTTTATGGAAGAAAAGCTTGTGATCAACGAGCTAGAGCAAGGGAAAGAGTTAGCGATTCGGTTGATGAACAATTTAAAAAACCCTTCTTCTTCTAAGGATTCAAACAAGATTTTGATCTCAAAAATCCTCCGTTCTTACGAAAATGCAATAGCTATGATGCGTTTTGATAAGAAGAGAAGCCCCGAGAGAATAGATCAGAGTAATAAGAAGAGGTATAATAAGAGAGATTATTTTTATCTGTGTGTTTATGAGTTTTGAATTTGAATTTCAAGACATTTGTCTGATTCTGTTTTCGTGTTTACTGCTTGATCTATAGGAGAATATCGGAGAAGAAGAAGACCGACAAAGTGAAGATCTTTGTTAGAACAGAACAAGAAGGAACTTCTCTTGATGATGGTCATTGCTGGAGAAAATATGGCCAGAAAGATATTCATGGTTCCAAGAACCCTAGGTAAATAAATCATTACAATCATCTTCTGAGCATTATTTACAAAAAAATCGGACATTACCAAACAAACAAAAAAAATGAAATTTTCCTCTGTTTGTTTTGTTGATACAGAGGATATTATAGATGTACACATCGATTCACAAGAGGTTGTTTGGCGGTGAAGCAAGTCCAAAAATCAGACACAGATCCTTTGTGCTACGAAGTCAAGTATCTAGAGAGTCACACATGTAACATCACTCCATCAACCACCAGTTACTCTGTTTCTGTGTCCGAAGAAGACCGAAACAGAGGACCTAAGCTACTTGTAGTAACAGAGCAATCCGAAGACACAATCAAACACATGAAATCTGAAGAATTGATGTTTAGTCTCGAAGATCTGGATAACAAAAAGGAGATTTCATTTTCAAATCCCGAAACGGATAATATTTCCGATTGGAAAAATCTGATGGAAAATATGTCTCCTACAACATCAGAATCTGGAATCACCTACGAATTGTTGTCTGCCTCATCTGTCGTGAATTCGCCAACGGATGACGATTCATGTTTCTCTTCTTTGGAAAACATTCTCAATTTAAGTCACGATTTGTTGTGGATGTAATAAATAATTAGCAGAATTTTTAGTATTAGTTGTAGTTATAGATATTAGCTAAAAACAAAAAATAGAGGAAAATTCATTTCCTTCCACAACAAAAAATAGAGGAAAATTCATTTCCTTCCACAACAATAAATACATCCACGATTTGTTGTGGATGTAATAAATAATTAGCAAAATTCATTTCCTTCCACTTAAATAATTGATGCATTTATCCCAATTTTTTTTTTCTGCAAAAACTATTCTCGAAAGTATAAAACACTACTACCGTAAATACTTATGACATCATGACTACATCAAAAAAAATTTATCCAAAATGTGCAAGTATAAAATGCTATATCAAATTGGATAACTAGAAAAATAATCTTAACCGGTTCAGCTCATTAATTAATTCCACTTGGATCTCATAAAATGTTTGTGTAGGATAAATTTATCTAAACCGGTTCAACTCATTCAACTTTAACGTTGCTAAGTGTGAAAAATGAATCATACTTTTGGTCACAATAATTTTTTGGTGTAAGCCCAACAACAGCCTATCTGTTCTCCTTCTCGAGTGTCCGAAATATTGATTCAGGGTTTGACCAAAAGAAAAAAAAATAGAAAATACAAAAACATCAAATTCGACGAAGAAGAAGATAAGCTATAGCCTATATGAAAATATTGTTCAATACAGGTGAATCAGAGTTTTGGCGGCAGCAATTTAGATGTATTTTCTTTTTCTTACTATATATTTTCAATATTAAATCCTAGATCTAAACGAATTGTGAAAAAAATATATGTATGTAATTATCTCTTTCTTTTTCTAATTTTCGATATTACACATTTACACATATATATGTATGATCATACTTTTGGTCACAATAATTTTATGTATATTTTTGGTCAAAAAGTTTAAAATTATTGTGACCAAAAGTATGATTCATTTGCATTTTTTGGTGTAAAGTATAAAATGCAGATGGTCAAAAAGTTTAAAATTATTGTGACCAAAAATGAATCATAATTTTATGTATATTTTTGGTGTAAAGTATAACCGGTTCTCAAAAATGAATCATTTAAAATTAGTTAGAAAAATGAATCATACATTTAAAATTACACATTTACACATATATGTATATTTCTTACACATTATCTCTTACATATTCGGTGGGTGAATCTACGCACTAACTAATTTTAAATGTGTAATTTTATATGTTTTTGGGTGATTGTGGGCTGAAATCTACTATATAAAAGTTGGCCAACTATAAAAACTTTTGAGAGGCGATATCTCTCCCAAAAATAACCTAGCCGCCGCCGAGTAAAAGTTTGTGCCGATCTAATTTTCCGGTGAGCGGTGTCTCTCACCGTCGCCGGAAAAAGGACCACCGTGGTCTCTGTTTTTTCCTTCGACTACTTTTCCTGTGAGGTTGCATGACCTCCGTTGTAGATCGGAATTTCGAGTCGCCTTGGTTGTGGCTGTAGGTGCCAGCGGCGTAGGGTGCTCATGAGTTTTCGCGGTAAGCTTCTCTCGCTTCTCCCTTAGGCTGATTCTCGAGGACTGCTTCTCCTTGGGTTGGTTGGAGTCTCTCGCCGTTATCTCTGGTGTTCTTCTCGCCGCCGGTTCTTCCAGGTTAGTTCCTGTCTGAGGTGAGGCTGCTTGGGATTGGTGGCTGGAGTTTGGGATTTAGTCACCGCTCCTGCAGAGCTCGAGGACGGCTTCGCGGTTCGATACCTTAGCTCTTCTCCTCCTCTCGTCCTGTTTCACATTCTCCTTCAGTGTTATTGGGTTCGTCTCCTCTTGGTGGCTCTCCTCTTCTGCGCGGCTGTCTCTCCAGGTTTGGTAATTGTTTCCTCTGTGTTTGTCTTCCATGGACTAGGTTTAGGTAGGGTTTAGTTTCAAGCTTGGGCTTTGGCTGTGTGGTGCGGTTTGTTTCCTTGGGGCCTTGATTCTGGTTTAGGTGCTCCGCCTTCTCCCTGAGTTTTAGGCCGTGCGGCTCTCCGCTTCTCCAGTGCTGGGGTCTGTGCTGGTCAAGGTAGATAGAAGCGACAACTCTCGGAGATCTCTGCTTCCCGGAGATCATGGCGGGTTGGTTCAAGCGTTTCGGCGGTCCGCGGTGGTAATTTTCGTGAGGTTGTAGATATGAAGATCGTCAGATCAAACCGTCTGTTGTAAAGGTGAAGTCAGAAGACGGCGGATCTATGAAACGGAGGTTTCTTTTAGCGGCGTTCCTTCGTATTCAATGGCCTCTCCTCACTATCCGTTGTGGGAATTTGTAGCGGGACGGAAACTCCGGCTCCGGCGGAGTTAACCGGTCCGACAGAGCTCCTTCCTACAAGCCCGATTAGGTGTCTGTTTTGTTTATTTTCAGGATTTTAAGACGGCTCGGGACGGCGTCATTGCCTCGGGGTCCTCGTATCAGCGGAGACATTTCGGGAATGAGTATGGTGACCATCCGTCCTTTGCTGCCTTCCCATCAGAGTGGAGATTCGAATCCACCCTCCCTCGTGTTGGGCTTCTCCCTTCGTGATGGGCCTCTTCTCGTGTTGGGTACGCTCCGTTTAAGCCGGATCGTCTTGATCATCGTTTAGGTCATCCGCGAGAGGCGAAGAAACATGAAGAATTAATGTCTTGACTATTTTACAATAAGGAGGATGTGGTATTACCAAAGCAATATATGGGTTCGAAATGGAAGGATTTGACGTCCTCATTAGGAAAAATCAAGGTGTAGTTGAAGAGGAGAAAAAAGAGAAGTGATAAACATCATTATTTGTTTTTGTCCATGTATTTTGTGGGTTACATGCTTCGTTGTGTAATGATACCAAGTTTCTCAATTGTTACCGTATATATAGTGAAAATTAGGAGTTACATGCTTCAGAATTTCCTCTTCATTCTTTGATTTAATTTGGTTTAACTCACGACAAATTTTGATTTTTTGATTCCTTGTAGTAGAGCTTGTAAAGTGTGATGAATGATCAAAATTTTATGTTCAAAATTTGTACGACATTTTTTTTTCCTTGCTTCTAACATTGTAAATATTAGTCTGCATAAGTACATAGAACAGTGAGTGAAAAACCAAAGGAAAAAGAGAAAGCAAAAGCCAGAAAGAGATTGATATACCTCCTCCATCTTGGTGACAGTTTTAGGCCAGTTCAGACCTTGTTTCTCAAGCTTCCAATGAGTGTCGTTAAGGACAGCATAGCTAAATCTTTTCTCATGCAAAAAGTCTACCAAAACTTGGCAAACCTTTGTGATGTCCTTCAGGTTTCTTTGCTTATCTCCGTCGCGAAGGAAAACGCGACTAAGAATTGATTTGATGGCCCACTGATGTCGCATTTCCAGTCGCGATATGGTACAAAATAAAGTGTATCACTCTTTACATGTATATTTTGTTGTGGTAGTGTTTGAACATTCTCAAGCCTTTTTTTACCATTTTAGTTTTGAAATTGATATATATATATATATATATATATATATTGTTAAAAACACAATATCATAACACTTTAAAATTTCAAGCAATGTAAAAAATATCAAGTTTTTCTTATACGATTCGAATTAAATTTACTTGTAAATTCCATATATGGTATATGCAAGCAAAGAAAAATATATATATATCCTTGACTTAATTTCTCATTTTCTAGTACAAATTTTTAGAAAAATTCCCGAAAAACTTAATTATCCTTTATTTTCTTTTGAATTTAATCTCCTAACACTCTTTTTTTTTTTAGTTCTGACTATTTATAATCAATTAGTCCCTTTTTAAATCTATTTTTTATTTTCTCTACTATCGTTTATTCATAATTTTATTTATTTGTTCTTATCTTTGTCATATTTTACATATTCTCGACTTTTTAAAAATTAATTGTAAAAACTTATATTTACCACAAATTTATAGTATTTTTGTGACTCTCAAATGATGTAAATTTCATTATAAAAATATATATTCTCGGACCAAAATTGAATTATATTTTTTTCACTATATGTAGTAAAATCTATTTTACATTCTTAATTTCATAAACACATTCTAACATTTTAAATAGGATAAATCTTCAATTCAAGTTTTTGGTTGAAAATTTAACAATATATTGTTTTCAATAAAATATTTCGCTATTTTGCTTATCCAATTAGTATTACAATTTTTTTAATTCTTAATATCGAATTGTCACGTTTTTTCTATTTATTTACACTAATTTTTTGTATTTTTGTAATAAATAAAAATAATGATAAATATAAATAGACATGTATTAAATGAATATTTTAAATATATTTAATATTAAAAAGGTAGTGATGAGGTGGACACCCTAAATTGAGAGAGAACTCTCATATTATATAATAGATTTGACCTGGAGGGTACCACCCTCGGGGTGTTATTCCTCATGAACCCACATATGGGACGAACATGATCACAACCTCTGCAATTCGGTGTGTCCCATTTAAGCCGGATCGTCTTGATCATCGTTTAGGTCATCCGCGAGAGGCGAAGAAACATGAAGAATTAATGTCTTGACTATTTTACAATAAGGAGGATGTGGTATTACCAAAACAATATATGGGTTCGAAATGGAAGGATTTGACGTCCTCATTAGAAAAAAATCAAGGTGTAGTTGAAGAGGAGAAAAAAGAGAAGTGATAAACATCATTATTTGTTTTTGTCCATGTATTTTGTGGGTTACATGCTTCGTTGTGTAATGATACCAAGTTTCTCAATTGTTACCGTATATATAGTGAAAATTAGGAGTTACATGCTTCAGGATTTCCTCTTCATTCTTTGATTTAATTTGGTTTAACTCACGACAAATTTTGATTTTTTGATTCCTTGTAGTAGAGCTTGTAAAGTGTGATGAATGATCAAAATTTCATGTTCAAAATGTGTACGACATTTTTTTTTCCTTGCTTCTAACATTGTAAATATTAGTCTACTGAATTGACGGTGTTGGAGGATTCTGAACCTTGGCAATAATCTGTGAGATATCTCCTTTTGTGAGAGGTCTTCCTCCAGCAGCTAGGCTTTCCCACAGCCATATAGTTTTACCAACCAGAATTAGCGGGGGTGATGTAGCGTCGAGAGGGATTGTTGAGAGAACATTGTATCTTTTCAGCCTCATCCAAAAAATTTCGGTCGCCGGTGATTATCATGATATTTTCACATGGATTATCCATGGCCTAGCAGAACAGTTTAACCAACATCCTCTTGTCACTACTATCCTTTCCTGAAAACCAATAAAGACGGTGTCACCCATATCTTTTTGTCACTACAATAAACGCTTAAAGATGTGCAATAAATGTTAAGCAGCAACCGAAATTATTCTTGTTGGGCCGGTGTTTGAAGTTACTATTAAGCATGTATTTTGAGGTTTTAATACTTCAGAACCGGCTCTGTATATGATATAAAATCATTCATATAATGATATATAACTAAGATATGCCCATAAATTCATAGTCATGGTTTTTTTGGAGTCAAATAAACCATGATATTCGATGATAAAATTAATTTTCCTTCAATATCGAATAACGAGGCAAAAATATATCGAATGCTAAATAACCCTTATACACAATCGTCCCAACTTCACCATTCACACACCGATTCACAACAAGAAAAAGCACAAATTTATTTTGTTTGACAAAAACAATAAAGGAAACAAATAATAATAAGCAAAATACCGAAATAAATGCTGGAATGAATTAAAAAGAAAACATTAAGATCTGCACCTTCCATTTTAACATCTCGGTTTTTAATCCAATGGGTCTTGATCCTCCATAACACAAAAACTTTCACTATCTACGCCTTTGTCAGTCTTGTCTCTATTTCCTTCCTCTCTCTATTCATTTAATAAACCTCTCTTCCTTTTGATAGGAATATCAGATTTTTTTTTGTTTTTTGAAGATTTCCTAAAGTATCTATGTTGTGTAAACCAAACTCACATAAGTACCCCCAAAGAGTAAACGACTCAATTCAGAAAGCCACATTACAATGCCAAGGACAACCGATATGTACTTTTCTTCCTAACTGAATAAGAGGAAGAAAGGAGAGATTAAGGATTTATCCTAGTGCTGTCAAAAATCATCTCTAGGGCTAAGATCTAAATCTCGATCTTGATCATCTAGTTTTGGTTTTTGGGAGTTAGGATCATTTGATTTTGTTTATTGCTGCCGCTGATACATGTATCTATGGAGGTTAATTGAAATCTGTAATGACTAATTGAGGTAGTGAAAGTAGATTCTTTGTCTTCCTACAGATTCTTTTCTTTGAGAGGAACAGTATTGTCTCTTCAGATAGGAAAATCTTTTGTCTGATATGTTAAGAGATGTTTCAAAATGTTCTTTTTAAAAACGAAATTTTAAATAGTAATAATATATTCAAATTACTATACTACAATGATTCGGATAAGAACATATCTCTCTTCAGATATTTCCTTTCATGCAGCTCTCTTTGGAAGTCTCATCCCAAACCCACGCTTCAACTTCTCAATCCTGCACCAACAACAAACCATAACACATTGTTTTTTTTGTTTGTGAACAATGAGCAGAAATTTTTAAAAATGTAAAACAGAGAGAGAGCTTACGTCGGGGCGAGTTTCCCGAGGCAATCGAGTTCTTCACCGGTGTCTTCATCTATGACTCTACCTGTAATGTCGACAATGTAGGATCTATCTCTGTCTGGAGGAAGACCTCTACCCGCAAGCAACTCCAAATCTTTACGGTGAAGCTCTCTTCCGTTCACACACACTCCCGTGGTTCCACCTGCGCACTTCTCTGGCATTGGATAGTTGAGCTCTTCTATGAATGGCTGCAACAACAACAACAAACAAATGATTTTTCCTTTTTCATATTGACAAGATGCAAAATATCAAAATGTGTTTGCTTACCGGTAATATTCCAAGACCTGGACCTCCCATTACTCCCCAGAATCCAGCTCTGTAATCATACCTATAATGCCCCACAAGAACACACATTAACAACAGTCATTATGAAGAAGATGATCATCAAAAAGATTGGAATCGAATTCGCAAAGTTTTACCAGTAGTTTCCTGGCTGAATGGCTCCGGCTTGCTTCTCTGCTTTTCTCAGCTGACGTTCCGTTAAAGGGTGCCCATTTATCGTAACGTTGCTTTTGTTTCCTTCGTCGTTCTGAATAGATTTTGTCAGATCCTTGAAGCTTTTCTTCACGATGCTCGCGAATCCGTTCTTCTTGGATCTTTGCTGGTGATCTTTAGATATTCCACTGTTGTGATGGGAGTAGTCATTGAAGGAAACTTCCATCTCACTTGCAAGTGAGACCTCTTTCATGGAGTTCTGTCTCATTGTCTTACTCAGTGTGACCCTGTCTTGTTCTGAGCGAGAGCTACGGCTGCCTGCTCCAGACCGATCTTGATTGATCGAAGAGTAATTAACAAAGTTTTCGTGTAGAGGCGAATCTTGAACAAGTGGTTTGGCTGTTAGACTGTCTGAGCTTAGCTCGTCCTCGGAAAGGCTAGCGGAGTGAGAATGAACATTTTGCATTTCTTGAGACTTGTCTGAGATCAGTCCCGGAGCAGTTGAAAAATCTCTTGGTTCATCATCCAAGGAATGAAACACGTAACCAAGAAGATCATAGTCATCAGAAGTGTAATCAGCAGCTACACGAGCTTCTCCTTGTCTCGTTGAAGCTGTGTTTGTCGAGACAACGAATTTGTTGTTAACAACAGATAAATCTATCAAACACGAGCATGCTCCACACCGCACTTTCTGCTGTTTCTTCGCGCCAGCTTCTGGTTTCTTTGGCAATTGCAGAAGCTCAAGGCAGTTCTGACAGGTTATAAATGGAGCACCACCTGCCAAAGGGCGGATATGTCGAGATCCACCTGATAATACAACTTTAGGAGGACGAACCCGTGAAAGAGCCTCCATTTGTGCCTCACTGAAGTTACTAGGCCATCTTCCATGAGGCGATAGACCACGAGAGCCGTAGGTTCGAGGATTATGCGGTGGAGCAAAACCCATAACGCTCTCATGAGGATAAAAACCGGCGTTATAGGGTGCATCAGGGATCACCGGTGCTGAACCTCGCCAGTATTTGTTATCATAACAGTGGTAACAAGAGCAAGATGAGTGATGAAAATGCCCGTTTTGCTGCGGGTATGCGTCAAAGAGATCATGACCGTTGATATTATTACCAACATATTGTCCCGAGAAGTACGGATGAGATGGTTGCAGCGGAGTAGGACCTCTTCCGTGGATCTGGAACCTGTGAGGGTCTCCATAAGAGGGATGCATCAGACTATGGTGCATAGAGACGTCGTTGCTGTTGTTGTTGTTGTAAGGAAATTGCGGTTCAGGATGTTGATGGTAGTAAGAGGGACCTGCAACAGCGTGATTTCCCGAACTGTAAAACCGCATTGGAGGCGGCTTGTTCAATCCCGTGGAAGACGAAGAACTAGGAACATGTTCTTTAGGTTTCTCAGCAGCCACATTGCAAGACTGAACAAGCTGTTCTTTGAGCTTATCCAACTGTCTCAGAAGTCCAGCTCGGTCTTGCTCGATTGCTTGGTCGTTCTGATCTTTCAAATGTTTCTGGAACTCATGGAGTGAATTTGGGAAGTAGTTAGTAGTAGAAGAAGAAGTGCCTTCATCACAAGGATACTTTGAAGTGGATAATCTGTTGATGGCACCATCAGAATCGCATCTCTTGGTTGTTCTTTTCCTAAACCGATCCAAACCCGATTCTTGTCTCCCCGATTGAGATTTCGGGTCATCTTTATCCCCCAATACAGAGCTGTTACCGGCATCAAAAGCTTTCGGCTTTGAACAAGGATCACTCTCAACAGCAACTGGAATATTTTGCTGGTGTCTCAAAGAAGCAGAAATTGATGGAACATCAGAGTCAGATGATGTTTCACTAGAATCCGCAATTGCTTTTTCCGGGGAACTACTAGAGTTAACTGAAACTGGTTTGGCTCTATCTTCCACAGACTTGTCTGAAACCGAATCTGCTTGACGCTCCTTGATTTTGGCTGTATGTAAAACAAAATCTCTTCAGGGTACATTAAAAAATAAACTACGTAATTGAATCAAAAAACCAGATCGTAAGCTGAAACGAGAAATTCCTCTACAATGATTCCATCAAAAGCATACTTATCAAATCCTACAAAATTTAGGCATTTTTATTTTTGGGAACTCGAACTTACCACGAAGAACGGTGAAGCAGCCACCGCACTGAAAAAAAGGGGAATCTTCAGGCTCTGATAAGAGATTCTCGCACTTTGGGCAACGAACTAGCCTTAGTTTGGTCGACTCAGCCATTTTTCTTCAGTTATCTCAGAAGGAAAGGTCTGGTAGAGAAAATTACGCAGAGATTTAAAGAATGAATAAAAAGGAAACAGTTTTGAAGAAAGAAAAAGAAAAAACTGAACCTTTTGCTCAGAGCTTTCTTCTTGGTTGGGTTTAGCTTCTCTCGTGCTACTCGATCCCCTCTTTTCTATCTTGATTTTCTCGGGAAAATCAAAACCAGAAGAAGTGAAAATCACAAAGAGAAAAAGACTAGGAAAATGCTGTCTGAAATATTTATATATATATAAAAAGAGTAAAGAAGAAACTGTGGAGTACAAAAAGTAAGCAATTTCGTGAATCTCTCTCTTTTGCCTTTTTGGTTATTTGTTCTCGTTGAGTTCGAAGTTTGGTCTTGTTGTGAGAAAATCTGGGGTTTTGCTATGTTTCTGCAATTTTCGCTCTTTTTCGCACTGCAGCCGTGTTTTTTAAACCGGACCGGGTTAGACCGCGAACCGGGGGTTCTCCCGGGTTGGGTTGATATTAATATCAAATGATAGAAACCCTTAAGAATTATTTTGGTGTTGTTTTAGATTTATACAAAGCTTTCTCAAATAATATAATTTATGTCGAGTATACAATTATTTTTATAATATTATCAAACCCGGTCAAACCCGGTCAAACCCGGTCAAACCATATTAACCCATGACCCAAGAGTTTTCCCGGTTCGGTTTTAAAAAACATTGCCTGCAGAAACAAATCACTTGGGAAAGAAACGGCGTCGTATTTTGTTACGTATACATTTCACCAAAACGACATCGTTTTTTAACAGTGAGCGTGCGTTTTCTACTAGTTTCATTATTCCCTCTGAGCTGTGACGCAACCACACTGAAACTGAACGGAGCACTCCGTAACGGGACTCTGAGTTCCGTCTAATTCTCTGCCGTCAGTGGTTTATGCTGACGTGTACATTTACCACCACTTCTTTTCCTTTCTTTTCTTTTTGCCCATTTTTCAAATTAATGTTGTAAAATATAAATATATATATATATATTTAGATACGTTACACGTATATCTGTTTTTCATGATTCCTAAATTTTTATAATATTTATTATTTCAGTGACAGTGAACATTGTGTAACTTATTGCATTACTATGGATAAAGACCAACACGATCAAGAAGAATTACGAAATTATTGAAGAAAATAAATAAATAGGGAGAATTTTGCTTTTGCTTTTGCTTTTCTAACAACCATATATGTTTGTATAGCTTTTGTTTTTAGCTTCGATGTCAGCNGACAGAATATTTTTTTTTTTTTAAATATATATATATATAAATTACAAGATAACAAAATGAAAAAAAATAAGATGGCGAAAGAGAATCAAAAGAAAAATCAGATGACAATATATATATTCGTAAATTAAAAAAAAAGGTCAAAGAAAAGAAACGTTAACTAAAGTTGTACAATGTGTCACATATAGTGGGACCCAAACGAACCACCAATAGTGGGCCCACTTTCCTGATTTCTTCGCGGAATAAAAATCGAAGCTTCACCACATTTTTCTCGGTGTGTTTCTTTTGACTGTTTTTTTAACTCTCTTTTTTAAGACTTTTACTTTAGTGGGATCTTTTATTACTAAACCACATACGAAGAAACAATTTCGGGGGAGCATTGTACAGATATTTAAAGCCTTTCTTTCTTACGTTTTTACTTTGGTTTTACCAAAATTGCTTCTTTTATAATATGACATAAATTTATAAACTTTAACATTTCAACATTAAAAACAGGCTTTGTAGTTTATACCTATGATGGTGTGTCATTAATGTGAATTTGGACCCTTCAGTGTTATTAAATTAGTGGTCGCTGTTTTAAAATTACGATTGTTATGTTAAATTTTTTTTTTTTTTTGCATTGGATAATATTTGGTAAATTTTTTAAGTTATATAGATAAAAATATGATATCGATAAGTTATAATGATTGAATATGAGGAATCAAGCTTTTGAAGATGCTCGTTCATACAAAGCTTTGATGTTGTAACGGCTAAACTAAAATTATACCGAATAAATAAATAAAAAGGTAAATTATAACGGAAAATATCTTTTTAACTCTGTTTAGAATTGAAAGAGTTCAGTAAGCCCGTGTAACATTCCATATTATTGTCAGGATTCGTTGTTCAACCATATTATTCTCTTTTCTTAGGTCGCCTCTTTTTAAGTTTGGGTTCAGAGTTAACAAGTTTATGGTTTATGTTGTTGTATTTAGTTTTTCTTTTATGCTTTTTGTATTTCGGGCTTAATTTCCCGAGTATCGGACTTAATTTCCCGTGTATTGGGCTTAGTTTCCGGAGAAATTTTATTTTCCGCCGGCTTGGTGTACTAAAACCGCATCCCACCTTGTATTATGTGTATTCTTTTTATTATTTATATAATGAAAAAAGATTCATATGAAAAAGAAAAAAAACTCTGTTCAGATTTTAATCATATAGGTGGGCCACAATGGAGTTTAACCAAGAGGCCCATTTGCGAATTCTCAATACATTAAAATAAAACAAAAGTAACCAAATTACAAAATTACGAAGTGTCCAAGACCTAAATCATTGTCAGAAAATTTCAAAGCCAAAATACACATTTCTTCACATGTTTTGTCCTTCTTATTCACTTTTTTTTTTCCTATCAAGTTCACATTTTTCTTCTGACACTACCTTTTAGATTCGAATATAGTTTTCTATATTAATTCCTTTTACCTATATTTACATGTTTATTTTTCTATATTACTTCCTTTTGCCTATAATAATTCTGCTAATAATTCAAATTATTTCCTTTTAGCTAAATTCCAATAATTAATTTCTATATTTTACCAAAAGGATTCATGATCATTAGGAACGAAAAACATTACTTGAGAGTTGGGAGGATGGTGATACATTTTGTAGTAATAAAGAAGGTTTTTTTTTCGTCTCATCGATTGTCTTATGCTTTTAATCAACACGAAGATTCATCAGTACGTTAGATATTTGTTGTTTAAAATTAAAACACGTATTTACATGTTTATATATGTTCTTGAAAGAAATTACGTTGTAATTGTTACATCAATTAAATTGTTAAAATATCACGTTTTATTGCAAACTGTAAATGGAAACAAACTTTTCTGTTTATCTTTTGCATCTAATATATAAAAGAGGGCTAACTCTCTCCAGTTGAGCGTCACGTCAGCGCTGAAGAGAGCGCCATGTGTCCTTTTTTCTCAGCTAAAAAATAATTAAAAATTAAATGTGAAAATCAATTATTTCTCCTTCAATACAAAAGTGATAAATCAATTATTTCTTCTTCAATACAAGAGTGATAAATTAATTGCCTTAAATACGTTAAAACTTCATCTCTTCCTCTTCTCATCTTCTCTTTCATCTGTTTCACACTCTCAAGCTTTTTGGAACGACTGGTTATTGTTATGGCGTACTCTTAAATCTTTCATATAATAATTTTACCTCATTAGCCAATATATGCATATTCTAAAAATTACGAAATTTATCAAAGCATATTTTAGAAATGAATAAAGTTTAAGCAAATGATGTTAATTGATATATGAAAGTGTCAAAATCATGAGAATGCACTTTGCTAACATTTTCCAACAAACATACCATATTTTCAAGATATTTCAACATGTTCGCTTCATTGTTTGTTTTTTTGTGGGTAAATTTTGATTTTCAACCATAATATATTTAAGATTTACATATAGACATCACGATATATGTAATAAAATTTCAATTTATATATTTTTTTCTTAATATCAAAATTTAATTCTAATTACATTATAAAAATAATATTTTGATAGAAAAACCCGCACGTAGTGCGGGTATTCACCTAGTATTAATCAATTGAATATATCATATCTTATTATATAAAGCTGAATCGCTCAACGAGAACATGACACGTAAGATAATCTTTACTCACGAAATGATAATATGTGTCATTGTTAATTAAGATCGCGACATGTGTCAAAATAATAATATAAATAAAATGAAAAAATAAAAAAATAAAAACGGGAATTAAGATTCTAACTCACGAGATCGTGACATGTGTAAAAAATCCGGAAAATAACAATGTAATAATATAAACTTTCCTATAAGACAAAATAAAAAAAAAATAATAATAACGAAATCGTGACATGTGTAAAAAAAACAGAAAATAACAATGTAATAATATAAACTTTTCTATAAGACAAAATAACAAAAAAAGAAAAATAAAGTTGTGTTTTATTTAGATAGAAACTAATCAAAGACATGTATCAAAGTAATAATCTGAATAAAATGTTAAAATAAAAACGGAAATTAAGATTATAACTCACGAAATCGTGATGTGTGTAAAAAAAACAGAAAATAATAATGTAATAATATAAATTTTCCCAAAAGACAAGATAACAAAAAAAGAAAAATAAATTGTGTTTTATTAAAATAAAAACTAATAAAATAAAAAAAATAAAGTAAGACAAAAATTAGAAACTACAAAATCAAAAAAAAAATATAAACTATAAAATTTATATAAGATTCATAATATATAAAATTAGATTAATAACCGTTTGTTATCATGTTTGATAATTGTTTTATAAGAATCAAATGAAAAAAATTCAGAAATATAAACTTAAAATTAAGATTTGAAATTTATTTTTGGAACCCTCTCATTCATATTGAGGAAATGCTTACCATATTTATAGATAATATGAATCAATTTTAAATTTTCTTAAATGTGAATTACAAAACATAATTTCTAGATAACTAAACATGAGTCTTAATCTAGAATCTAATTATACGGGTAATATTTACGCGAGTTATCAATTTAATAGTCTAATATAGTTTATATTTTATCCGCATATCACACGGGACCTAATATAGTATATACAAATCATTGATCAACTTAACCAATTAAGAAACTAAACATTTTTAATCCATAACTCATATGCATTATGTTGAATTCGAACTCAGATAATAATACTATATCGGTATTAATATAAACTATTAGATTACAAATTTTATTATGTAGTTTTTTTTTATATTTAATAGCCTAAATTTTTAGAATGGTTCAGTAATCTAAATTAGAAGTACTGAATTTACATAAATAAAATCTGATGGATAGACACGAGCACCTTATACATGCTAACTTGTTTGCGTTTGTGTTATTTACATGTGTGATGTGTAAGATAGATAAAAAAGAAAACTGATGCATTACTCTTCACGAACTCTTCGTAAACAACCAAAAAAAGGAAGTTGAAAATTCTTTGGCATAGTTATATGTGGGTGGAACAGTGGAATAATTCGTCTATATGAATTTTGGATGAATAGATGTTAGATACGATGCTTTGTCTCTTAAAATATATAATCAAATTTCAAATACCATGCTTTGCTGTATACAACCAAACCAAGATTGTGAAATGTTATGGCACAAAAAAAAAACAGAACACATGCACCCACCAAAAGTCAATCTCCCATAATAAAAGTCCCCCCTAAAAAACGGTATCATTTATATGCATCAAAGGTATCTTGTGACCCTTCTCATGTTACTTTTTTTTTCTATATATAAATTTTACGCATATATGTAATACTAGTAAATAAGATATCGGAAATATATACTTATAAGTATAGTTCTCAAAAAAAAATAGTAGGGTTTATATTAGAATAAGACATTTACGAAAAAAAAAAAAACTAGAAGAACAGCTTTTGTTGGCTTTAGTAGACGCAAAACACAGATAATTAGCTGCTAAGGCTGCGAGAATTTTATAAATAAAAAATCTTATGTGGTTATATGTATTTTCTGTTGGGTTGAGTTATTTTATATCCGTTTGATTTGATTTGGTTTTGCTTTGATTAAATATAAAACTAAGTTTTATTTCAGTTCTGTTTAGTTTGTTGGGAGTTAAGTTTATGTTCAATCATAATCTCTATTATAAAGAGAGGGTGCGACAATTGTAGCTAATTTTTTTAAAAATAAAATATTGTAGCTAAGTTAGAAGATCATTAGCGCCGTGCCTAGTCTGCTTAAGCTCATAGAGGCTTAAGATAGCTTTAGAAAAAAATTATCCTTATTATTATTTCCAAATATATTTGGAGATACGATAGAGCATTCAATTTCTTTTATGATAATAAAATTAAGTTATTCTATGCTCTATCGTATCTTCAAGTATATTAGTGATAACGAAAATTAATAATATAAAAATTCGAAAGCATAATTTTAAGTTATTTTTGTTTTATTTCGTTTTTATAAATTTGTTTACCAAATTCACATATTCGAATTCTTTAACCAATTCACTCTTTATAAATATGATAACTAAACCATTCAATTTCTTTTATGATAATAAAATTTATAATGCTATAAACTTTTTTAAAAAAAGACTAAATATATACTATCAAAATTAAGTGTATAAACCTAATTGACGACAAAAAATTGTATAAACCGAAATTTGAAATAATTGTGGCCTTCCAATTTCTTCATTTTTATTAAGGCATAAAACAATTGCTTTTTTTTTTTTTAATACATAGTCACGGTTCAGTCACGGCTCTGAAGATCATAATCTATTATTAAAAGAGTATTTTTATTCGAATATTATATTAATGATTTCGATATAATAGAGAGTGATGGTGAAAGTGAGATGTCAAATGAAAAACATGAAATTATAAGCCAAAAAATGGATTTTGGATAAAACATGTCAAAGCTGAAAGTTTCTCATTGGTTTGTGCTGAATCTTCCATCGACTTCTCTTACTTCAACCGCCGCCGTTTAGTTTGAACTAACATATCCTTTTCGCTTCTTATTATTTTTTTNTGTTCAGACAGACAAATCTCCTTTTCAATACAGAGGAATGGTACATGCACTATCGACTGTGCTGCGTCAGGAAGGGCCACGAGCATTGTACAGAGGATGGCTTCCATCTGTTATTAGAGTTGTGAGTACCATCTTCTTCGTTTTGACATAATTATATTACAGAGGATGCCTCAAAGACTGACTCGTACTTTTATTTCAGGTTCCGTATGTGGGCCTTAACTTTGCAGTCTACGAATCTCTGAAAGACTGGTTGGTCAAATCGAAACCTTTTGGGATCATCGACAACAAAAACTCGGAGCTGACAGTGACAACAAGGCTTGCATGTGGAGCAGTTGCTGGAACTATCGGCCAAACTGTTGCTTACCCTCTTGATGTTGTTCGTAGAAGAATGCAGATGGTTGGTTGGAAAGACGCTTCATCGGTTATCACAGGTGACGGTAGAAGAATCGAGTATTCTGGAATGATTGATGCGTTTAAGAAAACTATTCGACATGAAGGCGTAGGAGCATTGTACAAGGGTTTGGTTCCTAACTCCGTTAAGGTTTGTTTTCAATGAAATGCATCATTTCGTTAAATCGTTTTCTCCTCTAAATCGTGGCTGGTTCAGATATGTCCTTCGGTGGCTGTGTCTTTGTTTCAGGTTGTCCCGTCGATAGCGATTGCGTTTGTGACATACGAGAAGGTTAAGGATATTCTAGGAGTAGAATTCAGGATTTCAGATTGACGAACACGAGTGTTCACGTATTGTCTTAATCTTAGATTTAGCTTCTGATTTACGTTTTGCACCAATAAAGTACTACACTAATGACTCCGGCAAATAAAATACTCATTTGAAACTTTAGTGAACCAATTTAAAGCCCAATTAATTCGGACTAGGCCCAATATCACTTTTGAGCCCAGTTAATGGCTTTAATCCTCCAACTTCAACGCGGACCCACTCGATTAGCGGCCAGGAGAAAATGGAGATATGAGGTTGATGTTAAAACTTAAAAGAGTGCAAATATATTAGATGGAAAAAAATGGACTATTCTTTTGGATTCTTTTAAATTTTTATCATTTATGGTAAATTTGCATTTTTTTTCAAATTATATTAGGTTCTATCAAAAAGGTGAAAAACAAGTCTAATTCTAGTAGAAATTATTACTCTACAATTACAAATATAATTAGAGAATAGAAACACGATAGAAAAAGTTAAAAGTTCTTTTAAACGTCTAATGTTTTATTGCAATGGAGGAAAAACAAACGAAACAAAGGTTCAGTATAATAAAGGTTTATAACCAAAGTATCGAACATCTAACAGAAGATGTTTGGCGATACTTAGTATGAACGCAAATCTTGATGAAGGAGATCATGCAGCCAAGAAGGAAAACCTCGGGCAAGGTAAAAATGAAACTGTCCATCTCGAGATACGCTTTTGGCAATTTTTCGGGCAGCTCTGTTTTCCCCACTTGGCTCGTGCTCGAAAAAGTTCAAAGATTTATTTTATTTTCTATTAATCATTATTAGTCTCATTGCTCTCACTTGGTACCTAAATGAATGATTTAAATATATAAAGTTTAATTTGAGGAATGAATATAAAATACTGAAAACGAATGGGACCGTTTATAATTGCGAACTTTAGCCTCATTAGGTTGGAAACACCACTATCTAAAATGTAACCGAATTGATTTTTCTTATATCATGGCTATGCAAAAACGATCAATAGGCATTATTTGGAGTGCCGCAAATGTGTGATGTGTACAGTTCACTGCTTCTTCTAGTCACTTGTTGGCGTTTGGATCAGCTGATTACAAAGTCTATTGCAATGATCTTCGGTATGTGAAAACTCCTCGGTGCACATTAATTAGCTAGGCATGAGAAGGCTGTTACCTATGTGAAATTTATGGATTCAGATACCATCGTTTCCGCTTCCAATGACTCTCTCGAACTTTGGAATCTCAATGAGATGCATCTCTCTGGCTCATCTTTTTTTTTGGTTTAAATGTTAAATTTTATACTAAGTTTTAAGATTTGCGACAGCGGTTACAGAGATAACTAAGAAAACAGAAAGACCTAAAACTACGAACAAATGCAAAAACAACAATAAACAAAGAAACATACAAAGAAACGAGCAAACTAAACGAGAGCATGTTCATCTTCTACATATAAGGTATATATTTCTGGTTTCTTATGGTCTTTAGTTCGAGATTTCAATTATAAGGCAATCTTCATTAATCATTAAGCTAGAACCACCTTCTCAACTTGCATTTTTCTTCTCAGGCATACACAGTTACCATATATTGTGGCTGAATCATGTTCTGTTTCTCCGATTATCAAGTTAATGGGCCGAGAAAATACACAAACGGGCCGATAGTAGGTCAAATGTGTGTGACGTAGACACACAAGTTAGCAGCTGAGACTGTAGACGAAAGATCTCTCCACGACTCAGTTTTGGTAAGTAATTTGATTCTTCTCCGCACAAATTTTTTAGTTTTATCTTTCCGACTTTTAAAAAGGCATCCGCGCCAGAGCTAATTTAATCATTTCCTTTCTCCATCATCTTCTTCTTCTTCTTCACAGTCTCCAAACCCTAGTTTTTTTTTTAATTTCCCAACAACTATCTGGAGTATAGAGAGATGCCGAGGGAGATTATTACGCTGCAAGTGGGACAATGCGGGAACCAGATCGGGATGGAGTTCTGGAAACAGCTTTGCCTCGAGCACGGGATCAGTAAGGATGGTATTCTCGAGGACTTCGCTACTCAGGTCCTTTCCTTCTTCTTCCTCTCCGCTTTTTTTAGTGTTTGATGTGTACCAATTGCTTCGAAACCGTTTCTATTAAGATTTAACCTAATCGAATTCTGGGTCTCATAGAATTGTTTCTGATTTTGTTTTGGATTTCCCTCATTGGTTCTTACTTAAGATGATGTGCTGAGAAAAGCAATTAAGGGTTTTGAGAATGTGTAGGGAGGTGATAGAAAAGATGTGTTTTTTTACCAAGCGGATGACCAGCACTATATCCCACGAGCTCTTCTGATTGATTTGGAGCCCAGAGTTATCAATGGCATTCAGAATGGGGAATACCGGAATCTTTATAATCATGAGAATATCTTCGTTTCCGACCACGGTGGTGGTGCTGGAAATAACTGGGCCAGTGGATACCACCAGGGGAAGGGTGTTGAAGAGGAAATTATGGACATGATAGATCGAGAAGCTGATGGAAGCGACAGTCTTGAGGGATTTGTTCTTTGCCACTCTATTGCTGGAGGAACTGGCTCAGGTTTTTCACTTTATCTTTAAGGACCTTCCTCCTCCATGCTGTTTTGTCTGCAATACATTTGCTTAATGATAAACTGATTTTGCGGGAATTGGCATTTCTTTCTTTTTTTCGCATCAAGGTATGGGCTCTTATTTATTGGAGACTTTGAATGATCGCTATAGCAAGAAGTTGGTTCAGACATACAGTGTATTCCCCAATCAGATGGAAACAAGTGATGTAGTTGTCCAGCCCTACAACTCACTGTTGACACTGAAGCGGCTTACGCTAAATGCTGATTGTGTTGTTGTCCTTGACAACACTGCATTGAATAGAATCGCTGTAGAGCGTCTACATCTTACAAACCCTACCTTTGCTCAAACGAATTCGTTAGTGTCAACTGTGATGTCTGCTAGCACAACAACATTGCGTTATCCAGGATACATGAATAATGACTTGGTCGGCTTGCTTGCATCTTTGATCCCAACACCAAGGTGTCACTTCCTCATGACAGGATATACACCATTGACTGTTGAGCGCCAGGTGAAATATCTCACTTGTTTAATAACTGAGACCATCAATCACAGAATCCTTTTATGAGGCTACCATAGAATCTTGAACACTGACTCTATATGTGATGTATTGCGTTTTTTAAAACCACATAAGTGTGCAATGTTCCATTTTATTGGTTTCATGCTCTCTTTTTTTGGCAGGCAAATGTCATTCGTAAAACTACCGTGCTGGATGTTATGAGAAGGCTTCTACAGGTGAGCTGTTTGCTTTTTCCATCCTCTTTTTTGAAACTCAAATTGGATGTTTTTCTTAACATGATTGTATTCGCAGACAAAAAATATCATGGTGTCGTCTTATGCTAGAAACAAAGAAGCTAGTCAGGCAAAATACATATCAATATTGAATATAATTCAAGGAGAAGTCGATCCCACGCAGGTACTATTTCTGTGGCACTTAGCAATTTTCTTGTCAACATATTGAGGATAAATCGATTAATTATGTCTTGTTGATGTGATCTGCTCTGTTTGTTTCACTACTTGATTGATACTAGGTGCATGAGAGTTTGCAGAGGATACGAGAAAGAAAGCTTGTTAACTTCATTGAGTGGGGACCAGCAAGCATACAGGTTCTAACCAAACTGTGTCTGCAAACAGTTATTGCTTTTGGCTTGACCATGAACTTGATCACTATATTTCCATATCTTATATTGGACAGGTTGCACTTTCCAAGAAGTCCCCATATGTTCAAACTGCCCATAGGGTAATCTTACATTGCTCTATATATATCTTAGGCTGCCAGTACTTGCTTTAGAAGATACGACGAGGACTCTTTACTTTGGTGGTGTATCTGATATTTCAGGTCAGTGGTCTTATGTTAGCAAGCCACACTAGTATCAGGCACCTTTTCAGCAAATGTTTGAGCCAATATGAGAAATTGAGGAAGAAGCAAGCTTTCCTTGACAATTACCGAAAGTTTCCCATGTTTGCTGTAAGTTGACCGCTTAGATGTCCTGCCTTTGTTTGTTTAGTGCACTCCAGGTTTGACTATTAAATGGTGAAATCATGAGAATATATGTCGATATGTACAGGACAATGATCTTTCAGAGTTTGATGAATCAAGGGACATAATTGAGAGTTTGGTAGATGAGTACAAGGCATGTGAATCTCCAGATTACATAAAATGGGGAATGGAGGTATGTAAATAGCCCGAGACTAGTAAGCTTTTGCCCATCTATAGTCATAGTTATGGAGGAACACGAAACGATAATTGTATCTGTGTGTCTCTCTCAGGACCCTGAACAGCTTCTAACTGGTGAAGGCAATGCTTCAGGAGTTGTGGATCCTAAGTTGGCGTTCTGAAATAAAAATGAAAATCCAGAGTATTCAGGAGATGTTTCTCTTTTAACTGAGGTTTTTCAGGTCATCATAGGCTTACTTTGATAATGGGTTTTAGTAGGATCAGTAGTGACGATAAAGAGTGTTGGCACGTAAACCTTGAATAGTATTAATGTATTATGATGTGGATGAGTTTCAAATCTATGAGATGAATGTGTTGTCAGGGTATTTTCTAGATTGAGACTTGAGAGAGCAAATAACGCTGCATTGCATCTCCTCAGGAGCAGGAATTGAGGAATCTCGAATGGTATCTTTTGTTAGCATTCATTGAATCACATCTTTGTATATATATAAGTGAGAGACTAAAGAAGGTAGTGAAACCGTGTCTGTGATCTCAGCCTCCTGGACTTGCTATGGTCAAAAGACCCAGAAACACTAGAAAGCAAGAAGCATGTTGTGTTGTGTTAATGAAGGGAATGGAATCTGGAATGAAATAATGTCTCTGGTGGTGGATTCGTCCTTTCATCTAACCAATCAATAGGTTAAGATAATCGTTGCGCCTTGCATTAATAATCAGCCTGGTTTAATGAAGAAGATAAATCTTGATTACTCACTAGGCTATCTTTATCAAATTTTTGCCAAAGTAAATTTGGAAAAGAAAAAAAGCATTGCATTATTGTTCTTTTTCGTATTATTACAATAAAAAGGGACACATCTTGGCTAAAGGCTCCACCAAAAAAATAAAAAGAATCTCATCACATGCACATGGCCCTCTTCACTGCTTATGCTTATGTAACTGAACTATTCCCTCCCGAATATTTTTATGGTCCCTTAACGATAAACATTTGTTCTTGTTTGGTTGCTAAGGCTGTGTTTTCAGCATATTAATCAAATTTCGGATACTGAAATTTTGACCCTTTTAATTTGACGAATACTTCATGAGATATTTGCATTTAGTGTCATTTATTCAAAACATAATTTATGATCCAACATTTTTCATATTTTGAAAAATTAAATAACACCTTCTTTTTGAAAAATATAATTTTGCCCACGCTTTTTATTGGTCTATGTATTCGCATAATACGTTACGACCGAAAAATCAACACGTATACAATACACTAAATATTACTTATTTTTTCAATTTTTATAAAATATTAGTACATAAACAATGTTTTCGTTAAATAACCTTACACGTTTTTCTTCTGTAATAAAAAAAATTGGTCCAATTCCAATGTAGACGGACGACAAGAGTTGAAAGAACAACCGAGGAAGCCAAGGAGGAGAAACAAAATATCAGCGAAGAAAAACAAAAAAAAAGACACGTGTCCTTAACATAGTTGAACAATAAAATATAAATTCTGGAGTGATTACCGGCTACAGTCGGTAACCGTCAACAAGTGTTGTTCTATAAAAGCGCGTGGCCTCGCCGGAGCACATAGCTTCGTCTCTCTCTCTCTTAATCTTCTTTAAATTTATCTGTCTGCCGAGAAATATTCAGAGATGGCGTCGAGTGATTCCGTTGCCGTTATGGCCGTGTTCGCTTTCGTTTTCGCCGTCATCTCTCCTCTCGCCGGCGCTCAGTCCCTAGCTCCTAGCGACGGTAAGTTCATAGCTCTTGCGCGATGTCACATTCTCTCCCCAGATCTGAAGGTCGAATAAAAAAAAATCTGTATTATGACAGGAACATCGATTGATCAAGGGATTGCGTATTTGCTAATGGTGGTCGCGCTGGTGCTTACGTACCTCATCCATCCTCTGGATGCATCTTCCTTCTTCTGATCTTGCTAATCAAATCTGAGTGTATCATTTTCTACTGCACCAAAACCCATCTCTCGCTCATCTTAATTCATCTGATTCTCTGCATTATCTCTTCTCTATATATATTTTTTTTTGGGGTAGAATTGCACTAAATAATTTGTTTATTGTTTAAAATTTGTTGATTGTAGACGCACTCCTTTAGTTATGAATCTGATTTCCCAATTTTTTCCGATTTTTTACAGAAATATTCTAAAATGTTTTTGTTTGTGACAACAAAAATTCCCAGTATTCTTTTGTTATTACGTATGTAATTTCGTTTTTGTCCACTGTTTTTTATTTATTTATTACAGATACTCCCTATACTTTCATTGTTAACAAATGTTCCCATAATTATTTTTTTTGCCATATATTGCCATAATTTCAGTTACGATCCCTGTAAATTTGTCTATCACCAAATTATTCCAGTTATTTGGCTAATATTACCAAAAATCCTACTATGAGTGTATTATTTCAGAGGATCCATAGAGTTTTGGTTTTTACTAATGGTCTGGATAGTTTCGGCTATAGTTTGTAGCCAAACTAAGCAATAAAGTACCTCGTATTTTCCCTTCTTCCCTCACGGTACTACTTCGCTATCGGTCACCCAGGAGTATTTAGCTTTGCAAGGTGGTCCTTGCCTTTTCCACTGCATCGGTACATGTGACCTCAAACCTTATCAAGCTACATGACCCTGTCTGGTCCGATCGTTTATCAAGGCTCTTTCGCATCACAATGGGGATGGCTAATGTAGTAACAACTCCTTTACGGGCTCCACAGCAAGAAATAATATATTCTGTTAAAGTTCCTATCGAGCACACTCTGTTATATCGATCTCAATCAATGGTTTTTTGGGGAAGTCTATGTCCCTAGAACCATAAATAATATCTGAAATAGTGAAGGGTCCTGCCTGATCTTCGAACTTTCTCTCTGCGAAAGCGAATTTATGATATATATCTCCATTAGAAGAAAAATTGAACATGATGGCGAATGGTGTGTAGCTACTGCCTCAATTCAATACATTGTTGCTATTTCTAATCTCTATAACGCACTCGTAATAATCATATATCGATATTGTGAGAAAATGAGAACATTGTAGTACACCATTACGCAATGACCTAATGATTAATGGTTTTCTTTTCATCCTCTGACTCATTCTTTATGCATTTTGGATCACTCATGGTTTTCACTTTCAAAATATAAAACCATTTGAGTAAAATCTTATCCTTTTGACTCATGTCTTGTATTAAAGACCTTTCGATGCATTCAGTAGATTTTAATTGCGTTCGATTTTCCTTATGTTTGTTTTTCGATTTCACCTTTCATTCATGTTTATATAATTTATACTAGGGTGTGATCCGCACTACGCGCGGACGTTGTAAATAATTTTTCTAAACAGTTTTTATTGTCTATTATTTTATTTTTTGAATCTGGTACTTAATTGAATTGTCTCTATCAATTTAAAATAGGGCAATTCTACAAAATAGCACCAAAAAACTTAATGTTCAATAATTTAGCACCCAAGGGTGAAAGTCACAAAATTAGCATTCATTAAAGGAAAAAGACTCATTTAACNTTTCATGCAATTAGTTGTATTTTTTAGAGAAGATTTTAACAATTTAAAGTTTTCTTTGCATAATTTTTGTTTTTTCTTTTGTTTCATTTAAAACATATTTGTTGAAACTCTTGTAGAATACGTTTCCCTTTAATATTAAAGAATGAAGGAATTTGGGCTAGTTTTAAAATTTTAGTTTTAAGATAATTTTTTGTTTTTGTTTTAATTATGTTGGATGTGTATGGATACAATGGGCGGGCGTGGTCTACATTTTTGTTTAATTTTGTTTTGATTGTGTAATAGTATTTTATTTTCTTGGTTTTGGAGTTAATGGAACTGTTTCTCACAGTTTAATATTGGGTGGTTCCTTATTTTATTTTATTTTCCATTTTTATATTATTTTTAATCGTGTTTCATGCTGGATTCTAATTAGGCATGTCAAGCGGTTCAAATTTGCCCCACTAGATCCGCTCCGCGCTGGTTATTTTTTTTGTTCGACCCGCACCAGCCCACTTGAATTCGTGGGTAACCCGTAAATATTTAAATAATAAATAATAAAAAAAAACTTAAAATTTCTCGACCCGCACCTGACCCGTACCCGACTGGCGGCGGGTGAAACGGGGCGGGACCTGCAGATAATGACTCAAATTGACAGCACCGATTTATGTATATTTTGGAATTTTTGTTTTATGTTTAGATTTTTTTTTTGAATCTTTTGTTTTATGTGTCTGTTTTTTGTTAGTTTTAATGTTTGTTGCTTAGGTGGAAGGTGAGGTGGCATCATAAGAAGAGAGCAAAATTAATTTTATATATATAGATTAACGTGAGGCCGAATGTAGTTTGGATTGGTGTGGTTTTGGACAAGGTTTTTAATTTGAGAGAAAATAAATCTTTTGCTCGGGTGTTCAGATGTGAAAAAAAAAGAATGTACAATTAAATTAAGATTGAGGATCAGTTGTTTTTTATTGGTTAATGTACTTATTTGATTTGGTTTGAGGTCGACAGAACCGCTTGGTCGTTTGTCTACATATTGGTTCGACCAGGTTGTTTAGTGGTTTGATTTGTCCGGTTCAGTTGAGATATACGTTTGTCACTAATATTGCGACAAAAGGAAAAAATATCATTTTATTGACAGAATATCCAAAATTACCCTTCTCCGTCTCGCGAGTTGGAGTTGCCCTAAATCGAAAAATTGCATTTTCAGTGTTGGTCTTCTTTGTTACCACCACCCCCAAATTCTCCTCTGCTTGCATTTTCAGTGTTGGTGTTGGCCTTGGCCTCCTCTGTTACCAGCCCAAGGTAGGTGCCGAAGTTAAAGTCATATCTTTCGGGCGTGTTTTCGTTCAGTCTCTAAATCAATTTGGTAAATTGAGTTGCTTAGGAGCGTTCTGTTTTTTGTGTGCAGAGAAGATGGATCTCTTGAGCAGTCTACCAGACGATATTCGTTGTCATATATTATCTTTCCTTACCACAAAGGAGGCTGCTTTGACATCGGTTCTCTCAAAGAAATGGCGCAATCTGTTCGCACTTGTCCCCAGTCTCGACATTGATGACTCTGTCTTTCTTCATCCGGAAGAGGGCAAGCGGGAAAGAGTCGGAATTCTCCAGAGCTTCATTTGTTTTGTGGATCGTGTATTGGCTTTGCAGGGTGATTCTCCCATCAAGAAATTCTCCCTCAAGTGTGAAGATGGCGTTGATCCTGATCGTCTGAATCGTTGGATATGCAATGTGCTGCAGCGTGGTGTTTCGGAGCTTGATCTCTCCATCAATGTCGGAGATGATGAATTTTATTACTCTCTGCCTCGAGAGATGTTCGTTAGTAGGACACTAGTCAATCTGAGATTATCAAGTGAGTTTGGTTTTCATTGGTGGGCTGGAGCTCAAGGCACTTTCTTACCAATGCTTAAAAGTCTTCATATTAACTCGGAGTCGGTTGTTTTTGGTGATAAGATGGAGATGCTTCTCCCTTCTTTCCCTGTTCTTGAGGAATTACTACTGACAAGCACGGATTGGATCGATTCGGTTGAAACCGTGTCAAGTGCAACCCTCAGAAAGCTAACTTTTCACGCCACCGGCATGAAAACCGTTCAAAATCCAAAGAGCATTTCTTTTGATACTCCAAGCCTGCTTTTCTTGGCCTACTCTGATTTCGTTGCAGAGGACTATCCATTAGTTAGTATGGACAAATTAGCTGTGGCTCGAATCGCCCTTTCAGTAACTGATGATCAAACCCATCGACTAAGAACCCCAAGTAATGCTTTGTTAGAGGATGATGTTGTTCTCCGGTTTGGCAATGTGGTGAAGCTCATGAATGGCATACAAAACGTTCAGGAACTTCACCTGCATCCTGATACTCTCGAGGTTAGTTTTCGAATTTTCTTCTCTCTGGTCTAGTTGCAGAAATAGTAGTAATTGCAACAACAACAAAAAAAATCTTGCTTGCTTTCAGGTGCTTTCTCTATGCTGTGAATCGATGCCGGTGTTCAACAACCTCAAAATGTTAATTATTACAAGTGCCGAGGATCGAGGGTGGCAAGCAATGCCGGTTCTCCTAAGGAATAGTCCACATTTAGAATTTCTACTCATTCATGTAATTGGACAAAACATGTGTTAAAGATGCAGTTGCGTTGCAATACTTACAATAATAAACCTTATCGTCTTGTTTCTGGTAATGCAGGGTCTGGTGCACCATGTGACAAATAAATGCGGGGATGCTTGTGACTGCATTCATAAGAAGGACAAAGGCCGTTCGCTCAAATCTTGTCCAGTAAAAGTGTTTGTGATTCGAGGGTTTACAGGAACAATGAAAGAGATGAACATGATAGAGCATTTCTTGGACTATTTTCCTTGTTTGAAGGAGATGAATTTATATATTGAAGATTATCGTTTTGAAGTGTCCGATCAAATCTTAGAGATGATAGAAGAGTACAACTACTCATACAGTTGCAATGTCCAGCTCCTTTATGAGTGATTAAACAGTGGACTGCACAACGAAGACTCTGAAATCACCAAGGTACGTAGTAGATGCCCAAGTTTACTCAATCACTTGTGCCTCTAGTCTCTCTTGGGAGTTTCTTAGTTGTTGAAAGTTTCCTTTTGGGTGGATTCCTATCTCTTTGCTAACTACTCTCTCCTATCTCCTCTTTTGTGGAAATTCTGTTAAATTTCATGTTTGAATATCAACTGTTTCACCAGTTTAGCTTCTTCGTATTTCCCTCTCCAGTTGATGTTCTAATACGTAGTGAGTACTTTCATGGACTTCTCCATTATCGCTGCGCCTTCTTCCTCCTTAGCACCAGTTATCGAATTTATGCTCCTCTCAGTCTCAGAGCTTCCCGCAAAAATGATTGCTTCTGAAACTGCCTTGTTCGTGATCTGGGCCTCATATGGGCCAAGATTTCTAATTTTGAAAAGGGCCCATTAGAAGAACTCTCTTGTTTTATGAGCTTGAGACACCACAAAAGTTGTGATTGTGTTTCTAAACCCCAAGTCGAAATTGAGCCGGATTCGAAATATAGGTTGGGAATTTCGGATGCTAGATATTGTCAAATACTCTGTAGATATTTAGCCCAAGTTTTCTATTTGGTGTATTTTCTAATATTTAGCTATTGAGAAAAAAAAAAAGATTTCTACTTGAACAAGAATGAAGACCGACCTAGTAACATTGTTCATTGTTTATACTTTTTAGTCTTTTATTATTGACCCAATTTCAAACATGAATAGAGAAAGAGTGACACATGATGCTCTAATTGCATTTTATTTTATTTTATTTTATCTTTTTTGATCGAAAACAGAAAGGAAACAAGAGTAGAATAAACGGCATCAACTTTGTAAAGGCGTCTTCAGAGGGTTGAATGAGATCTTATTGGGGCCCATAGTAAAATAGATTTGTGGCCATTGGCCAACTTGCTTCACCTCTCATTCTCTTGTGACCCAATCGTTGACCAACGTTCACTATATGGGCTTAGACCCACTTTTTCCTTCTTTTTTTTAAAGAGTATTACATGTATAATTAACATCAAACCCTAACCATAAAATCTAAAAAATGCTAAAATTCTATCCAACTGAAACACCGATTGTAAGGACCGACTGTCTATGTTCCAAGCATGGAACTTATAGCCGTCTCCGTGCATCACGTTGTACTCTTTCAATAAACCAAGCATATGCCAAATCTACGAAATAAAATTTTAATATTTGTTGACGTCAAAAAAAAATATTAATATTTGTTCTAAAAGATTTACAAAATCTATTATTATTACGAATAAAAATTGATGATTTATGCATCTAAGAGCATCTACAAACAAAAATAAATGATCAATTAAATTATGTCAAATCNTTGACTAGAAACTGGTCGGGAAAGAAAATAAGTAGAAGATATACAAATTTTCAAACCGGTAGAATTTTTATTTTTTATTTTTTTATTTTTTAAATTTACTGTTTCAGATGCAATGTTAATTTTTTTCAGCGACCATAAATTTATGACACAAATCGCTGTGTTTAGACACAGCGTTTATCCGCATGAATTTGCATTAAATAAACAAACATTGTTTAATCGCAACCGCATCCTCTTACAGCAGGCAAACGAATAGATTCTGGTACATAGAAAAATAAGTTGTTCGACCATCGTTAGGACTTAGGACCATACTCGTAGAAAGTTATGTCCTGAATTGTCTAATCTCGTTTTGTATGCTTTTAAAAACATATACAAAAAAACATATCATTATTCCATCTTCTCCTCCATCACGAGCCCGTCATTTTCATATACGTCACCACTTTGCATTTCATTATTTGTAGTGCAAACGTAAATCCCGACACGTATATAGATAATAAGACTCGATAAAATAAATAATAGAGCCAAAAGAAGTAATTCCATAAAATAGAGTCTTGGTTTTCTTTTTTATTAGGATTTGTCGCCGGACGTTTCCATGTTGAGATTAGTGGTGGATATAGGAATTTTAATTATGTTTTTTTTGTTATCAAATACAAGAAGCAAAACAATTTTTTTTTTCACTTAAAAAGGATAGTTTCAATTCGAATTAAGTTTTGTAGCAGAATATATATATATATATATATATATATATATATATATCTTTGATCTTAAGTATTTGCAAATAAATTAAGCGAGAGGTTCTAATCAAAATTTTCCAAGTTCGTTTCACTATGGCTTTGAATGGAATGACAGGAATAACACGGTTCAATGTAGGATACAGACGAACCATCTTTGTGTAATTTGGAGAACGAGCAATTTGAGGAGTTAATAATTCAACCAGCACTTAATTACTACAATCGGTATTTTGAAAAAGGACCAGTACAAACAGATGCTGGTTTGGGGTGGAGGAACATTTGGCGTCGCTTACAAGAAGATCATGCTGCTTGTCTTCAGCTATTAAGAATGTCACTTGGTTGTTTTAGAACATTGTGTGATAACCTAGAAACGAACTATGGATTACATCCAACATTAAATGTAGGCATTGAAGAGAGTGTGGCCATGTTTCTACGAATATGTGGACATAATGAAGTTCAAAGGGATGTTGGATTGCGATTCGGAAGAACTCAAGAAACGGTGAAGAGGAAATTCTTTGAAGTACTTACAACGACTGAGTTACTTGCTTGTGATTATATCAAAACTCCAACAAGACATGAACTACTCAGGATTCCCGACCAACTTCTAATGGATTCAAAATACTGGCCATTTTTTAGTGGATTTGTTGGAGCAATGGATGGAGTTCATGTTTGCGTAAAGGTGAAGCCTGAATTACAAGGAATGTATTGGAACCGACACGATAGAACATCGTTTAACATCATGGCAATCTGTGATTTGAATATGTTGTTCACAGCAGTTCTCACGATGGCGCAAGAGATTTTGTTTTGTTTCACAATATAAGTTGTTTTTATGTTTCTATGCAACTTTTATCTTTTATCGAATACTGTGTGGCCAATAGTATTCTGCAGTTTTTTTTATGATTGGCTGGATTATTTTTAATTTATATATTAAATGATATTTTTTTGTAAAATATGAGTTTCTTAATTATCCGTGCTTTTAGCTAAAACTACTTATAAAAAAAAACGGATGGAGTATAATTTAGTTGTTTTATTNAAAACAGTGCAAATATCCACCCAGTTTGAATTAAAATGCAAACTATAATTGGCTAAAATTTGAATTTTATATCAGTATTTCCTTATATTTCTTGAATCTTGTTCCCTCTTTTTCTTTATATGGTCGGTCCAAGCTGCAGGCATTAAATGCTCCGATGCTTTACATGTGTGTTGCAAGTGATTCTGAGTATGTGCATCTCTAGGTTTTGTTTTTTTTTTCTCATTGGGATACATGAATTCGCAGAAAATTAATATGCAGCTCAAATTTTTTTTTTTTTTTTTATGACGGAGCCTTTGCTAGGACAAACAGAAGTTGATTCCTAATAAATTTTTTTTTTAAATGGATATGTTTAAAAGTATGTTATTAATGGTTTTTATTGAACGATTTTTTGTTTGTTTTTTTAATCAAAATGGCCGTAAATCCTAGGTTTCTTTAAAACATTTGTCCCACCATTTGGATGGACGATAGTGCAAAATAGAAAGCAGCCATTTAATTAGAAGACAACACACTTTGTCCTTCAAAATTGATATATACCAAACTCCATTGTCTAATTCTTCACGTAGACCTCGACCGAGTTTTGATAGAATGCAAATGTATCTATACGATCATTGTAAAAAAGAAGCTACAAGTACTTTTTATGGTGAATTTGAAAACGTGAAGGATGTTTTTACGAGTGGAGACACAATTGGTAGGGCTAATATAGGATTCATTGGTTTGGTTCTTCACATGAATGGGCTTTGATACTTTAAGTGCAAAACAACAGCAGACACGAGAACATGTCTCTCGGCGATACCTTGAATCTTCACTTCACACACACCACACCCACTCAAATCTCTCTATTAAGATAAATCATATGACATCTAGTTTTTTTTCTTTTTTCCCTTTAACCATGTGTGGGTTGGCTTAATCGGTTTGGAAGGTTGTTGCTACAAATTTACAATGCTACCGAACCGAGTTTAAATTATAGGTGTTACATTATCGAATATCAATTTGCAGTTCAGTCTTATGTTTGGAAGGAACAATTTGATAGGGAAAAAAATAAATAAATGAAGCTAATCTTTATTATGAAATAAAATACGAATTATTCTAGACCCGTATATTTTGAGAAAAACTTTTGACTGTTTATATATTTAGTTGTATAGTGACTTTAGAATTTTAAAATATATTTATTTATTTATCATTAGACTTGTAATTTGTCAAGTAATTTCTCTACTAGAGATTCATACTCCAGAAACAAAAAAGAAAAGATAGGGATTTACATATATAATAAACAAAAATCGTATATACTGCTACCTCACGTTGAGACAATCTCAGAGAGGAAGCAAATAACGAAATTGCTGGGCCAAAAACATTCATAAACACATTGATCTTAACTTAATATATTTACCCAGAAATAAATTAAATTAGAGCTCCTTCTACTTTTTGTTTTTTGCGCTCCAGCCGATCGGGAACGTCCACGTCACTGAGCGGAAAAGGTAAGCGCACGGTCAAGATGCATCCGCGTCATCATCATCGCCAGACCCAGAAAGAAAATTGATTTTAATCAATCAGGCTCGAAGAAATTGTCCACATCCCATGGAGAAGAATCGAAATCTTCGATCAAACTGAAGGAGAAATCTTCGTGTTCCTTCTCTTCTTTCGGAATCGGCTGCTGGATCTCTATTCCGTCCAGAAACAATGGGTCAGGAGCAATTTCGCAATCCCAGAGATATTCGCCGGCGAGACATAAATCCGGCAACGAATACGGATCTGTAAACAAACTCTCCTGCGATTCTTCGACGACGGTTGAATTTATCTCCGGCGATAGCTCGATTGGCTCAATCTCCAGCTCTGTTCTATACTCTGCTTCCTCGTTGGCGTTGAACCGAAGAACAGAGGTCGGAGAACGGAGGCTCTGGCGAGAATCTTTCCCGGAATCGCAGCCGGAAACCGTTTCTAGATCGATAACCGGATTAGGAATCTGCGGCGGGGGAGGAGGAGTTAGAAAATTCGTCTGTGCGTTATGACCTTTGAGATCAATCGCCGCTCGGTCGTAAACCATAGCAGCTTCCTCCGCCGTGAGAAAAGTCCCAAGCCAAATCCGAGAACGGGTCGAGGGATCCCTGATCTCCGCCGCGAATTTCCCCCACGGCCTCTGTCTCACGCCTCTGTACTTCCTAGGGTTCGCCGACGCTGACACGTCATCATATCTTGCACCGCCGCCTTTCTCCGCCTTGTACCTAGCTTTCCTCGCGGCGGATGAGGACTCTCCCTCGCCGAATCTAATCTCCTCCACATATCGTTTCACTCTCGGGGCAAGCGTGGCGTTATCGTCGTCGTCGCTAGATGAGTCAGTGGCGAAAGGGTCAGCAAAAGTGATTCGGACCACTCTTGGAGAGCCGTTAGATGGCTTAGATGGCACGGATGTGACCGTACGATGCTCTGTGAACTTAACTCTTCTCGTTCTTCTCTCCATCTAGAGAGAGTTTTCTTTTTCACTGTTTGAGTTGCAGAGAGAGAGAGAGAAAGAGAAGAGTCAAAAGGGTAAAGAAGAATCGCCGTTTCTTAGGAGGAACATCCTTCTTTAAATATTACTATAACTCATGACTATTTATTTTACTTTTTTATGGAGATTTTTATTTAACGTATTTTCGAAATATTAAATGGTTTATTAATTATTGTGTCGTTTTGTTTAACTGTAAAAGAGAAGTTAATGCGTGTTCAAACCGGTTAAACACTACCCGTATGGTATGACCCAGGAATACTAAACTGATTCAACTGAAATTAAACATGGTAAAAGTATTTAAACTAATCAAAACTTCAGTTTCATAATAAAAAAAACTCTAATTTATATATCAAAGATTCAAAGATAACCGAAAGGAATTATATGTAAACCGTAAATAGATTGGACTTTGGTAGCGAGATTAATGAGGCGGTTCGTTGCGGCCATTGGGGGGGATCCAAAACGGCTTTCCGCATCTCAGATTGAGACGTTAGATCTCTGACACGTGTTAGTTACCGTACCGAAACTAGAGAGCCATTGACCTACTCTAATAGCTTGGTCTCCAAGCAAATTTCACTCTCCCACGCAGACTCACCTGTACGTATACGTCACGCGCCAACGAGTGGGACCCTCTGTTATGAGATTGATCACGAGGATGTCACGTCGGACCCACATTGAAGTTTAATGGTAATGAATCTAATGATGTGTTTGAAAGAGTTAATATAATCTCTTGTGTTTATTGGAAATGTTTTTTTTTTCTAAATTTATTTTTGGAAATTTCTGATCTTTAGCTTGGAGACCAAGCGACTACCCCCTGACATTTAATTGTCTCTTAGATTTCCTTATTTTTCCTGGCTGAGCTTTGACTAGAAACTGGTCGGGAAAGAAAATAAGTAGAAGATATACAAATTTTCAAACCGGTAGAATTTTTATTTTTTATTTTTTTATTTTTTAAATTTACTGTTTCAGATGCAATGTTAATTTTTTTCAGCGACCATAAATTTATGACACAAATCGCTGTGTTTAGACACAGCGTTTATCCGCATGAATTTGCATTAAATAAACAAACATTGTTTAATCGCAACCGCATCCTCTTACAGCAGGCAAACGAATAGATTCTGGTACATAGAAAAATAAGTTGTTCGACCATCGTTAGGACTTAGGACCATACTCGTAGAAAGTTATGTCCTGAATTGTCTAATCTCGTTTTGTATGCTTTTAAAAACATATACAAAAAAACATATCATTATTCCATCTTCTCCTCCATCACGAGCCCGTCATTTTCATATACGTCACCACTTTGCATTTCATTATTTGTAGTGCAAACGTAAATCCCGACACGTATATAGATAATAAGACTCGATAAAATAAATAATAGAGCCAAAAGAAGTAATTCCATAAAATAGAGTCTTGGTTTTCTTTTTTATTAGGATTTGTCGCCGGACGTTTCCATGTTGAGATTAGTGGTGGATATAGGAATTTTAATTATGTTTTTTTTGTTATCAAATACAAGAAGCAAAACAATTTTTTTTTTCACTTAAAAAGGATAGTTTCAATTCGAATTAAGTTTTGTAGCAGAATATATATATATATATATATATATATATATATATATCTTTGATCTTAAGTATTTGCAAATAAATTAAGCGAGAGGTTCTAATCAAAATTTTCCAAGTTCGTTTCACTATGGCTTTGAATGGAATGACAGGAATAACACGGTTCAATGTAGGATACAGACGAACCATCTTTGTGTAATTTGGAGAACGAGCAATTTGAGGAGTTAATAATTCAACCAGCACTTAATTACTACAATCGGTATTTTGAAAAAGGACCAGTACAAACAGATGCTGGTTTGGGGTGGAGGAACATTTGGCGTCGCTTACAAGAAGATCATGCTGCTTGTCTTCAGCTATTAAGAATGTCACTTGGTTGTTTTAGAACATTGTGTGATAACCTAGAAACGAACTATGGATTACATCCAACATTAAATGTAGGCATTGAAGAGAGTGTGGCCATGTTTCTACGAATATGTGGACATAATGAAGTTCAAAGGGATGTTGGATTGCGATTCGGAAGAACTCAAGAAACGGTGAAGAGGAAATTCTTTGAAGTACTTACAACGACTGAGTTACTTGCTTGTGATTATATCAAAACTCCAACAAGACATGAACTACTCAGGATTCCCGACCAACTTCTAATGGATTCAAAATACTGGCCATTTTTTAGTGGATTTGTTGGAGCAATGGATGGAGTTCATGTTTGCGTAAAGGTGAAGCCTGAATTACAAGGAATGTATTGGAACCGACACGATAGAACATCGTTTAACATCATGGCAATCTGTGATTTGAATATGTTGTTCACAGCAGTTCTCACGATGGCGCAAGAGAATGACTCTGAATTTCCTTTGCCTCCGGGAGATAAGTATTATGTAGTTGATTCTGGCTATACAAATAAACAGGGTTTTCTTGCTCCCTATAGATCTTCACGTAACATGGTTGTTCGATATCATATGTCGCAGTTCTACAATGGCCCTCCTCCTCGAAGTAAGCAAGAATTGTTTAATCGATGGCATGCATCCTTACGTTCTGTTATTGAGAGGACATTTGGAGTTTGGAAAAAAAAATGGAGGATTCTTAGTGAGTTTCCTAGATATAATACACAAGTACAAAAAAGAGTGGTAATGGCTACAATGGGACTGCATAATTTTATCAGAATTTCAAATTTTTCGGATGAAGATTTTGCAGAAATAATGGAACAGTTTGAGTTTGGCAACACAGAAACAGAAACTGATCTAGGTGACACATACGCAACAGAGATAGCCGGGGGAGATCATATGGTATACATCAGAGAACAAATTGCAGATATGTTATGGGCAAATTGAAATATTTCATCATCGTTTTTTTTTCTTATCCTTGTATTGTCATTGAATTTATTTTCTGTTTAGTAAACATATTTATAACTATAACTATATTTATCGTGAAAAAAGAGCAAAAATAAAATAGTAATTTTAAATATCTTTCCATTTGACATAATTTATAATTTTAAAGTAGATATTTTTTTTTGTTATATCTAAATTAGAAAAAAAAATGTTTACATTATTCATATAATTTTATTCTAAATATAATTACAATTTTCAATTTAATTTAAACTATTATAAATATTTACAATATTTTGAACCGTTAGTTATCCGCTTTCACCATTCAACATTATATTTTGAACCGCTGGATCCGCTTGATCCGCACTTGTTCCGCTTGATCCGCCTGATCCGCTTGAACCGCTTGATCCGTTCCGCCTGATCCGCTTTCTCCATTCGGAGCCTATGTTCGGATATGGTCATATACAAGAGCGGTTTTGAGGCAGTGCAACTCATGCATTTGTCCGGGTCCACAAATTTTTTTTTTTTTTTGAACCAACATTTTTTTTAGGGCCTATTTTTTGTTTTGCCCTACCAAAAATTTTTTTAAACAAGACTTCAAAATTATTTTACCACTTTTGAGCAGCCCCTGATCATATAGAAAGACAAAGCCAAACTCAACTGTTTCTTCTTCGGTTTGGATATGTTGGGCTTGCTTTCAATTTGGTATGTAATCAATTTAGCTGAATTTGGCATTTCGAAGTTCTAAGCAGACATGTTATGATCTTAAGAAGTATATGCAGTTTTAAAATAATTAAATAATATTAAAATCTATACAAAAGTTGAAAAGGAATTACATATATATATTTATTTAACAAAAGTTGGTTAATTATGTAACATTTCAACATCAAATAGCTTCATTTAATTCTTTAGCCATACACAATTTCTTTAAACACAGATAAGAATGTAGCTACGGCTACAGCCAAACGGTCCTTAATTAGATATGTAATTGTTCTTTTACGCTTATACCCTTAAAATCTCTACTAAATCACAAAACACAACAAAAAGCCCTAAATTTTTATAGACTATCTCCTTTTCTCGTCGACACCGTCCATAAACCGCCGAGGTATCGCCGCCGCAAATTTCGGCCAAGGTATATCTCGTCTCTTTCTCTCTCCGCTTCTTTCAGATTTTTGTTTGGTTCTCTGTTTTGGAAACAGAAAGTATCGAACTTGTTCAGTCTCTGTCTTTCAGTGCTCTCACCATTGATATCTCTCTATTTAGAGTTCTGCGGATTCTCTCTATTTAGAGTTCTGCGGATTCACAACAATGGAGTACGTAAACCCAGAAGGTCTTCGATTAGATGGTCGCCGATTCAATGAAGTATGTTTGCGTCTCTATTACTTGTCTTTGTTGGCCTTGACAAGTTAACTTCTCTTTACCCAATGCTTTTAATAAATCACAGATGAGGCAAATCGTAGCTGATATTGGAGTGGTTTCTAAGGCTGACGGGTAAACTCAATTTCTTCCTCTTGTCTTTTCATCTCTGTTCTAATTTGGCACTTATATGAATAAAAACTCGAACTTTTTTTTCGTTCTTTCTAGTTCTGCTGTTTTCGAGATGGGTAATACGAAAGTAATTGCAGCTGTTTATGGCCCAAGAGAGGTACTCAATTACTGTATTGTATCACTCAGTGAGTTAAGCTAATTGGGTTTATTTGTCTGTGTTTAATTGTGTATCTGTGCTCCTCCAGATTCAAAACAAGAGCCAACAAAAGAGTGACCATGCATTGGTATGTATATGTTTTGATCTTTTTCGGTATTCTTCTTGGCAAAAAGCTCTGTGAATCTGAATAGATTGTGGCTTGCTTATTCTGTAGGTGCTGTGTGAGTATAGTATGGCTCATTTTAGTACTGGTGATCGTAGAAGACAGAAGAACGACAGGTTACATTTACTATAAATTTAAAAGATTCTCACTTGTTCTTGCATAAATCATAAATATTGAATTGCTGTTTATTATGGTCAGGCGATCAACAGAGCTGTCGCTTGTCATCCGTCAAACAATGGAAGCGTGCATAGTAACCGAATTGATGCCTCATTCTCAGGTTTACAACTTACTCTCCGGTGAAACTGAAATCGAATTTTTCAAGAGAAGAATGAATTTTCGATATCCATTGCTCGACTACAGTCCCATTTTCGTTAGATCTCTTTCTTTTGGCTTGCTTCTTGATGGATTGTTTCTTTTATGCAGATTGACATTTTCCTTCAGGTTCTACAAGCTGACGGAGGTACTGTTCTGCAAACGAGCTCTCAAGGTTTACAACCCCTGTAATTTTTGATATTTGGATCCGTCATTAATGTTATGTTCTGTAACCAGGAACAAGGTCAGCTTGTATCAATGCTGCGACACTAGCTCTAGCGGACGCTGGAATTCCGATGCGTGATCTTGCTGTTTCCTGTAGTGCTGGATACTTAAACAGTACTCCACTCCTTGATCTGAACTATGTCGAAGATAGCGCTGGAGGTGCTGATGTAACCGTGGGCATTCTACCTAAATTAGACAAAGTGACACTCCTTCAGGTTCATCTTCCTCTCTCCATATCACATTTATCTACATTCACAAACCCTATGATTCTTGACGTTTATTTATTGGGTTAAAATGTAGATGGATGCAAAGTTACCGATGGAAACATTTGAAACGGTGTTTGCTTTGGCTTCTGAAGGTTGTAAGGCGATTGCAGAGAGAATACGCGAGGTAAACAATGGAGTTCTGAATCATTCTAGGGTTTCGTTTTTCCACCATTGAAGAGCATTCTTTGTTTTCTAAATCTTTGGTTCTGCTTTTTGTTTTGAAGGTACTTCTAGAAAACACCAAACAGCTAGAGTATCGTCGAGGAGTTGCATAATCCTTAGAGCTAAAGAAAAACTGAAAATGTCAAAAGATTTTAGTCAATGAGTTCGTTAAATTTTGCTGTTAATTTTGGAAGTTGAGGATCATAAAATCGGGATTTCTCCAAAACTTAAAGTTAGTAATGCAAAGTTACGCTATTCTTGGTTTTATTTTTACTTATCCAAAAGTTTTGAAACTAAACCGAAAAAGTTCAAACCAATTCGAGTTGAACCGAAAGCTAGATTGAACACACCCTGTCTCATATATTAATACATTAGCCGTTGCCGAGACCGGTCTGAGGAAATAACCGGCCTATAAGCTTTCTCTACTGTGAAAATGAGAACAAACAGCTTAACATGCAATAAAAAAAAGAAAGAAAGAAAAAAAACGATGATTCTGCTCTTCCAATGTTGCAGTACAAAAAAACTGCAGAGTCTTGCCAATGGAATAAGCATGATATGCTTTAGGATGTGATTCTAAAAGATTCAGAATCCTTTGCTCTGTAGTTCAAGTTGATCGATGCAGAAACTGGACTTGACCGCGGTTAACATAAGCCGGCCAGTCCATTCTTCTCCTGGCTTCAATGTGATCGGTCTCTCAACTGCTGCACCATCCACACAAAGCATGCTTTTATACTCATCATCCCCGAAATCCGCCATTGTTTTCGATTTCTTCTCCCATGGATTCCATACCACTGCACCCTCATTGTCAATAATTCATATCATACATCAAATAAATAATTGAAAACGAATTGTTGTCTGATTCTTACCGGTGTCTGGAAGTCCTTCTTTTCCGATAACATAGGTTCTTTTCCGTTCATGGTCAAGAACTGCTACCACTTTGGGCGATCTAAGGTAAGTCCGGTCCATCTGAATCAAAAGAAACATCTGATGTGAGATAGCCGAAGATACTTGTTCGCAATCGATGGTTGCAGTATCTTTACCTCGGATTCAAAGGTTATTGCGTCGCCTTGTTCTGTCAAAAGCTCTCTTTTGCTGAGGTTATCCAAGTAGTCCAATGTCTCTAACCCTTCAATTCTGACTTCACTGTTATGAAAAACAAGAGTGAACATTTGTTTGGTTATGAATGAGAGAGTTCACCAAAACACAGAATCAATGGCCGATTTCCTGCAAACAGTAAATACCTTATGTCTGAGACAGAGAGGTAAGTGTGATATGCGAATGAGAAGCTAAAGGGCTTGCCATTGATGTTTCTAACCCGAGAAACCAATTTTAAGTCGCCGTCTATGGCAAGTGACACCCGAAGACGGAACTCGAAACTGCAAGGGAAACAAACACAGAGAATTTAGAGTCTGTAAAGAGAAAGAAAATAAAAAGGAAAGTGATGGGGTCTGTAACATTTACATGTGAGGCCAATGCTTCAAGTCCTCTTCTGATGGTTTCAAAAGAAGATCAACAAAGGATTTTCCAATGGATTCGTTTGAGTAAAGAGGAGGTGGATTCTCATCGATTACCCAGATTTTGTTCCTAGCAAAGCCATGTTGATCCAGTAATCCACAATCCCCAAACTTGAAACAACTCAATCACAACAATGTCAATAAAGATCCCAGTGAGAATAATGAGAGCACTACTAACTTAAAACTACCTGTGGATAACAAATCTGAATCCCTCCACGCATTGATTTTGGGGGTTTGAATATAGCCTAATAACAACAAATTGTAAAAATCCGATTTTTAAGTTTCTTCTTCTTCTTCTTCTTCGCTATGTTTTTTTTTGTATCTGCATACCTTGTTGCTAGTGAAAAGAAGCTCTTCGCCTAGGTCATTCCTCCATGAAATCACTTGTCCTCCATGTAAACTAATCTGGAAAACGAAAACCAAACCCAGAACACGGAATCGATTAAAGATCGATTTTAAAGCTCGAATTTGAGAGACTCTGAGGTTGAAAAAAACAAAAACAAAAAAGTAGTTACCTTGGCAGAAGCTCCATGAGGGTTTCTGAGTAGGACTTGGTCAATGCCGTTCCAATCTTTGATTATCTCAGTCGCTGCTTTATGATCCCAAATTGCTGCGTAATGACCCATTTTGATTTCTTCACTCTTCTCTCTCAGCACACTCTTCTTCTTCTTCTTCTTCTTCTTCTAATTTTTGAAAATCTCAAGAACTTCCCGACAAGTTGTCTGATTTCACACAAAAGAGGAAAACGACAAAAGAGCTTTTCTTCCTCACAAAAATCTCATGACCACGACGTTATTAGATCTGAAATATCCACTCTTGCAATAAAAAAACGAAAAAAGAACACCACTTGGCGATAGAAAGAGCAAAACACCTAATCTTGATCTTCTTAAGCTAAAATTTATAAAAGAGAAACCCACCGATTTTTTTTGTTTGGAAGATCCCTATATATGTATATAAATAAGGGTTAAATAAAGTTTCAGGTTAGCTTTAAATGGTAAAAAAATGAAGCAACAAGAGAAGAAAAGAAAAAAAACAAGTTTGGAATCTGATTAAAAAATCCAACAAAAGAAATACGCCAAGAACAGATTATGGAAACAGTTTTATGGGGGAAAAAAAATAAGGAAGAGAAGAGAGATATATGGTGATGATGGTTTTATTGGGATTTTAGGAGGAGTATTTATTGAAATTATTTATTGAAAGTATTTATTGAAATTTATATTAACTTATTATTATATTTTTATTTGTTTGTTAATCTCCAACCTGTCACTAATTAAATAAGATACAGACATAATTTGAGGTTAGAGGAGAAGAATGATACCATAATTAGTGGACTAGATTCTTGGTGCACGAGGATAATATACTGATTACTGAGAGAAAAGAAGAAGAAAAAACTATTGGCCTTTCTCTAATCTGTACTATTGTTGATTTATTTCTATATTATTTATTTATGCATATTTAAGATTTTCGTACCTTAAATCTTATCATTATGACTTTTGTACCTTACAAATTCGCAATACAAAAGTCATTTGTATAGTTTTTTTTTTTTTTGGGAAAAATGGTAACAAAACGTAACATCACAGTTCATGTCTCATGATTTGTCTAATAACAAATGATTGTGATCAGTAGATGACACAGTAACACGTGTACGGTATCTAACCAACGGTCAACAAAAATTTGAATTTGATCGGGGGAATCTAATAAATAGTCCAACTCGAACAAACGCAACGCTTAAATCGAAAGTCAGGTCTGTTTCAATCCAAGTAAATAGTTAAATACTCTATCGGTCTGTTTCAATCCAAGTAAATAGTTAAATACTCTATCGGTCTATCCAGATTGATAGACGTAGTTATGATAAACGAGTCATGTAAATAAAAAAGTACTTTGTATTGCAATATTCCATAAAAAAAGTTAGCTTTTTTTGGGACGATTTGTTTGTTTTTAATTTTGTTTTAATCATAAAATATTATACGCTCTTATTTCTACAGTCATACGATCTCAAATCTTATTTATATCGAAAGAATAGTAAATTAAGTTTTTATTCGAATAATATTTTTAATTTTTACTTGAAAATGTGTCAATATAATACAACATGAAAAATGATAGATAATAACCAAAGATGAAGATTACATAATATCGAATGCGATTATGAGGAATGAAAGTGTGAACACTCTCTCATAACATCTCCAATGTATTTCTCCATTTTCATCTCCAAAAGAGTTGGGTTCCTCTCCAACGTATTTCTCCATTTTCTACTCCAAAAAAAAAATACTAAGTATATTCTTTTCTTTTAATTTATTGTTAATTGTTAATAATACACTATATTAATAAAATTTACAAATAGACATGTTAATTTTTTTCTTTTAAAATTTCCATCAATTTTGATATTATTTAAATTTATCATTATAATACAAAGAAAAACACATTACATCACCAAAAAATAACAAATTTTTGTTCCAAAACTTGAACTCGATACAAGATCCGAATCTTCATGCATATGTTTAGTCTGAACAAACACGGATTTATCGAAAAAGGGCCGAGCAACAACAATATCAACAAAATCCGTCTCAATCTGGTTCATTTGGACGATACTTTAATGATCTTGGTGGATCCGAAAGTGGTTTACCAGATTATTATTAGTCATTGTTGCATCAAATTTATTTTATGCTGTTTCTAATTTCAGTACTTTCATGTATTTTTAAATTTATTATGAGTTTATGCTATTTTATTTTCTGTTTTCAATTTTTAAATTTACTTATCCTTTCTTTTAAATTAAATATATATCATTATTTTATATTATATTTGTCAAAACAAAAAAGTAAATGGGGGTAAAAATCAAAAATATAAAATTTTGAAGAACTATATTATAAATAAAAAAGTTCAACTCCAAAATGGGGTAGAAAATGGAGTTACTCCATATTTTGAGGGAAAAAATGGCATTTCTCCATTTTGGAGTTGAAAATGGAGTTGGGTTGGAAAATAAAATAGCATTTGGAGTAGAAAATGGAGTATGGTTGGAGATAGCGAGTAAAACTTATCGGAGAAAAGAATCGTCAAAATTAAAACTTATCGGAGAAAAGAATCGTCAAAATTTACTTTCGTTATTTTATCGCTTTGTATTTTAACTATTATATATATATATAT
>PKML01043526.1:674066-702910 GCA_002933935.1 Eutrema yunnanense | reverse complement strand
ATAGTTTTCTTGTGTCTAACTTTTTATAAAATTAGTAAAATATTTTTCAACTTTTGTTTTGATATATATTCAAATAAAATATAATAAATTGTAGTGAAAAATATAGCAAGATTTTGAATATTTTTTTTTTATTTGAATATATATGAATTGATTATTATTTTAAAATACATAATATTAAAAATAATTAAGAAATTAAATAACAAATAACATCTTTAATGCAAAATATATATTTTCTATATTATAATCAATAATTTTAAAAAATTATTATATAATTTCTTATTTCAATTATTTTTTGTTATTTGTAATGGCATTTCATGTAATAACTTACAAAACAAAATTTATTTTTTAAAATGTCTTCTTAAATAATATTATAAAGATTCATCAGTAAAGGCAAGGCTTCTTTATTTTCTCAAATCCTAAATCCAAAAGATGAAAAACTTCAACCCACGCACGAGACGAGTGCTTAGTATTTCCACAGATTTTACATACGGATTTTAACGTATAGAACGAGATTGCTATATACAAATACCCAATTGAAGCATATGGATTTTATGTGTCTCTAACCTAGAAATAGCATAGAGGATTATTCATAGATTTACCACTAGACCGAAAATATTTCAATGTAGGATAACGCATTCATATGACAGGTTATAATCACTACTAGATAAACTAGTTTTTTTATTTATCCAAACCAGAAAAGACAAGAGTTTTATCTACGTACTACCGGAAATTCCAAGCAGATTAGAGCCTATTAATCTCATCATCACCAAATTAGAGTTTTATCTATGTAATCTCTCTCTCTCTCTCAAACACTTCAGTGGAACACGATTTACACATAAATATTTCCCAAATCTGTTCACGTCTTGGTTCATAATACAAATCCATCGCTAAGAATTTCATTGAAAAGTCAATTTATAAACCAAGCCAAGCGCATTTACATCCTTCTTAAACGTCGTCGCTTTGGAAAAGTTTTTAAAACTTTTTATAAGCTCAAGTCTTCGTCGAGCCTTACAAAAGAAAAAAAAAAGTCGGTTAGAGAGAGAGATAGAACTAGCAAGGTAGTGGCATCAAGGAACAAAGAAACGGGTCACTGAGGATCTGTAGACCTTTTGATGGTAAGCTCAGCTCTGAGATGGAGGATGCCATTGATAAAGTAAAGACTATCCTCTGCAATAAAAGACGTCCATGGAATCCCAAACAGGTTTCTGTAACCAACTGCTTTACCTCCTGTGAATGTGTAGTTCCCTTTGTATTTGCTTATGAACTCCTCCGAGGGCTTTGACCTCGCCGAGAATTCGTAGTCCACTCCGAAACTCACCGACCCTTTCTCCTGCATCCCTAGGAACAGCCCAAAACAGTGGAACGAGCTCTGTTGATCCATGTTGCAGTGAGCTGAGAGGAAAAACCCTTGACCGCCTAAGTGAAAGGCCTGCGAATAGACTCTTCCTGAGGGGAATAATCCTACGCATTCTTCTCTTTTCAGGTCTAGGTAGACCACGCACTGCGGTCGAGGAAGCTCAAACTCGACAACTTTTACGGGTCGGTATTTGTAAGCCCTCTCTATGAGGCGGCGGTTCACGGAGGCTGATTCTTCGGCGGCTAGGCTACGTTGCCTGTGTGGGGCTTCTGCCTTGAAGAAAAGAGCTTCTATAACAACCTTTGATGCTATTTCATGCTCAAAGTCACTGCAAGTCAGGACCTTCTTCAGCTTTCGGCATGTCATGAAAGGGAAGCGGATGGAATGTGCAAGGCGTGAGCCGAGAATCTCTCTTCGCTCCTCCAACAAAGGATATTGCACCCTTGCCCATTTCAAGATAAAGTCATAAACTGCATCCTCTGATGCAATTTGGAGATCGTCGCTTGATAAAATTGCCTCAATTCCTGCCAAGGGTAGAGACATAACCTCCTCTTGAAACCTGAAAAAGAAAGTAACCACGGCTTCTAAGAATCAACCCACCATCTCGTGCTTCATAGTTCATATTTACAGTAATATCGTGGAAATGCATACAAAACTATTACGTTGTTTTGGGGTCTTACTTGCTAATATCTTTGTAGCGGACAGCAAGGAACTGTTTTGCAGCATCGGTTAAAGGCTGAACAGCTTTAGCCATTAGAACACTAGAGGGAAGCTCGAGATAGAGCAGCGCAGACTCAGGAGTCATAGGCATATTGCGGAGAAGTCTACTGCAGTACCTCATGCAAGAGGCAACCTCAAATTTATCAGCAGCCATCAGCACATCTAACAAAGCGGGTGCTGTGGCGACAGAAACCGCATTGCTATACATAAAGTTTAAAAGCTCCATCAAAGCAGCTTCCTCTGTCATGCACACAAAGTAGGGTATATATGTAAATCAAAAAAATGTAAAGTATCTGTGTCTAGTCATGTTAAATATATAAAGCCAAGGATAAACTAAAATCACATTCAGATAGGTTAACATGAACAACAAGTCAATAGCTTCTGTTGCAATGGCGTACCTGATGCATTAATTCGAAGAGTAACATGCCTTTGCTCAGATTCCCTCATTCCATTGGAGAACAACTATAACATTTTCGAGAAAGAAACAAAAAAAGAAACGAATGAATTAAGAGTGAGACACACAAGAGTAACAACAACATCATCATCAAAAGAGCCATAGATGATACCTTGTAAAAGAAAGGGCTTTTCGCAGCTAAGATAGGAGAACTAATATGAAGTTCTTTAACCCTAACAACTTTAGAACAGTCCATTCCCCAGTTTGGCTCACTAGTTGTATCCTCATCATCACCTAAAAATCAAAGCAAGTTAAGCTCTTCGTCTGAAGCTAACAACACTCTCAAAGGATGTTGCTTTAGTACCTGATAAAGCCTCTTCAACCATTGCCTCACCTTCATCATCTAAATTGTCACCACCAGGACATCCATCCATATCAGGTTGCTCATCAGTTAAAATCTGCTCCTCAGCACATGCCACAATGTCTGAAATCGTGACTGAAAATGGATGAAAACACATGAGTTTTACAGAGCAGCAGACCCAAAAAGACTTGGAATTCAAAAACAGAGAGAAAGCCATAAACCCTATACAAAGCAAGCAGACGAACAATTTATAACCAGCAGCAAGAGAAATCACGGCTCCTATTTCAATATCAGAACCCAGTTTTCCGAAAGAAAAAAAAGAGAAGAGAGAAGGAGGCAAATCATATCACCAGATTCCTTCTTGATATCCTCTCTTCTCCTCTTCCGATGGCGAGCCCAATCGGCGATACTCGTACAGCCTTCAGCGTCGGACCTAGAATCAGAGGGCCCACCCATGATCTCGATCCGAAGCAAGCGATCGGAGAAGTTGCTGTCATTAAAAGCGAATCCAAAATCCCCGTCGGAGGAGGAACCATGACGAGTAAAATCAGAATCCATCTGGGTTTTGGGGTCGAACAGATCCGTGTTTTCAGTACCTCTCATACTCGCTCAAACACACACCGACCAGAACAGAGGAATCAGGGAAATAGTGAAATCAGAAGAGCTTTGGTCGTGGCCGAAGTTGTAAAGAGAGAGATGAACGGGTTTCAGGTGAGACGAAATGCTACGAGACTAACCTCTCTCTCTCTCTCTATTACACTGTTTTCTTATCTATCTCATAACCGGTTCGGTTTGGTATGCTTTCTGAGCCAATCTCCGGTTTTCTCGCCTGATATTTAACTGGTACATCGACGGTGCTACAGAATTTTGAATTATACGTAGGAATCAGATTTTTTTTTTTTTTTTTTTTTATAAGTCAGGATGATCCCGAGGTTATAGAGTGGCCCGAACTAATTTCTGAAGAGGAGTGAGATTCTTGGATCGGTTTTGGGTTGGGTATTTTGTGTTTCAGGTATTTCGGGTTTAGGGATTTAGATATCGAACGAATATTTTAAAATTTTGGATCGGGTTCGGCTTGGGTATTTTTTTTAAGATCTGAAATTTTTCGGATATGTTCGGATCCGGATTCAAAAATATCTACAATATCCGAAGAACCCGAAATCCGAGACAAAACACAAAAACATGAATATTCATTTTAATAAAACCAATATATTTTCAAACTAAAAGTATCCAAAATACCCGAAAAATCCTAAAAAAACAAAATAGGTATATTCGATATACCCATAATATCGAATATATATATAAAATATCAGAAATACCCAAAAAATAATTAATATATTCAAGTTTATAGTTATAACTAGATAAGTACCCGCATATATGCGGGTTTGTAATTTAATATTTTATAACCCGTTAAAAAAAATTAAAGATGACAAAATGGAAATCAAAATTAGATCACCCGTGAAAATATATAATACATAAATTTATCAACAAAATTTACGATGAAATAAATATATACATTGAAAGGAAAATTTGGTGAAGAGATGCAGTAAATAGTTTTGGATAAGATTATTGGACTTTTAATTTTTTGGTGTGTAATTGACACAGTACCAAATTGTGGTTTATATAAAGTTGAGAAATTATAATTTTTTTCCTTTTAAAATTAATTTTCTTCATCTAAATGGAAAAACTAAGAAATGTTTTTCCTTTTTTATATTAATTTTACGTTTTAAGATAAATTTAATTTTTAACTTTTAAATTTTATTTTTTTAGTAACTATATATTTTAAGATAAAATTTTTAACTTTGACTTCTCAAAATTTTTAAGTTTTTTTTATTAATCGATTTTAATTTTTTAGTAAATTAGTAAATTTGAAACCAATAAAAATTAAGAAAATACCTTTCTCGAAACGCAGTAACATAATCAAAATCACGATTCATATAGAATTTAATTCCAGAAAATACCGACAAACAAAAAGAGTTAATTATATTGAATTATAATAGTATTTTTCTGTATTCAACAATAATTTAGATTAAAGTTAGATAATAAGTTTATAAAATTAGGATAATATATTTGTTAAAAAAATTACAAATATATTGACCTTCTCGTCAAGTAAGAGTAAATTCATTCCTATGAGCTCATTGTTTTTTTTCAAATTTCTTGCCTTCCATTTTCTGATTAGATGAACTATGGTACGACGATAATAGCGCTTTCTGTTTAAGCTATCTAATGTTAAATAATCTCTATTGTTATTTAGAATTTCAGCATTCATTGTTTCTCTCTTGATATTCCTGTAAAAAAATTAAAAAATTGCATTAACATACAGCATAATTTTTTTTTATATATACACCAATAACGTACCCGAATTATTTTTGTTTTATACACCACCTCTATATGTAGGTATGTTAAGATATAGATTACAAAATATTGAGAAACTATAACGTACATTATATTTTTCAGCATAGTAATCTAAAAAATAAAAATAAAAACTAATATTATACACAACCTCTAAGATATTTGCCTATATATAGTGTACAACATAATATGGACCCGTGCGTTGCTATTAACATATAGAGACTTGTAAAATTACACAAAAGATTACCTCTTAGTAATTTGTTTTGCGTTTGGTTTATGTNAATGTTCCACAGAATCCACGGAAACATTAAATTCCTTTCCTCAGCTGGAAGTCTCCAAAAAAGATGATCAAAATTGGCGAAAACCGATGTCATCGGGAAAACTCCCGGGGCCGATGGAATATGCGAGAGTGCCCATGTTTGTAGCGCTGGTGGGCATTCAAACAAAACATGATTAATCGTTTCCCCCTCCACGCCACACCTAGCACATTGTGTGTCACAAGATTAAGTGTATGTTCTATTTTTTTTCTTTTCCTTTCTTTTTGGGGCTAAGTTTACTTTTAGGATGGATACTGCCTTTTTTTCTAAAGATATTTTTTTTGTTTTTCTAACTTTATTTGTAGAATTAAGTCTATTTTTTTCCTTTTTTTTAAATTAAACTCTGGCTTTTAATTTTAAGATAAATTTCTTTATAATTTCATTATAGATAAATTTCTGTAATCTAAAATCAATTTTTATTTTTCTTTTTTTCTGGTAACTTTACATTTAGGATTAAGTCTATGTTCTATTTTTGTTTTCTGCTAACTTTACTTTTATGATTAAGTCTTTTTTTTCTTAAATTAAACTCTAGCTTTTAATTTTAAGTTAAATTTCGTTAATAAATAAATTTCCTTAATCTAAAAAAAAAATTTATTTTCTTTTTTTTATGCTAACTTTACATTTAGGATTAAGTCTTTTATTTTCTTTTTTTATTCTAACTTTACTTTTAGAATTAAGTCTTTTTTTCTTAAATTAAACTCCACTTTTTAATTTTAAGTTAACTTTCCTTAATCTAAAAAAAAACTTTTATATTAATTCGACACGTGTCAAAATCTAATTGATTAACTCGACACATGTCGCGATCTTGCGAGTTACTAACTTTGAATCATTCTCCTTTATATATATAGATTTTGGGTATTAGGGTTATTTCGAGTATCTATTCGGTTCTTGGTTCGGTACCAGTTCATGTTCGATTCTTCCGGTATATGAATTTAGGATCCGATCGGGTATTTTAAAAATTCGGATCGGGTTCGGATCGGGTATTTTCGGTTCCGTACCGATTTGGGTTTTCAGATCAAGATTTTTTGTCCAGTCCTACTCTGGAATGTACTATCGACGAGCTAAGCGTACAACCAAGTTTGCAAATGGACCGAAAGCAAGGGTTCAGTTCATATCATGTATAGCCAAACTAATTGAAACTTAGTTCCCAGCAAAAATCGAACTTGGAAAACCACTGTTCGTGGATTCCCAAATCGACGCTTACCACCAGGTTACTACTAATTTGGTTTAGGAATATAATTTTGCATTTTAACGTTCGGGATGTACTCGAAGGGGGACGAATTTATTGGTTTAGCTCCCAACTTTTTTACAAATAAACGTACTGAGTTTTGGAGTTTGAAAATATTATTTGAGAAAGGGAAAATTCTATAAAAATACATCAACTAAATTACGATAACTTTTTTAATACTCCAATTATTTATATATCCAGAAAAATACTCCAACTATTTTATTTGCCTATTTTAAATTTTCAAGTGTGAGCCGTGTGTTCATTTTACAGAACTATACACGGTTTGAAACAGTGTTTATATTTAATTATGAAATTTTAATAAAATAAAAATAAAAAATTACATTAAATTTTTAAAAAATCTCCAAAAAATCGAAAAAATTCGAAAAATCTTAAGTTAAGAAACTATAATTTAAAATTTAAAATAAAGTATGTTATATTTTAACTTTTGAATATTTGAATTTAAAAATTCTAAAAACTTAAAAATACAAAAATCCAAACAAATTCTCAAAAATTTCTAAAAACTCAAAAAAAAAATCCATGAAGAACAAAGCATGGTTAAAAGAAAAAAAAAATCCATGAACACACATTTTTAAATTTTTTTACCTACGCTATAAAGAAGTGTTTTAGAATATTATTTAAACATGTATTTGTCTTATTTTAATTTTCTTTACGGTTTTGATACAGTTATTGGTCTTCGTTAGTTTTTACAGATTAATATTATTGGTTATAATTATTTTTGATTGATCATATGTTTTACATTGTTGTTGTATTTGTGTTCGGATTATAGTACCGATAACAAATTTAATAATCTAACTAATATGATTATTTGATGAAATATCTTGTATGAACTAAACACTTAGTATATATATATATATTTATTTATTTATAAAAGAAAAGGTTAGACTCTCCACTTTTGTGTTGTGTGGTTTTTTTTTAACCGTGATGTCTTATTTATGGATTTTTGAAATTTTAAGAAATTTTTGAGAATTTGGTAGGATTTTTGTATTTTTTGAGTTTTTTGAAATTTTTAGTTCAAAAATTCAAAAGTTAAAATATAACATATTTTTATTTAAAAGGTTAAAATTATTGTTTCTTGACTTTAGATTTTTTTTGGAATTTGTTTTGATTTTTTCTGATTTTTCAATTTTGGATTTTTTGGGAATTTTCGAATTTTTAATGTAATTTATTTATTAATATTTTATTATTAAATATAAATACTGTTTAAAACATTGTATAGTTCTGTATACATTTGTTAATGAGATGTTGTAAAATAAACACACAATTTATATCTTGGTACATAAAAAGCTTATTGTAATACATGATGAATTTTTATGAAATTTTTCCTTTGATAAATAATGGACACTACCAAATTGTTGGTCGTTTAGTGGTCTTAATTTTATTCCTCCAGAGCAACTTCTCAGAAGTTGAGATTATAGACCAAAAACAAAAAACAAAAAGACACTATAGTATCGGTGATCAATTTAGATCAGGTCGTCCACCCCAACACAATTTATGATTATAAGAAAATGGTTAATCATAAATTGCAGACATCAATTTGATATATTCCGCTTTTTTTTTAAAAAAAAAAAAAATTGTTTTTTTATTATCGCGACATGTCATCACATTTTGCCAAGACATTCCGTTGTGGATGGTCTAGCTTCCATAATTGTGTCTGTCTTAAAGTATCTCCATTCAAAGCCAAATTGTTTTTCTTTGTTTCTTATGATTAATTGGTATACTTAGGCCTCAACTGATTTGATCGGTCAGAGTAATTGTCTAAAGTTTCTTTAACGTTTGACTCATCAGAGCAATATGACACACATATATTAACATGTTATTACGAAAGAAAAAAAGTATTAAAAAAAAAAAAAAACTTGTAGAATCCATACATCGTTTCGTCAACTTTTACCCGAGTTACTAAATGAGAGACAGTGAGTATATCATATCCCACTCAAAATTTAAGGAAAATGTAAAAGCTATTGAAATAAGTGACCCTAGAAAATTATAAAATAGCTGTTGTCCATTTACCTGTAAACCTAACACTGCCAAACCTGACATATCCCATCACGAAATAAAAATAGGTCCAATTTCATTGAAGTACAAAAATCATAAATCTTTATTTAAATAATATACAGCTATCAATATAATAGATACACATTTAAAAATCATTATTAATAATTGCTACAAAAAAAAAAAAAATTATTATTTTACCATCCAGGAACAGCAACGAGACAACTTCCAGTTTCAGAATTATTATGAGATATTGTGGGCCACATGTTAAGAAAGTTTCACAGCGCCAGAGACAGAGGGAGAGGGGATTCGATTGATAAAGTAAAAACTATAAGGCTCTTTCGATAAATCTTTAATTAATAAAGTACCAACTTGGAAATAACAATATTCCTGGAAACATTCATCGTCTTCGATTAGATCAGGCGATTTCTCTGTGCAAAAACAATTCTGTAGAGAAAACAAAAAAAAAAGGCCGAGACTTTCGCAGAACCGTTTTCTTCTTCATTTCAGATTTTGAACTATGGAGTGATCTCCAGTCTTGGTTCGAAGCAAAACCCAGTAAAGAGCTGAAGAGGGAACTTCTTCGAAACAGGACATTTCTGAGACCATTTCCAATACTTTAGATTCATATCAAAAGTCAAAAGCGCGGGAGATCCATAGCTTTGAATGTAAACCAAATCATCAGTGCCACTACTGGCGAAAACATCGTCGAATTCACCGAAACCTTGGAAGCATCTCTGAGGCATTCTCGCCATTTCTTGCCACTCTTTCCCTTTCAAAACCCAAATCCCAATTCCTTTTATGATATCAGGTCGATCATGTTTCCCGATTCCTCCAACAACCACAAGCCTCTCCTTTAAATTCATCAATCTTCCGCAGGTTAAAGAGCACGGCATGGAGATAAAACTCCTCATCAAGATTCCGCTAGACGATGATCCGATCGACGATAGATTGGAAGCAATCAAGCCGTGGCGAGGATCAGAGCCACCCGTGGAGTAAATCAAGAAGTATAAGACACCGTCACATATCACACTCTCGTCTCCTCCCCTCCACCCGGTTAAGACATCGGTTACAGATGTTGTCCAAGTCATTGTTTCAGAGCTGTAGAGATGAATAGAGAGATCCCATTGGAAGAAATTCCCTGGAACTTGCTTCGATTTCACTATCGAGACTGAGTAGCTGCGGTTTGCTCGGTTTACCGCTCGGTTTGCGGAGGTAGACATTGCAGTGTAGTCTGTCGATCTGTGGCCCGGAGGTTCGATAAGCCTCCTCCATTGTTTGGTGATTGGATTTGAGACATAGATCTTGTTTCTGCAGTCATTATCCATGAAACAAACCAATCCACAGGAGGAAGCAACAAACCAATTAGAAGTTTCGATGCAAGGGAGATCAAAGCTGTACCATTTCCGGATAATCGGGTCATAAGCATAACCCGATGGATCATCAGTGCTAGTGAACATGAAGTACCAAGGCCTCTGAGAAACCGAGTTGTTGGAGAAATTCCATAAGAATCTTCGAGAAGATACAATCTCGTTCCATCTTTTGCAGACCGAACCAGCTCTGAAGATGCTTGCAATGGGGAGAAACGAGAGGATTCTTTCTAATAAATCGTCGGGAAGAAGAGAATCCATCGAAAATGTTTCGACTTTGGTCTCATCATCGCTCTGCTCAGAGTATGATTCAGCTTCAGGGACATATGTAATATAGCTGTACGGATAATTGGTCCAAGACGTTTCTGCTTCCATCTGAAAACAACACAAATAATCAGCAAATTTATCACCTTTTACAATGACGAACATAAAGAAATAGCAAACGATATGATAATTTACGATTCAATGCTTATGAATCTGTTCTGACCTCCCCCCCCCAAAAAAAAGCTTACGAATCTGAATCTGATTTGAGCATCAACAACAAAGATCATCCATTTCACAACACAGAACCTCTTCAAGTCAGAATTTGTAGGGGGAAACAACAACAATAAATCAAGACATAACGTTTTTTTTTTTTGAACCAGATTTGCTTTAGGAGACATGCATAGTCAAATCGAAAATGCACAAGATGAAGAAGATAAATAAAATATAGACTTAGTCCACTATTGCAATACATTTTTCAGACAGATACCCAAAGAAAGAGAAAGCTTGTGTCATCCTTTCAACGTCAAGATTTCCACTGATGACAATTAATACAAAGATGGGTTATTAGGTTTACCCAAAAAAAAAACGTTTTTTTTTTGTTGGTTATTGCATATGAAATTAGGCTAAACGCTAACATCAATCGAACATCTGGGAACAGCATACATCATTAATACCAAAACCCATCATCAATCAAAGGTTACGAACACGGAAAAGATCACTGAACCATCCAGAAATTTTAAAAAAGCAGAAAGTGACAGTGAAATCAAACAGAAACCCATCTCGATTTACTACACACCTTCGATTCTGGAAACTCGTGTGTCTCTGAATCTTCAGAATTCTCGAGATTTAAACCGATAAAAGTGGAAATGCCGGTTTTGTGGCTATTGGTTATTGAAAAGAACCGAGAGATGAGATTTTTCCTAAAAATAGAAGATGCGAATGAAATGGGTCTCTCGGGATTTTGGATTTGTTAAGAGTGAGAATGAGGAAAAATCTGGTTTAATGGAGAGAGAGAGAGAGGAAGAGACGTTTCGGGTTTGATTGTAAATATGAATGATTTACAGGCAGAGACGAAGGAGGACAAAAGAAAAACGAAAGAGAGAGGAGCAAGCTCGCGCGAGGAAGAGAGAAGAGAAGAAGAAGACGTTTGCTGTTTCCTTCTTCTTCTTTTTTTGCCATTTTATTTTTGATGGGAATGGGTTTAAATAAATATTAGAAAAAAATGGAATACAGTGAACGCGCGTGTCCGCGCGTGTTGCTTACTAGTATATTTTTATATGAAAAGAATAAATAATACTATAGTAAGTAACTGTTATTTCAAAATTAAATATTATTTCATGGGAACTAACAAACACAAAACAATTAAATAAATCATAACACCAATAATAATGCTGTCTTACTCATCAACCTGTATTTTTCTCTCTTTATAATAATAGTATGATTTACTAAGCGGCGTTGTAAAGTATAAACATTATTTTAGTGGTTAAGATAAAACGAAAAATACAATAATAATAATTTAGTTTGTAAAATAACCAAAACTGTATTTCCTTTGTATCAATCTGCCTTGGTGTTACGTTAGCATTGGATTAACTGAAAATAAATTAACAGATTTTTCGATAATTTTAATTTTTGTTTTGGATTAACAATCATAGATAATAAAACATTTGGTGATACGTTAGGTCCAATACGACGTATCACCAAATGTTTTATTATCTATGATTGTTAATCCAAAACAAAATTTAAAATTATCAAAAAATCTGTTAATTTATTTTCAAAATTAGTAGATCATTATGGCAAAAGTCTGATGTTTTATGTCAAATAATTTTTTTAAAAATGTATTCTACGCGCGCCTCTTTAATTCATTAACTTTTATTGTTAATAACCTTTTAAATAAATTAATTAATTAATTATCCATCACAATCGTTATTTTACTAAAAACAGTAAAACAATGTTGAAGAAACTTGTGTTTTATTTTGGTATCTCACTCTGCAACCAGAAGGGTTAGCCGAAAATGACACACCACATGAGGTAACCTTTTTGTATTTTTATTTGATTCATATATTGTCTTTTAATTATTTTTTTAAAAAAGAACAATAAACTTAATAAAATGTTTTATTATTGTTATTTTCTTTAGTAATTATACTTTGCTTTTCAAACACTGAAAGGTCTGTCTCTCTACTTTCCTTAGCCTAGACTTCTCGCAGTTTCTTAGTGGCCTGTCCTTTACCTAATACACTCACTAGATCACTATACAAAGACAAAATTTAAATCAAACACAAATAAATAACTAATTTGTATGTACATATTATATTATTATGAGAAATATCTTAAAATAGTACAAATATTATTTTTTTTTTCTAAATATCTTAAAATAGTACAAATTAAAAAAATCGAAAAATATAAATAATTATGTAAAAATATTTGTTTACCTAAAATAAACTCAAAATAAAATTAAAATATTATGTTTAGATTCATTATTTCCTATTTAGAATTTAATTTTTCTCCTAAATAAATGATTTAGGTCATTTTAATAATAAATATATGTTATTATTGTCAATTTTAACTAGATGTGCTAAGTTTGGAACCAAAATTTAAAATGGGATATTTTGGACAATTGCCCTATTATTAATCAAAATTTTGGTTAAGAAGCAAAAAAAAAAATATATAACTTTCGATTTGGAACCAAAATATATATATATATATATATAAGTACAGCTTTAAAATGTTGATGGCTTCATATGCACTAACTACATTTAACGTGTAAAGCTATATATTGATCTCAGCTTCATACGATTTACTTTCTTTCTTCTTTCGATCAAATGTCATTACCCTTTATGGTTATATAATTACGCCAATAGTTACATATATACGATCACATTGCTGGTTATATCATATATGCTATCCAAAAAACGTTAATCTTTTTGTGTATGTTTTCTTAGATCTTAATCTTACTGTCAATTGTTTACGTGGTGGTTTCTATAAAATATAAATAACTTTCGATTCTTAGCATCATAGTTTAGCATACTAAAATCATTCTTCTAGCCAATTGAGCTAATTATGCTTGCATATAGCTTATTATACTCTAATTTTAATCACGATTTTCAAGGGGCAATGCAACTAATATTGTATTTAAAATGTTTTCTTGTAAAATTGTGAATCATGTACCTAAAAATGAAATTTAAAAAATGCGTAGGGAAATATCCAATAGAATATACCATTTATGCTTTTAATTGGAAATCCAAAAATTAAAGCTATATCTTATACTATATACTAGTGATGCACTGTCTTAATCATTGCTTTAGTTTCCTAGTGAAGGTATTAAAGATTCAAAATACTTTATGCACATGGACACTTAATTTTTCCAAGAATCGAACCTAAACAAATTCCAAATTGTTATTTTGTAATAGACATCACGAATAGATACAAATTTTCAGGTCACTATGTGAAATTCATAACGGCAAAAGAAAAGTGTGCTTAGTCGACTACGACGATGGATTATGCGGATGGTTCCCAATAGCCAAAAATAAGACTTTCTGTTTTTCTTTTGAAATTATCAAAAATCTGATGCAGAAATTGTAAAACAGTTTTTTTTATGTGTGAATAAATTCAACATTAATTTTTTTAAGAAATTAAAATTAAAACGTTTTCATTGTTGTATAAGCATATATATATATATATATATGAGAAATACCCTAAAATAACACAAAAATTATTTTTTTGTTATAAAACTAGCACCCTAAATTTAAAATTCCGAAAATATCACAAATAATTATGTAAAAAATACTTGTTTACCCAAAATAAATTTAAAATAAAATTAAACATTATGTTTGGATTCACTATTTCCAATTTATGGTTTAGTTTTTTCCTATTAGGAAATGATTTTATTTCATTTTAATATTAAATTTGTGCTATTATTGTCAAAATTTGTGCTATTATTGTTATTTTCAACGGGAAAACGGTCATTTAATATATGAACTTACACTAATTTGCCAAAACAAATATGAACTCTTGAATGAGCCGAAAAATACACGAACTTATATTGACCTGACCATATTAATTATCAAAATAGTCAACGTGTATTGATCCTAATCTACGTTAAGTTTCTGTTAAATCAGATACGACGTCGTTTTATAAAAACTTAAAATCCCTAATCTACTTACCTAAATCCCTAATTTCAGTCATCTCTACTTCTTTCTCTCTAAAGCGATCGTCTTCTTTTTTCTGAAATTTTTTTTTTGAATCGATTTCTGTTGAATCGATTTCTTCTCTTTTCTTCTCTTCCATTCTCACGATTCTGAATTCCTCCGTCTTCACGATATCTCTTCATCTTATATCTTCTCGATTTCTTTCCCGTACTTCTCTTGCTCTTATCTTCTCTTCCCGTACGGATTACTTCTCTTCTCTTATCTTCTCATCTTCTCTTATCTTCTATTCTCAAAATCGGACCGTTTGGAGATGAGTTCAAATTCAGAGGAAGCATTCAACCAAAACTCGTTTGGAAAACGTGGTTTTCCTTTGAAATGTGTGTGTGGAGTTGGGGTTAAGATGTACACATCGAAGACGCAGGAGAATCCCGGACGCCCGTTCTACCGTTGTGCAACAAAGAGAGATGTAAGTTTTCTTGGATTAAAGGTTGTTTCTTTAATGGTGAATATACTATAACATATAACATTCTCGTTTTTTTGCACAAAGAATCATTTATTCAAGTGGATAGAAGAATCTTTGCTTGAAGAGGTTGAAGACGCATTACCTAAAGTTGGAAACATTGAAACCGAAGCTTACAAACTGAAATCCGAGGTAGAAGCCATGAAGGAGGTGATTCATGCCAGGTATTGCTTCACGCTCATCTCCATCGACTGCATCTTCAACATCTCTGCGTGATGACTCGCACTCGTTTGCTCTGCGTCGTTGTGGGGTTAACTTTTCCCTTCTTGTCATATTAACTGAATTGGAAAAGAGAAATTGAGAATGGAAGAGAAGATATAAGATGAAGATAAATCCCGTCCGATTTGCAAACGTGAAGTGAAGAGAAGAGAAGAGAAGAGAAGAGAAGAGAATAGAAGAGAAGAGATGGAGGAATTCAGAATCATGAGAATGGAAGAGAAAATAAGAGGAAGAAATTGATTCAGAAGAAATTGATTCAGAAAAGAACGATTCAGAGAGAAAGAAGTCGGAAGAGATGACTGAAATTAGGGGTTTTAAGTTTTTATAAAACGACGTCGTATCTGATTTAACAGAAACTTAACGTAGATTAGGATCAATACACGTTGACTATTTTGATAATTAATATGGCCAGGTCAATATAAGTTCATGTATTTTTCGACTCATTCAAGAGTTCATATTTGTTTTGGCAAATTAGTGTAAGTTCATATATTAAATGACCGTTTTTCCTATTTTCAACTAGTGATGTTAAATTTGGAACAAAAATTTTAAAGTGTGCTATTTTGGTCAATTGCCCTATATATATATCAAAATGTTTTCACTGTTATATAAGTATATTTATTAGTACTACAAGTTTGATGTCTGATTGGTTGGAAGATAGTAATTTTTCATCGTATATAGTATAGCAAGATAGTAATTTTTGTTTGTAAAAACATTACAAACGTTAAACCCATACATATATCTGTGGTTTTATGAAAGTAATTACATTACCTAGCGTCCACAGCTCTATTGGTTAGACTAAAAAAATTCGAAACTGGAAAGGGGACTAATTTATCCGTTTTAGTTCCAGGCTCCAAGAAGATACGAGCCTAAGGCCCATAACCTATTGCATACATTTTTTTCTTAAGAAAATAATAAATTTAGATTTATAAAGGTTTTGAAGACTTTGAGTTTTGGCTTAATCCACGTACAACTTTGAAAACATGACTGGTTTATAAAATGTAGGGCTGGGCAAATAATTCGTTAGATTCACTTCGATCATGTATTCGTCTCGATTCGATCCAAAAAATATGGATATCTGTAAAGATTCGAAGCAAAGCAAATACTAAAATATAGTATCCGTCTAAAACAAAGCAAATCACAAATACTAATTTTAAGAAGGTCGGATATCCGCTCCGATCCGTAGATCATATATATATATACATAATATATTATAAATTTATAATATTTATTTACATTTTCTGTATCTCTTTAATAAATAAAAAGGTCAAAAGAAAATATGCATGATAAAAATATATAAACTCTATACTAATTAATAAAAATATTTATATTGGAGCTTAAGTGAATATATTATTTGTTTGTATGTTTATTTTGTCCATCATTCTTTATATACGAAAAAAACTAGATGATTTCACTTTTTTTCCCTCTTGTTAGTTCATATTAAATAAAAAATGCACTAATTTTTTTTTTTTAGTTTTTATTTATATTGAATGGAGCGCAATAGATATCCGCCAATATCCGTAAATATCCGTAAGTTTTCTGGATATCCGGAAATCCGTATTTTTCTGGAGCAAAGCAAATCACAAAATTAGATATTCGGTAAAAACGGAGCAAATCACAAATAGTAAAATTTTCCGACATATCCGCTTCGTGTCAACCCCTAATAAAATGTTGTAGAAAGTTTTGTCAAGTAGATCTTACTGGTCACCTTTGATATTTTGTTGTATAACTTATTACTTATCTACCTTATAAAGAGAGAAGGGGTGCTCTCCAACTTTGACACTTGTCCCCCCTTCATTGGTCAATTTTTTTTTTTCTCAATAAATTCAAGATTAAAAAACCATAATAACTTTAAAAACCTTCAAACTTCTATTTAATTTACAAATATATAAAAACCTTTTCAACTTACTAACAATATTTTTTTGTTAAAGAACTTATTTACAATAATTACGTCTTTAACACAATCCTTGCCAAATTCATTGTATTTTAAAGTAAAAACAAATAACTAAAGCAAATCTAAATTCATGCTATTTATATATCTACGAAAAACGAGAAGACAAAATTAACTTAAAACATTTAATATATAAAAAGAAAACAAATATAAATAGCCACTCAATGGTTGATATTCAATTCATATATATAACAAATTCTATCTAAATTCAAATTTATGTTAAATTGTTATTTTAAATAAGTGTCGATTCTTTTAATTATGTTATTTATAGATTTTATCTTATGGCTGCACAAGAAGGAAATTTGGCTACTTTTTGGCATGCAAACAGTCTAACATATAAAATATTTTTCTATGATAAAAAAACACGACTAAGAGGAAAGAGCATCGATAAGACATTTAACATTCATTCATCAGCATGTGAGCTAAATTATCTACGAATGATGATAAATCACAAAGAAATTATATGAGCTATGAAGTTATTCGAACCGTTAGAAGTGTTACACATAAAAATTTCAAAGAAGTTGTTATGCCATAAGACTCTTTGATGGTGATAAAGAATTATATGAATCAATGGCCGCACCAGAACATGGTGATAATACATAGTGAATGATTTCGAAGTTTGGGGGAGACGGATACAAACCCTATAAAAGAAGGCATATAGATTATAAGAAGATGAACGTCAAACTGTTTTATTTGTAAACACACATGGGCTCATCACAATATTATAAACTCATTGTTTTATTTTATATTTATTTTAGTTTAATAATAAAGAAAATTGGAGAACACAAATTAATTATACAGTAATAAAACAAATTCATCAAATGGCATCTATCTCGAATTAGGTTATATTCGTTAAACTAAATTTTTTTAATTATATTTTACTAAACACAAATTAGAATATATATATAACATATAAACAAGGCTCTTCCAACGATGATTCGTTTTGGAATAGTAATGATCGCGGATTCAATCTCCTGAATTACAAAGGGCAAGATTAAAGGTTTCAGACGAGGAAAGGAACAAGAGATGTGCTTAAGGAGCCGAAGAAGAGGATTCTTAATCGAACGACGACATGCCAGCTTGCTACAATGGGGGCATGAATCCTCGGGAAATGGGCATTACCAAACGGGTCCGGTGAAGATGAGTTTAGGTTTGATGGCTAATCAGGGTCAGCCCCAACAACATCAAGCGCAAGGGCAATATGTATTTACCGATGGTGGAATGGATGCATCGCCGTTCATGCTAGGGAACCAATACCATCCGGTTTGTGGAATGGTTGCATCGCCGTTCATGCTAGGGAACCAATACCATCCGGTTTATGTAACCGGAATGTTGGGGAATCCAGTTTTAGCAGCAGCAGTCGGATGAGGTTACATGTATCCGATGTTGGCAAGTGCTCTAACCCATGGTGGGTTGAGCCATGATTTGTTGCAGTCGAGCCAGATGGGTGGTATTGGTGAGCCAGGCGTTGATGATGGTCTATCAGTTCTGGGAATGGTAAATATTCAGATGCTGGCGGCTCGTTTCATGGCTACTCAAACTATTCATGGTACGCTCTTGCTGCAACCTCTTGTGTTTAATTGCAACACATGTGCTCATATTGTGGTTTAAATATCTTTGGATAAGCATATGTTGCATTATTTATAGTAGGAGCGTATGTATTTGTCTTAATGGATATATATAATGGGTTACGACTTCGTAGTAGTAATCGAAATATCAGCTATTCAGCTGACATGATGTCTCTCTAGATATGCATTTGTTACGAATTTTTAAAAAAAATAAAAATACCAAAAAACTTTTATATAAAAATACCCTCGCATTAGCGCGGGGACTCACCTAGTTAAAGATAAAATCGAAACTAATCTGAAGGCAGTAGTCAAATCGCGTTTAACATCTAATATAAATACAAAACAGCATTATTTTTTTCGTTAAAAGAACAGGACTGTGATGTGAAGATTGTGGGAAGATCTAGCAAGATCAATATGCACTAATCAATTTGGTTTCATACAAAAGATATGTAAATAAAAAATTATAAATAAATAAAAAGGGTTAAAAATATATATATAAGGACATAGTGGCACTGGCAACTACTAATTTGTCACTTATGGTTATGGACCGGCGTTGGTCTTTCTGCCAAATGTACATTTATGCACATTAAATCACTTCTCACTTCACATTTTTTTTTACATTATGGGGACTGATTTAAACAGTAGTGTAGATATGGATACGAATACGGGTGCAAGAATTTTTGGAAGTGGACGGTTGCGATTTAATATCGTTATTGAGCAGTTGGTAACATAGTTGGAAATGAGTACGTTTGCGATACATTTCTGACTGATTAACAACGGTTATAGTAGTGGTTTAACATAAAACTTACAAAAATATACCATATGATATATGTTTTCTATAAAAAAAATTAAAATTATGTTATTATAATTAAAAAGTAAATTTATAATTTTAAACAAATCATATAATAATTAACTGATTTAAAAAATAAATAAATTAGAACATTTATTTATATAAATTTTGTTACAGTCACTAATTAATATATTAGTTTTTGCTTCGGGCCTCCAAATTTGAGGACTCATACATTCATATTGTATTTGTGTACATGTCTGTCTACAGAGATAGTCTCTACAATATTCACCACCACACGGTTAATTAGATTTGTTAAAATATCATGTATCGTAACATGTATAACTGTGGTATTTTTTTTGTTTTTAATGTAAAGTAAAAAAATAAATATAAAATAAAATCAAAAAGAGAAATTATTGTGGAAGTGGACTAATTGTGGTTGGTGTTTTTTGTTGTTAATGTTTTTCTTGACAGCAAACGGAAGTGGACTATAAACTTAGAAGTCACACTCATCATGATGATGTTCTCTTCTGTTCCACATTTCGTTGTTCCCTTTTTACTGTTTCTCTACCACGTTTCCAATTGTTGTACTATTCTCTCTCTCTCTCGCATTCCTCATTCCTTTCGTTTATCGTGACCAAACTCTGATCGGAAACTCAAATATATATATATATATATTGTGTGTTGCAGGGCGGTCCCTGAAATTATGGGGACTTGAAAAAAATGCGATGCAGGACCAAAATTCAACACCTAACTATATTAGTTCGAACAAATTCTTTGCCTTATAGATAATTTAAATTTACAATGGGAATCCGTAAATGCTCATACCAGATGCATTAAGCATACGTAACCTTATTTGTTGTTATTTTTTTTATTTTTTTTATTTAAATCAGTTTCTGAACAAAACATCTGTTTTTTAGGGCCAAGCCAATCAGTTCAAACTACAAGGGTCAAAGTGATTATTAACTAATTAACTATATACTACTATGAGAGCAAATACTGTGTTCAATTACCATTTCCTTAGATAGGCCTAATTGTATGACCATCTCTAATGGTAGAACCCCCTTTTACCAATTTTTTATTCATAAATTTTGGTAAAATGAAAGTTTAGAACCTCCTTAAGAATTTTTATGTTTTGGCTTTTCCAATGGTAAAACCTCACTTGGGGTTCTTAAAAAAAAAAAAAATTTTAATTAATTTAATTAATTTTCTTAAGTTTTAATTTACTTTGTAAATTAAATTATAAACATACTATATTTTATAAAACCAAAATTTTATTGCATTTTATGAAATTTAAAACGTACAAAATATTGCTGAAACTTCAGGAAGAAGAAGTTTAGAATCTAAAAAAAAAATTAATATGTAAAAATTCTAATTCATTAATATGTAAGAAAAAAGTTTAGAATTTTAAAGTTGAAGTTATGAAAAAAAAAAAATTTTAAAAAGGTTAAGAATTTTTTTTTTTAAGTTAAAGTTCTAGCAGCAAAAAAAATATAGCAAAAAAAAAAAATCTGGCAAATAAGGGGTTGACATATGACTTAAACAGTGTAAGAACCCCTCTTAAGAACCGGTTCTAAAAGTTCTTATTTAAGAACCGGTTGTTACACTGTTCACAATTATTTATTAATTTTGTTTTTATTGTTAAGAGCCTCTTAATATACTTCCATTGGAGGTGCTCTAATAATTCTCCAATTCGAACATCATATTTATTTCACCCGCACGCTGCTTGAGCAAATCCGAGATTAGAAAACCATGGCCCCACATCTGATAAATCNACTGAACCAATCAAAAATTACCACATCATATTTTGGGCTTATTTGAGACACCATAAACCACTTATCTCTTACTTTTTTTTTTTTGGATTTGTTTATTGGAGAGTGTCTCATTGAGACACCCCCAATGCACATGCTCTTAGTTAATTAAAATGAATTTTCATAACTGACCATTTTGTTTTGTTTTTTTGGTTATTTGAGGATTTTTTTTAGCCGAAAAGGACCAAACTATGGTCGCAGCTGTTTCTTAAAAGATAGCTCCTCGCTTGTTCGGTGAAAAGCTCCCGAGGATCCTGCAAATTTAAAATTTAACCAAAGGATCAGTGGAGTTTAATACAAACCACCGATCAAATTTCTAGAAAACATTAAACAATGCTCACCGTCTCATAACCATTAATCTTTGAAAACATGAACTCATTCAGAAAACTAAAGCTTTCATTTTTTTTCACTTTCTCCGCCCAAAACTTTCAAGTGCATTCATTCATTCACAGTATTCTTGGGTTTGAATCATATGATTTGGAAGAAAATATGTGTTTTACTTTCTCACGGTCCATTAGTGGTAGATTTTCCATATTTTCACGGGCTTGGGCTTTTACAAAGCGGTACATAGCCAAGCCCATTATTTGAATATACAAAAGTCTGCATTACCTAAAAAGCATGAGTTAAAAAGAAAAGGCCACATCTTTTGTCGACGTTTCGTGGTTTCGGATCACACATATAATCACAAGACCGTTGATCTTTTAATACGGACATCAAATAACATCCATACGTAATGATGTAACACGACAAAGCATTGAAAAGAGCATAACACAAAGTCACAGGTTATCAAAAAGAGCCATGTGAAAGACAATTACAAAAAAAAAAACGACATAAGTTGTATAAAAAAATTCAAATATTAATAACATTCTCATACGAAGAGTCATCTAAATCAATTAAATCTCGATTCAATTAAAACCAACAGCTCTTCCATAGTAACAAAACGAAATTTAAAGAGATTCAAAAGCATAATAAATGATAAAACACAATGATCAAACAAAACAATAGCTCTTGTTTGATTAAAAGTCATTTTAGCCATGGGTATTCAAAGCTTCCCAGACCAAGTTCTTAACCACTGGATTAGCCGCGTCTCTAGCTTGATAAGCCGCTTTCTTCAAAGTCCTAATGGTCCACACATTTGCCTCCCACCACGAGAGACTCCTATACGGAAGGTTATGCTTCTTGCAAAGCTCTTGAACCACCGGAGAAACTTTCCGGAGATGGCTACGTGGCAACCTCGGGAACAAATGGTGCTCGAGCTGAAACTGTAACCCACCAAAGAACCAATCCATGTAGGATCTGCAAGAGATGTCGAGTGTTCCTGCTGCTTGCTTCTCGAACCAGTCGTTACCTGTGGGTGGACCCACGTAGACATCGGCGGCGAAATGGTTAAGCGTGAATTGGATGTGCTGAAGCGCCGTGACGGTGAAGCTTGTCAAGACGAAGAAGAATCTCTCTGGCCAGCTTGGTAGACAAGAGACTAAGAGTGGGAACCATGTCCAGAAGACTAAGATTCCAGCGAAATTTAGAGCACGATCTGGGACATGGCGCTTGGAGAAGAGCAAAAGGAATGTTTGGATGAAGAGATTGATTCTTCCGAAGCACATGACTGGGTAATAAGTAAAGTGTTGGTAGCTGATTAGGAATCTCGCGAGTGGATCGAATGTGAGTTTCCGATCGTAGAAGCGTGAGGTCAGGGAGTTGAAGAATTTGGTGGAGACGGCGAAAACTGGGATGTGTTGTAGATCTGGATCGTAATCGAGGCTGTTACAAGCGAGATGATGAGCATTGTGCGTCCATTTCCACCACGCGATCGAGATTCCGGTGAGGCAGTTACCGGAGAGAAGCTGAGCGAATCTGTTGTACGATTTGTTCGACATGATGACGTAATGGCCTGAGTCGTGACCTATGTAAGCGCTCTGGATCCAGAGGAGCCCGAGGAGCGCGGCGGCGATTTGGTGAGCGAAGACGGAGGTACAGGCCAAAACGCCGTAGAGAACGCCGGCGAACATGGCGGCGACGAAGGCTAGGGTGTAGAGAGTGACGTGGCCTTTGTTTTCGAAGAGGCCAAGTTTTCGAAACTCGGTGGCCATGCGGCGGTAATCGCGTGATACCTCGGAGACTTCGAAATTTCTGATGTGGTAACCAGTGAAGAGATTCCCCAGGTGGTGCCAGGCGGTTCCGGGATGGAATGCGATGAAAGCATCGGTGACATCTTGACCAACGAGATTCAGAATCACCGTGTCGCCTCCGGGATGAGATTTAATCCAATCGGAGACGTCGTAGACCTTGCCTTGAATCGCGATCCATAGATCTCCAGGTTTATTGTGTTTTCTTAGATCCTCGTTCGTAATGTACTTTTTCTCCGTTTCTTCCGCCATTGATATGACGAACCAAAAGCTCGGAGATCAGATACCAACACAGAGAGATCGAGAGAGAGAAGCCGAGTCTCTCGCGAACGGTCTTCGATTCACGATATCAACAGAAAACCTAGAATAGAGAAACACCGACCTTTATTCACCAGATTTTCTCAGGATCGGATTTTGAATCGTCCCCTTCCTCCAATCCTTCTCTCCCTCTCTCTCTGCTTATCTCTTCGACTCCTTATCCTCCTTATATTAGATTGAAAACCAATTTCTCGGGACCGAAATTACGTGGCCAAGCGTGCCGACCTCAGTCGTTCCCACGTGCGAGTCATTTTAAAATAGTCGGTTGATGGTTATTTTTAAGGCCTAGGCAAAATAGTTAGAACCAAAGAACTGAAGAACCGAAAAACCTAACCGAATTATGAGATATCAAATTTGAACCGAAACTTATAAAAATATCTGATGGTTCCTAAACTTTTATATCCAAAGAATCATAACCGAACCGAAATCCGATCGGGTATTCGAAATATCAAAAGTATAATTATATACCTATAAATAGTAGTTAATTTTGTTTGGGTATTTAGGGTATTTCAAGTATATTTTTTATTTTACGGATATATTTTCTTTAGTTTTTTTTTGAGTTTTTAGATATATTTTCGGGTTTTCAGGTATATATTGGATTTTTGGTTATATTTTAGGTAATTTGGATAAAAAAATATCTAAATCGAACCATATAAAAAAAAAGGTATTTATCGGTTCTCAAAATTAAGAACCGAACCGATCCATAATCGATTGGAACCGAACCAAAACTCTATCGATTTTTATATAGGTTTTAAAATCCTTCTATTTAAAAGATCTGGAATCCAAATGCCCTAAACTAGTAATTTTGGTGCCATTAAAATTAATAAATGGGTTGTCACGGTGCGAGAATAGTTTATACCTCTAAAATTAACAAACTATTCTGTAAATAAAGAAGACTTAGTGGTGTCCCTTGTAGCCATGAAATGCAAGACAGACCACGTGTTAACTTAGATATTTTTTCGAAAATGTCTGTCATTGGTTGGTGTCCGTCAATTTTTTTTCTCCTAATTCTCGTTTTTTTTTTTTTTTGTTGTCTACGCTCTTCCCAGAAAAGGTAATGTCAACATTAATCAAAAGTCTCACCAAAAGCCAGAACCGAAAACAAATCTTTGTAATATTTTTTTATTATAAAATGTATCATACAACTGTGAATTGTGGTCAATAAATCTTTATTTACAGAATAGTTTTTACCTTTCTAAATTTTTTTTACTATAAAATCACATGGACATATTATTTGTTTTTTAGCAATGCAAAATTTAAAATTGAAACATATAGTTTTAGGCTTTTAGCCACAAGATATTCATGATTTTGGCATATTCCTTTAAAAAAAAAAGTTTTCTTAATGCACTTGCACCGACCCTGTTGTGTAACTGCTGCAAGACTTGGTCACAAAGACACACACAGCTGTTCTCTTCGAGATCTTTTTCTGTTTTATTGTTAACTCGTCAAGATATTTTTTCCTCGTTGAGATCTAAAATATATTGTATTTTAGTTCAACCAAACAATTATTATTTTGTTTTTTTTTTGTCTGAAAACTTATTATATTGATCACAAAAACAATACAATTTATTCAAAGATTAGCAGATTACATAAAGCCGGCGGATGATAAAACATCTCCAAAAACAAAGCCGGCGAATGATAAAACATCCCCATAAACTAAGCCGGCTGATTATAAAAAATCCCCAGAAACAAAAGCCAACGAGTACAAGACATTTTTGGAGACAAAATCCAAATAAAAGAACACAACAAAATACACAAAATAAAATATTGAAGTCAAAGTTGAAATTCTCGAACGAAGCAAAGAGGACCAAACAACGCAAGCGGAGGGAAGACGAGGATAGAGGAAACCGCAAATGAAGAACCAATTAAACCGATTAACCCTAAAACTTTATACAAACGAACGAGAATCTAATTTCTACCCACCTAATCTTCTCTCGACACGGTTTAAATCTAGAACTTTACATCCCACAAAAAGTTAGCCTTACAAGAATTTACCGGTAAAAAACCACAGAAAAAAATCTATTTATTCTTGTAAACTAAACGATGGAAGAAGACTACCTTTTAAGATTCAACGAACATAAAATAGGAAAATCAGAAACTATCATAAACCAAACACTACAACCAAACCACAGTACTTTTCCGAGATCAAAGAGAGTGAAACCAAGACCCCAAATAACACACATACTATTATTTTGTTTTCAAGTGCCATCTTTTTTTTATTCAGGGAAGGACAAAAAAAAAAAAAAAAAAGAAGAAGTGGGACATATCAGCAAGATGGGAGGGAAATTCCTCAACTAGGAAATTAAAAGAAGACTTTATTTTTTGTTAAGGGAATATATAGAAGACCGGGCAAGCAGTGGGAAGATGATTATTCACTTTAATATACAGAATATTCTAATGTCACTTTTGTTTTTACTGAAACCAATAAATATTTATCAAAGTTTGAAAATTGTTACACAGTTAAATTAGGTCCTTTATATATATAAAAAAAGATATTTTGAATACCGATTTTGTAGAAGAAGATATTTAATTTTGTTTGTGTTAATTCAAATGAAATTAGACCTATGGGCCCACATAATGGGCCGAAACTGACATTGATCTAAACCCATTAGTGAAACTTAGAAAGCTTCTCTTTTATTCGCTCGTTGAATAACAAATTAACACACAAGTAGCAGGCTCCAATAAGATTTAGGCAACGTAACTATAATTATTTACACCAATGGGGTCACTCACGTACGGGCCACTACACAAAAACATAAAACATAACAAGAAGATAGGTTGTTGCCAAATATTATGGCAATGTACCTCAAAATTACTACCACAAAAGTGTATATATCCGTGTGTGGCTCTCGAGTATTGTGGGACGTTAAGTTGTTATTCCTCCAAACCGAATGGCCATAAAATTGTAGCTTTTTTTGTTTTGACAACCCTCTGTGCTATCCGGTACAGCCTCGGTTGGGTCGTGTCATAAGTCCGTCCGAGTTTGGAATACCAACCGAATGCTAGGGGTAGCCGATCCGTCCACTACCAGACTATCATGTTAAATGTATGGGCCTTTGGAAAATGTGATGTTGTTTCGAACGCCATCACCAAAGGAGAATCAAACCCGGATGACCTGTTTAATGGATTCCCAGATCGTCCTCCACTCCGACCGACCATTTGAATTCTTGACGGAGAAATTGGAAATCTGTAAGGCCCAAAAATCAACCAGAGAATCCAACGAACATCGAATCGCTAACATAACGATTGAGATCGAGATAAATAATTTGTTGTTCCGTTCTCAATGATTTCATTTTTTGTTTTGTAACGACGGTTTCTCGACCATTGGATTTGGACGACTCATATTTATGTATTGGGCTTTTGTGTTTAAAGCCCATTATTCATAACTTAACTTACTACGAGTGATTTGTTTTATAACGTAACGACGAGTTAACTAAATGCGCCAATATAATAATGGAATATTATTTATTTTAATTCCAAATCTCTTCTACGTTTCTCTCTGACCGGGATTTTTTTTGTTTTTCTCGTTTTTGTTTAATCGGATTCCGATCTATCTGCGTGAGAAGAAACCTTCGAATTCGATCTTTCACTCTTTCAGACGAAGATCCATGCCTCTTTGATAGAGGAGAAATCTCTGTTTCTGTAGGATTTGAGGCTTTAGTAGGTGTGGAGAGAGAGAGAGAGCTATGTGGAGTTCGATTGAGAATTTAAAGGAGAACTTGAACAAGATCGCGCTCGATGTGCATGAAGACGACGACGAAGAAGAAGATGATCTCCAAAGATACGGTTCTTCCAATGGCATCGGTGATATATCGGACTCTGATCGGAGAAAATCCAGTGGTTTTAGGTCTTCCAGGCCCGTTTCGAGGTATCCGATCTCCAATGGAATCGAATCGCCTGTTAATCATGAGGTATTAATGGTCATAATTAGATAAATTTCCTGCTCGATTTATCGATTAAGCATCCAAACTTTACTGGAATGTTACTCGAAATCCGAGTCCGTTTTCTGTGAGTACACGCGAAATGTAGTTTGAGTAAGGATAGGTTTCTAGTTTTATGGATTCAGCTTTTGTATTTTAGATTGAGCGGTACAAGGTGGAGATTAAAAAGCTTCAGGAATCTGAAGCAGATATCAAAGCTTTATCAGTTAATTACGCGGCTCTATTAAGAGAAAAAGAGGTAAGATTGTAGTAGAATCTTCAAGCCACCTCTGTTTTTTGTTTTTGTTTTTTGCCTTTCTTTCTCTCCTTACACCAAAAAGCCAATGGATTACAGGATCAGATTTCTAGATTGAACCATGAGAATGGCTCATTGAAACAAAATCTGACCTCAACTAGTGCCGCTCTGAAAGAGGCCAGAACCGACATTTCCAGGGAATCAAACAGTAATGCTATCAAGGTAGACACAGTATATGTTTGTTTGTTTCATCTCTTTGTGATGCATGCAGTTGAGTTGCAATACATATTATTTATAGAGAATGCGACTACTCAAGAGCTCTACTGTGTGAAATGGAATGCATTATTGATAGGAGTGGTTATATGTTACGGGGATTTAGTTGGATACAAAGCATATCTTTAGGTCAAACATAACATCAATTTTTAAGGAAGCTGGATATTGGTCTTTTTTTTTTATTTTTTTCTGATTTTTGTTTAAGTATGTGATCATGCGTGAAGGTTTTAACTCTTGAACTATTAGATTGATTTGTAATCTTCTCCAGGGAAAAAATGATCAGTCACCCAACCGGCTACAAAAATCTGTGTCAAATTTAAAAAGTCGAAGCCATTTGTCCAATGGAAAAGGGAAGGATACCGATTTGCAGATAAAGGAAACGGTAAACCATTTTTTATCTACCATTAGTTTAAGATAAAAGCTTTGCGGTCTTGAAATTGTTTTGCGTATTTTAAAGTTTCTGAGTTAAGTTCCAGACTTTTTGTGCAATGTTCTCTTTGTTAAATACCAAATTCTAAGCGGTAATCTGGATGCTATTTTAGGATCTTGCAGATATGCTAGAAAGTAGAACCAAGTCACT
>PKML01043526.1:638641-657756 GCA_002933935.1 Eutrema yunnanense | reverse complement strand
TCTAAAATTTATAATATAGCTAACTAATGATTATAGATAAAACTGTCAATTTGTAATAATTTGTCTATTTAACCCATTTTGCAGTGAACTAAAATATTATTCGAGCTAACCCGCAAATACTTATAATCTTGAAAACATAACTCTAATATGCATTGTTAAATGATTATAGTTTTTTGTGGTTACTCTTTAAAAAAATAGTTTTCCTGTGTCTAACTTTTTATAAAATTAGTAAAATTTTTTTTTTTTTTTTGATATATATTCAAATAAAAGATAATAAATTATAGTGAAAAATATAGCAAGATTTTGAATAGATTTTTTTTCTTTGAATATATATTAATTGATTATTATTTTAAAATATATAGTATTAAAAATAATTAAGAAATTAAATATTAAATAACCTCTTTAATGTAAAAATATATACTTTCCATATTCTAATCAATAGTTTTAAAAAACTATTATATCATTTCCTATTTCAATTATTCTTTGTTATTTGTAATGGCATTTCATGTAATAACTTACATAACAAAGTTTATTTTTTAAAATGTCTTTTTAAATAATATTATAGAGATTTGTTATACAACAAGGAAGATTCTGCCAGGCCCAGCCCAATAAGATTCTGGCCTTTAGATATATATATAGACGCAGGTCCGGTCGAACCCTAAATTCACAAAGTTTGTCATCTGATTGTTCTCGATCGAAACCATGGACAGACATTTCCCCGTCTTACCCAGAAAAGGGTTCGGTAAGATGTATCCCATGCTCGGAATTGTTGTTTGTCTACTATATCATCTGGATTCGTAGTGATATGGACTTCATCTGATCGATCTGTCATAGTCTCTATAAATTAGATTTCATCTCGTAAATTTGAATCCGTTGTATTGACGATATCTGATATTTCGTAATCGTTTTCGCAGGGAGTAACACATTTGTCGTGTTGGACATGGAGGATTTCTCAATCCCTGATAGTCTTTATTCGATTGAAGGGAAAATCAGAGAATTTATTGCCAAGGAAGGTTATAATCCGATGCGCTTTATAATGATGGCTGTATCATCTGGTGATAAGAAGTTCTCGGATGAATGGTTGAGCACATTTAGGGATGCCCAGATTGAACTCTATGTAGTACCCGATGCGGATGAATTGTCGAGGCTTAACATGATGTTAGTGGACACCCTTTTCTGGGCACGCACCGAACATGGATCATCAATTGTGCTGATAATCTCTACACACATCGAAAAACACCCCGGCTTCTCCTATTTTCGTCATGTTTTGAAAAATAAAGGTGTCAATGTTGCTGTTGTATCGCCTGATACCATCCTAGACTTGGACGGAATAGCCTTTCGTAGATTTTAGTAGTCCATCTTTGGTAGAAGAAGATGTTCTCGAGTGTTACTATCCTTTGCCTTTACAATGCTCATCTAGTTGTACCCTACATCTATTTTGTAAACAAAATCGTAAGTCATGTTCATCACTCTGATTTTATATCATATATGACATTTTTTTATTTTTATGCATTTTCCTTGACTTTTTCTCTTAGAGCAACACAAAGACTAAGAAAAAGTATCATACTTGATCGAGTAAGATAACGCGAAACTCTTCACAAGCTCTTTGTATCCAGCCACTAGCTTCACTAGGTCTTGGACCTTCAAATCCTGGACCACCCTGTAAATACAATAGATACGCCATTGCTTGCTCCTCTTTCCCGACTGCAAAAGAAACAAGAAGAAAATGAGATTAGTATCTCGATATCAGCTTGATAATCGCATCATAGAAAGATTAAAAGCCCGCGATTTGCAAATTACCCGCAACGATTTCTCGAGCGAAGATGGTGATTTTGGGGCAAGTTTTGGAATTGAGGGAATAATCAAGAGGGACTATGAATCGATGGTTACGCAATCGGAGCTCCGGCACCGAAAACCAATTCCCTGTCACATGGTCTATGTCGATGGAGGCCGATCCTGCTCCAGCCATGGAAGTGATTCCTCGATAAGATCTCCGGAAGTGAAGCAGACGATAGAGAGAGTACGAAAGCAGTCAACTTTGAAATCGCTATCCTAGGAATCGGAGTCACCAGCGCGTGAGTCGCCAACATCGTTTAAATCCGCTTTTTCCTATTTAAAAAGAAAAATATTGTTTTTGAAGAGGAATCGGCTGGATTTGCTTTGGGATGTGTATAATGGGATGGTTGAGAAAAATGTAGTATTTGATGTTCACACTTATGAAAAGTTGATTGTTACACATTGCAGAGCTAGGAATGTTCAGATGGCAAAAGATATCCTCAAAAGTCAAAACCCAAGAAAAATCTGGTGATAGTGTATGGTTTAGTCAAAAACTGGATTAGCTGACTCTATGATTAAATCCAATGATTATCTTCCTACTCCGTACGTTGTCTAAGATTTTTCCTGCGATGATCCCCGGTCCTTTCTTTTTCTTTAACTTCCTCTTCCTCATAAATTCTCTCCTGCAAACAAACAAACATCTGATTATTTTTTGATTAAAAGTTTATACTTACCAGTGTAAGGACGCTTCCACATTGCACAAAAATTTGATGATTTATGCGACAATCATCTACACTCATGTGCGTTTGCTCACCTAAACCAAAATATTTCGCAAGTGTTTCTAGCGACATTCTTGCGTCATCAGTTCTTCTCCCGAAATTCGCAGTCAACCAACTTAATGTATCTATTACGTATTTGGGCTTGGGAGTTTCTCTTTTAATTTCTCTAAAGACAACGTTCAAACGTGGAACATCCGATTTGATTATATTATGCCCTAGCCAAGTTTTTCATATAGAAGAATTTACAAACCAAAGTTTTAGGACATCTAAGTGTGAAAAAGGGGAGAGAGAATAAGAGAAAAACTAACCGTTGAAAATGTGGTAGATATCACTTCAGACCTCAGAAAATTCAGGTGCATCTTTAAGTTGGGTATATGTGAATCTGTTTTTCCGACCCATCAATTATGTTCTTCAAGACATCTTGTTGGTTACAGCGAGTTGAGTCGGGGCTTGAAGCGGTTAAATCATTGACTAAATGCACTAAACATGCACATCACAATTACCAATTTGGAACTAGTCAATAATGGTTCAGATAGATAAATATCCCAAAATAAAATAGATAACTATGAATATGAACAAGGAATGAACAAAGAGCCTTACTTGTATATTGGCATATTATAATGGTTTTTTGTTGTTGAATATGTTAGAACATTTGATTTTATGTTTTATAAGTATGATTCATATTATATGTATTCAAAGCGGGAATAGTTTATCGACTTCTAATATTATTATTTCATATTGCACAAAATCAAGATTTTTTTAATAAAAATAATCATAATTGTATAAACCAAATTTATTTCTTTAAAACAATGAAAAAAAAATATTTTGTTTTACTTTTTTACATAACAACTTGAATGATGCAAAAATAAAATATTTCAGTTTACAGAGAATAATTATAATGCTTATGTTAATCCCATTAATTTCTACGTTAAAAATAAATGTAATTTTTTTCTTTTTTTGTTCTTGAGGAGTATGGATCCAGAATCTTTCAAGATAAAAACACAAGGCTTTTAGCTAGCCCATGACATTAAATTTGGTGTGGCAGGTCCCTGTTGTTGTTGACGAGTCTAGTTGCAACAACAATGAGGATATTAACTTCCACTTCACGGGGTTTGTTTTAGTCGATGAGTTTGCTTCTTCTTTATTTTTTATTTTCATCTTGATTTAAGAGGTTGTTAGGTTAGGTCATTTTTCTTCCTCTAAAGTTGTCTTGTTTTATTCGTTTATATATTACAGCTTTGGAGCTGTTGGTGGGGAGAGTTGTTAATATCCTGGCCTTTTTATGTATGTAGTCGGAAGTTTGTGACATCAAGTAGAAAAGTGAATATTTTCTGCTGATTATCAAATTATGAGTCTGTCTGATTGGTTGTAGGAAAATACTGCATCCCATCCAGAGCTGCAAGTTGAAGTTCAACAGAGGTCTCACATCTTTTGGGTTTTGCATTTGATTGTAGTAAACATGCCTTTCGCTACTCTTTTTTTTATTTTCTATTATATCCATCTTTTCAATACATTTGGCTTGAAAATTTTAATCCTGCATGCTAATAGTTGAAGTATATCTCTGTTTACCTGTAGGTGGAACTTGGATTTGCAAATGGCGTGGTGGATGACATTTTCTTTGTCCATGTGGTAAATTAGTGTCGAATTATCCACGATCAATTACTCACTCTGATAACAATGTTCATTGCGCATTCATTTTACAATATTATACTTTAGCCTGATGAATTATGTGTAGTACAACACAAGTTAAAGGACAATTGAACATTTTAAACTTTAAGTATTCAGGTTGCATGGTCCAAGTTTAGGCTGCTCTTATTTTCTATCGAGCTACTATTTCCAGGTATACTTATGCTATTTCCAAGTTCCCTCCGATGTTCCGTTTCCACGGCGACCCTTAATCATATCATGGAGCTTTCCTCCGTCGGAACTCTCTCCACCTTGACACACGACGGCCCATTTAAAAAACCATGAAGCCTCGTAACAAGTTTGTTGTTACTCCTGTGTCTTTCAAGAGTAAAGCAGACTCCGACCTTCTGAAGATGGCTTCCATGGCGTCACCGACCACTTGCTTGTACCGCATGAATCGCCATAAATGCCGGAAGATTGTTTGTTCCAGTAGTCTACATATCATCGCTTCGATTTCAGATGACAAACATCCGAAGCTAATTTCTCGAAGGTACCCTCTCTCTCTCTCTCTCTCTCCTTCGTTCTCGATGAAACCAAATATCTAATTTCAATTTTTTTTGTTTGTATGAAACTGGAAGAGAGATGATTCTTAGGAGCAGTGAAGTAGCTATGATCGGAGCCATTTTCCAGCTCAGGTACGTTTTTTTCAGCGGAAATCCACGGTGGTCATGGTAACAGCAGCGAATAAGACGATGAAAGGTTTGTAATTTGTTCAGTGGGGAAAAACCAGATTATCTCGGAGTACAGAAGAACGAGAGGTTGGCTCTATGTCCGGCGACAAATAACTGCATATCCACTTCGGAGAGTATCAGTGATCGAGTGCATTATGCTCCACCATGGTAAATCAAAGAGCTTTGTGTTCAGATTTTACTCTTTTGCTTTGAAGATTCAGTCATCAAACACTTATTCCTGGTGGGCAGGAACTATAATGGAGGAAGGAAAACGCCTGTGAACAGAGAAGNCAGAAACTTTAAAATACGCAAAACAATTTCAAGACCGCAAAGCTTTTATCTTAAACTAATGGTAGATAAAAAATGGTTTACCGTTTCCTTTATCTGCAAATCGGTATCCTTCCCTTTTCCATTGGACAAATGGCTTCGACTTTTTAAATTTGACACAGATTTTTGTAGCCGGTTGGGTGACTGATCATTTTTTCCCTGGAGAAGATTACAAATCAATCTAATAGTTCAAGAGTTAAAACCTTCAGGCATGATCACATACTTAAACAAAAATCAGAAAAGAAAAAAAAAAAAAAGACCAATATCCAGCTTCCTTAAAACTTGATGTTATGTTTGACCTAAAGATATGCTTTGTCTCCAACTAAATTCCCGTAACATATAACCACTCCTATCAATAATGCATTCCATTTCACACAGTAGAGCTCTTGAGTAGTCGCATTCTCTATAAATAATATGTATTTGCAACTCAACTGCATGCATCACAAAGAGATGAAACAAACAAACATATACTGTGTCTACCTTGATAGCATTACTGTTTGGTTCCCTGGAAATGTCGGTTCTGGCCTCTTTCAGAGCGGCACTAGTTGAGGTCAGATTTTGTTTCAATGAGCCATTCTCATGGTTCAATCTAGAAATCTGATCCTGTAATCCATTGGCTTTTTGGTGTAAGGAGAGAAAGAAAGGCAAAAAACAAAAAAACAGCATGGTTCAATCTAGATCCTGTAATCCATTCTCATGGTTCAATCTAGAATTCTCATGGTTCAATCTAGAAAACTGCATGCAATAGTTTTGGCTACACTATGGTGTATGAGTGAAAAGAGATACCTAACCATACACGAGCGCAGTGCCGGATCAGGCCGGGCTCGGGTTCGGGTTTTGGATTTGGCAGTAACAGATATACTTACGATAAACCAAAACATGGTAACAGATATACTAAGAAAATTTATATAAATGCTATGAGCGTTTGGTGATCATCAACTTCATATTTTTCATGTGAAGTGGCAATGACTTTGCCGGTTCTTGCAAGAACAGTTGCAAGAAATTCATTTTTTTGTCTTTTCAATTCAAGTTTCTTGGATTGGGGAAAGTAGACATCACTGAAAGACATGAATGGCACCTCGGGAAGCGAAGATAACAATGTACCTCATGTTTTTTCTTTAGATTCATGCCATGTGAAAGAACAATGCTAAGCGGTGCCATATCCACATCTGAGAGTATCTGCCAACAGTGGAAAATGGTTAAGCTTTATTAGCCAGATACAGCACAACAGGTGGGGAAACACATTCCACCATTCAGTATTCATACACTACCAGAGGAAGTAAACATGAAAAACGTAGTGCAGACAATACAATACCGCCTGTAAATCCGCTTGCTCTCTAGGAAACGATAGAGACCTCAACGTGTGAACAAATTCCTCCTTGAGTGAAGCAGGCCAGTAATCCTGATAATCAAACCAATGAAAACAAAATTATACAGACGTATGATAGTCCTACTTAACAAAGTGGTTTTTGCGGCCTAAGGAATGGCCTTCTTTCAGTCTTTCAGATTGAAGAAGTTGGTTTGTCGTTGAAAGATTTTGTGGACTCATCTCATTGCTCGAAGTGTGTCCAAGGATGAAAAAATTCAATCTTATGGACATCGTAATTGGCTTCATGATCTCTTTGTTAGTGAAAAAGTTGTTACCAAGCATTGTAATAGTTCGTCGTCGTATGGCGATTTTGGTCTGTATGTCTGAACATTCAGTTTTAATATATTACAACTCCAGATGAATATATATAGACACAAACATGACTAGATGTTTATTTGATATACCTGCCATATTCAAATTCAACACACATATCTGAATCTTCTTTTAGCAATTTTCAGAGATACGGATGTGTTTCAGTTTGGCTTTGTTTTTTGCTTTGAAAGCAAAAAATGTTCCATGATCAAGCAAACAAGGAACAACATTGAAAATCTTGATAATAAGACTGAAACAGTAATATGATCCAGAAAAAAGAAAGTAGATCTTAGATAGAAACAAAAGACCACCCTAGATATATTCTCAGATGGACTAATTCAGCAAATGCTTGATCTCGAGGCACACTTAAGTATTTGGACACACATAAACTTGCAAGTAAAGACCACTACTGGTTCATCATAGAGGATATGGAGAAAGTAACTCCCTAGTTGCAGGGAGCAACTGCATCGCATCGCCTTTCTTTTCCAGCTGCTCATTTACAATGGTGACAAAACTTCAGAACACAGTCAAGAATAATATTTCATGCAGTTGTAATGGAAACAGACAAAAAAAAATAAGAAGCTAACCTGCAGCATTGGTCGCCAGTTCTTTCTCCCTGCATAAGTTCCAGCAAAGCAACTTGTAAATCAAATTCCAACACAAAAGATAAGCCAAAAGTCTAATCCTATCTTCTAATCGCAGATATTGACCGAAATAACTGCTTCAAATCTCCTTTTCCAGAGATAATATAACACGAAGAATTTTTTACCTCGCAATGTCTAGTTCACTAACACGCGCAGTTACGTCTGATTCTATGAAGAGAGAAAGTATGGGATGGATTTTATCCACAGAATTCTTCTCCTTATCCTCCTGCTCCTGCTCCTGAAAACAAACAACAAACAGTGTGATTTTCGGATAAATCACAACTTATGTACCTCTTTATGCGAACTTACACATAATAACGACATGACGGCCAAACTTTGCTTGATAGCATTAAGATTCATTTCGCAAGCCTTAAAGCTACCGTGTGCTGGATTACCAAAACCAAAGTGTTGAGCAAGTCTGGCCAGCTGCATGCATTGGTTAAAAAGAACTTGTTGATGTTACAAAATCACAAAATCAACAAGTTAACAAATGGGAAGACAAAAACAAAGATACCTTCGTGTCGGACTTCAGGAAGTAAAGTGTATCAATTATATATTTGGGCACAGGAGGCGGTTTACCAATTTTTGCACAGGCATCTCTCAACCTCGGAACGTCGGAGTTTTTTATGTCATGGCCAATCCAAATCTTTCCGTGGAGAATCCAGTAGACCCTCTCGTAGATTGTAAGGAATGTACGTCCACTTGGAGTATCACTTTTCGGCGAATCATCGCTATACCTAGTTTGAACAAAACTCGAGATTTGAGTGATGTACTCCAGCGTCTCTGAAGTAACTACGATCCCTCCGAACTGCAGAGTCCCATTACTATCTACTTTGAAATCAAAGAAAACAAATTTGTCGCTCATGATTTTCGATCTGAGAAATTAGGTTTTTCTTTTTTTTTTTTTTTTTGCGGCGGAGAAGACTCAGAAGAGGTGACAATTCATTAAATAGGATTGGTTTAACTCTTCTCTCCGATCAAAGAAACTAGAACTTAGGGCCCAAGCCCAAATTTTAGCAAATACGGGTCCAGTTTGGTTTTGGTTTGGAGGCACTGGTAATTGTCCTTTTTTTGTATATTTTTTTCTCTCGAAGAAGCAAGTCTTCGATTTCTTGCCTCTTAGACAAAGCGTAACCCTAAATCCCCAAACGGTTTGTGGAAATAATTTAAATTTCCTTCTTTTTTTTTAAGACCCTGGTGAAAATTAATTGGGGAACTTGCAAAATTGACCCAAAATTTGAAGTCAAGGATGAAAATGACATCTTTCTCCCTTCTCCTCGACAAATGCCATTTTTTTGTCCATTACACATTTCCAGTTTTCGATATTCACGAAAATATCATTCTTAGAAAATGCGCAGACTTCCTTTAAAGTTTTCTTCATTCAGAAAAAAGACACAAAACACATTTGGATATCCACTTATTTATGGAAATGTTATCTTCTTCAATTTTCTCAACCACCATGAACAACCAACTTCGAGCTCTAAATCCTTCTCCAACCGATTTCTTTTGCTCTAACTCCTCATCTTTATGCTCATAACCTCATAATCTTCTATTTTCTCTCCATTTTCATCCAAAAAACTCTCTCGTTTTCGTTTTCAAAATTTACAAATTCTTAGATCTTTCTTGTTTTGGTGGTTATTGCATAAGAAGGACTGGACTTCTTTGTTACTGGTTAATCACGGTGTTATGGGCACTCGACGAAGCTCAAAACAGCCTCAAACCGGATCTAGGTTATTATTCACTTGATTTTCGTCGATTTTCAGATCTGTGCCGCGATAGCAAACTTCATTTGAAGTCTACTCATCATCGTAGACTTCATTTGAAGTCTGCTAGTCAACACATATGTCAGTTTTGCATTTGACCATTTTTTTCCCCTTTTGCCACGTAGACTTCTTTTGCAGTTTGCGATTTCTCCTTGAAAAACAAAAAAAATCATGCAGACTTCACCTGAAGTCTACGTAAAACGGAGGTTAGTTTTGCATTTGACCAAAACTTTGACTTTTTCAAGCAGACTTCACGCTATACAAACTGCACATGAAGTCTACTTTGTAAAAAATAGAGGTCAGTTTTGCATTTGACCAAAACTTTGACTTTTATAAATAAGTCTACTCTAAAAAGAGGTTAGTTTTGCGTTTGGCCAAAATTTTCGAACATTGACCGGGAAAACCAAGACTTCTTTTGCAGTCTGCTATATTTTGACTATAAAAGGAGTCTACTATTAATTTTATTCGATATTTGGTCAAACGCAAAACTAACTCGGCGTAGACTTCGGTTGCAGTCTGTTCTGTGTAGACTGCAGATGAAGTCTACTCAACAAAAGTCAATTGCAAAACTAACCTCTCTATGACTGCGCAGAGTTCTCTGATTGCGTAGACTTCATATGTAGAATGCAAAAGAAGTCTGCAGACGTCAGTAGACTGCAAAAGAAGTCTGCGCTAAAAATTCAAATATTGGTCAACTGCAAAAATGACCTGTCTATTTGAGTAGACTGCAAAAAAAGTCTACTCTAAAAAGTAAAAAAAAAATTGTTCAAATGCAAAACTAACTCGTGCATAATTTTTTTGATGTCTACTCAATGTCGTAGACTTCTTTTGCAGTCTGCGATAAAGTTGCTGTAAAAGTTAAATATTAGTCAATTGCAAAATCAACCTGTTTTTCAGTAGACTTCTTTTGCAGTCTGCTGCACATATTTGGAGTAGACTTCAAAAGAAGTACGCGAAGTTTTTTTTGTTAAAAATGCATTTATAGCATAATATATAATGAATTTTATAGATCTATTTGTTCAGGCATATGTGTTAATTAATTTTTTTTTGTTTCTGTATTTGTTTTACATGTTTATTCGTTATGATTATGGTTGAATCAATTTTCTTGTTTGATTAGATTTTTAACTCATTTTAGTAGACTTCAGATTAAGTATGCTTCATAATTATGCTCGTTAATGTGTTTTTTTTTGTTTTTTTTTGCAGAGAATGGTTCAATTGCATGTTGTCTATGGCGAGTTGGTGATGAAAGACTTGTCGTGACATTTTTTGGTCGACATTGACAAAGGAGGGAGGATGTTCTCATTGAGTGATGGTTGTACTCATGCTGAATTCGTTGAAATGGCACAAGATGATTATGAGCTGGACAAAAATACCGAGTTGTTCGAGTTAACTTATTCATTACCGGATTCAATGTTGCAACAAATTGCTTCAGATACCCTTTCTATGTGTGCCACAAATGATAGACAAGTACAGAGCTTGGTCGAGTTAAGAAGAACGCATATTTTTTAACCCACCCGCCAGAATCGTGCCTAGTGAAGTAAATTATAAACATTCGCCTACGTCAAATAATTTTTATGTAAAATTTTATGAAGCATATTTACAAATATATTATTTATATGGTCCACCCGTAAAAAATATTCTTGATAAGCTTCTTAAGTTGAGCCTAGATCACAACAAATATCCTCGTCACTTACTTTTTACTAGGTGATTAACCGCACTTTGTGCAGGGTGAAAATTAATCTTAATTTTATTTATTAGAATATATAAATATTTTGTATATAAATATAATTACAAAAACATTTTATTAATTTTAAATATTTATAATATTTATCATTTTCGATTTAATCATACATCTTGATACAAACTATATTAAACCGAATTTTTGTTTTTGTAAGTTAAGTGGAGGATTTTTACTTTTATATTTTGGGTCTTTTTTTTATAATAGGTCGATAATCATACATCTTTATTTCGGATGTGGAATTTTTTAGTCACATATATTTCTTCACATTTGAGTAATTAATGTTCATTTTTAAAAGATCGAATTATAATATTTATGAAAAACTAAAATAAATTTCCAATTATATTTAACACATAAAATCTATATATATAAAAGAGAATGATTCAAATGTAGTAACTCTCAAAATCGCGACACGGGTCGAGTTAATTTATCAGATTTTGACATGTGTAAAAAAATGTACCACTTAGATATTGACAGGTGTTTAATAAATTTCGAATTATATTTTGACTCATATTTAATAAATTTGTAATTATATTTCGAATTATATTTTTGACACATATTTAATAAACTTGGAAACTCATGATAAAAAATTACCAATTAGATTTTGATACATAGTATTAACAATAAAGGAAAAAATGTAATCTAGACTTAATCATAAAAGTAAATGTAGCAAATAAAGGAAAATAAAAGTTTTTTTTTGGTTAAAAAAATTTATCCTAAAGTTTTGACACATAATATTAACAATAAAGGAAAAAATATATAATTTAGACTTAATCCTAAAAATAAAGTTAGCAAAAAAAGAAAAATAAAAGTTGTTTTTAGATTAATAAAATTTATCTTAGAGTTTTTTTTTTAAACTGAAAAAAAATTATTTTTATAATAAAGCAATAAAACAATAGATTGACATCATAAAAAGGAAAGTAAACAAAGAAAAATTAAACCAAAAATTATCCTAAAAGCTAAATTTAAAAAAGAATAAAAGTTAAAGTTAAAAAAGGAGATAACAAAATTTCCATTTTGATAAAAGAAATTTTAAAAAGGAATACAATCATATAAGGAAAATGAATTCTAATTTCTCACCTCTATATAACCAATTTGATATTTGCTTTTCAATTGTACAACAAAAAAAAAACTTTCACTCACATATTTCGTCCATAATGTACATCCTCTTCGTTATCTAAACTAGAGGTAATATTCGGTGTAATCGAAATTATGATGTATGTTATGAAATATCTTCTTTATATACACACGCTTCATATATCTTCGTTATCCCGACATTATGTTGTACGTTATCTAAATTAAAAGCTAAATTATGGTGTACGTTATCGAAATTATGTTAGAGAGACATGTCAAGTGAATTGATCAGATTTTGAAACATGTTTAATAAATTTTCAATTATATTTTGATAGATTTTTAATAATTTTCTAATTATATTTTAACACACATAATAACAATAAAAATTTATAATCAATTCATAATTTTAAAAGGTAAAAGAAAAATTAGTAGTTATGTTTAGATTAAGAAAATTAAACAAAAATTAGAAATAAAAGCCAAATTTTTTTAAATAAAGAAAAAACCATATTTCAGATTAGAATAAAGAAATTAAACACTATATAACAATCCTAAAAAGAAAATGAATAAAAGCCAAAAAACTAAAAAAGGAAAACTATATTTCTGTTTAGAATAAATAAATCTTATTATATAAAGTTGAATGTTTAAATGTTGTTAACTAACCTGATCGCGACACATGTCAAGTCAAAATTGTAAAAATATAAAATCGATTATTAAAAAAAATTAAAAATTCGGAAAATTTAATAACCGATTCATAATTGGTAATTTTACAAACAAATAATTAAAAAATTATCTTAAAAGGGAAAATTAATATAAAAATGGAAGAAAATAAATCGTAGTTTTTCATTTAGATTAAAGAAATTAATCCTAAAAGGAAAAAAAATCAAATTTTTCACCTCTATATAAACTTCTAATTTCTATTTAGTTTTTCCATCGTTTCTAAATTTATATATTATATATTTTCATGGGTGATCTAAATTTGTTTTCTATTTTTTGTTTTTAGTTTTTTTCACGGATTATAATATATTTAATTACAAACTCGCATATATGCGGGTACTTATCTAGTTAACAATAAAAGTAAAATTTATTATCGATTCCTAATCTTAAAAAGTAAAAGAAAAAAATAGTAGTTATGTTTAATTAAGGAAATTAAAATAAAACTATAAATAAAAACCAAAGTTAAAAAAAAAATCATATTTCAGAATAGAATAAGGAAATTAAACAATTGATAACAATCATAAAAAGAAAAGGAAAAAAAGCCAAGATTTTTTTTATATAAAAAAAAACATATTTCAGTTCAGAATAAAAATATCTATATATATAAAAGAGAATGATTCAAAGTTAGTAACTCACAAGATCGCGACACGTGTCGAGTTAATCAATTAGATTTTGATACGTCTCGAGTTAATATAATTTTTTTTTTAGATTAAAGAAAGTTAACTTAAAATTAAAGGTAGAGTTTAAGTTAAGAAAAAGGGAAAAAGAGAGACTTAATCCTATAAGTAAATTTAGCAAAAAAAAAAAAAAGGGGAGTATCTTTATTAAAAAAAAGAGAGTATCCTAAAAGTAAAGTTAGTCCAAAAAAATGGAAAAGAAAAAAAATAAAAATTGCTTTTATATTAAGGAAATTTATCTATAAAAACTAAATTTATTAAAAAAAGAGATAAACAATTTTCTATTTTGATTAAGAAAATTAAAAAAAAGGAATACAATCATATAAGGAAAATGAATTATAATTCTTTACTTCTATATAACATTGATAGTTTCTCAATTTTACAACCCAAAAAATATTGAGAAGAGAGATACAAAAACGCAAAACAGATTACTAAACGGTAATCTTTTGTGTAATTATGAAATATGTACGTTATATACAATCGCTTATTATGATGATTTTCCAAAACGATCACTTTGTTACCCGTGACAAATATTATGTACGTTAATGCATATAGAGGTGTTGTATAATATTAGATTTTTGTTTTAAACGTTATATACAATCGCTTATTATGATTACACGTGAAAAATATGTTGTACGTTATGATGTACGTTAATGCATATAGAGGTGGTGTGTAATATTATATATTATTTTTTTTTGCTAAAGTTTTTAAAAGTTAAAAAATTAGTATTTCTAATAAGAATAAAGGATTAAAAATTAGTATAAATTTGTATGTTTCAAAGTTGCTAACTCACCTAATCGCGACACATGTCAAGTCAAAGATGGAAAATTTTAAAATCGATTAATAAAAAATTATAAAAATTTTATTATTAAATAATCGATTCATAATCTTAAAAGGTAAATGTACTAAAAATATATATATATATATATATATTTTAATAGGAAAAATTAATACAAAAAGGAAAAAAAATCTTTAGTTTTTCCATTTAAATTAAGGAAATTAATCCCAAAAAGAAAAGAATTATAATTTTTCACCTCTATATAAACTACAATTTGGTAGTATGTCAATTACACACAAAAAATTTAAAAGTCTAATAATCGTATCCAAAGTTATTTACTGCATATGATTAACCAAATTTTTCATTCAAGATATATTTATTTTATCGGAAATTTTGTTGCTAAAGTTATGTATTATATATATTTTTACGGGTGATCTAATTTTGTTTTCTATTTTTTTGTTTTTAATTTTTTTAACGAGTTATAAAATATTAAATTACAAACCCGCATATATGCGGGCACTTATCTAGTTATTATTATAAAACTGAATGTTTCAAAGTTGCTAATTAACATGATCGCGACACGTGTCGAGTCAAAATTGAAAAATTTGAAATCGATTAATAAAAAAACTTAAAAATTCTGAAAATTTTATAAGGATACATCATCTTAAAAGATAAAGTTATTACAAAGTAAATTAAAAAAAAATTATCCAAAAAAAAAAAATTAATATAAAAAAATATTCTTTAGTTTTCCTGTTTAGATTAAGATTATTAATCATAAAAAAAAAAAAAATCTATTTTTTCACCGTTATATAAACTACAATGTCAATTACACACTAAAATTTTAAAAGTCCAATAATCGTATTTATATATCATATATTTTCACGAGTGATTTAATTATGTTTTTCATTTTTAGTTCCAAGTTATAAAATATTATCTAGTAATATTATAAAGATGATTGAAAAACTTTTAAGCATCCTCATCGTATTTCTCTAGGAATCAAACAGATTCCCTAATTTTCAGTCTCTTGGTCAGCCTACAAGCCCGAGACATTAGCTACAGTCTCAAATACAAGCTTAGTCAAATTCTGGATTAAGAATTTCTGAGTTCACTAAAACGCGCAATTACATCAGCTGATTCTATGATTGAATCCAATGATTATCTTCCTACTCCGTACGTTGTCTAAGACTTTTCCTGCGATGATCCCCGGTCCTTTCTTTTTCTTTAACTTCCTCTTCCTCATAAATTCTCTCCTGCAAACAAACAAACAAACATCTGATTATTTTCTGATTAAAAGTTTATACTGATTAAAAGTTTATACTTACCAGTGTAAGGACGCTTCCACATTGCACGAAAATTTGATGATTTAGGCGACAATCATCTACACTCATGTGTGTTTGCTCACCTAAACCAAAATATTTCGCAAGTGATTCCAGCGACATTCCTGCGTCATCAGTTCTTCTCCCGAAATTCGCAGTCAACCAACTTAATGTATCTATTAAGTATTTGGGTTTGGGAGCTTCTCTTTTAATTTTTTCAAAGGCATCGATCAAACGTGGAACATCCGATTTGATTATATTATGCCCTAGCCAAGTTTTTCCTAGAGAAGAATTTACAAACCAAAGTTTTAGGACATCTGAGTGTGAAAAGAGGGAGAAAGAATAAGAGAAAAACTAACCGTTGAGAATGTGGTAGATATGACTGCAAACCTCAGAGAATTCAGGTGCATTTTTAAGTTGGGCATATGTGAATCTGTTTTTCCGACCCAGCAAGGATTGCAAGGTTGAATCTGCTGGTTTAATAAAAGTATGCTCAGTATCACGTACGTTCATCGTCTTAGCTTCAACCAAAACCGCACCAAACTCCACAATCGATTTCTCCTTCCACTCCAAATCGAAGAAAACAATTTCTTCGCCGCCACCAACTCTGTCTCTGTGTCTGTCTATCCTCTTATCATCTGCTTCTTTTCCTCTGACGAACATTTCTTCTTCCTTTCCTTTATCTTTAGAAGTCTGCGATTAAAAAGGACAATCGGTATCCCATCTTCCAAGGAATAGCAAATTACATGAAGCAAGATACGAATATTCGTTCAGAGACTTACATTATGTTCAGCAAGAAAATCCCGGACCAAGCTATAGCCAACATGCTGCTTTCCAGTGACATGAGACTGAGTGCTTTCTGCAGCATCATTAGCCTCTAGGAATGAACCACAAATCTCACACAGTGCCATCGCTAGTATCTTGTCTTTCTCAGTATTAAGCTCTCCCATCTATCAAATTGCCAAATTATAAGCGCTTAATGCACAATTATGAATATAGTCAAAACTTGGAAACTCATGATAAGAATAGTACTTGAGAGTGGAGCCACATAGTGCCATCATCAGAAAGTAAGTCCTGATGTTCCAGAAGAATGTTCATAACGTTCATAACTTTCTCCACAAAAACAGACAACTGCTCAGCTTTTTCTGCAGATAAAGAAGGTGGTGGAGGAGGTTCAACATCTTGTGCAAGGCGTTCTCGTACCTTCCTGTCAAGATCATTCACCTGTAACCAATTCCAGATCTTAGCGTAAAAAAGAATCGATTCTAATTAAAAAGTAAAAAGAACACAAGCACTACGCACCAACTTCTTGCAAAACTGAACAAGCTCAGCCTCCATTTTAGGAACATAGGAATCATGTCTCGGAGAGTTCTCGAAGCTGAAAGAAGCAAGCCAAAACATATAAATTAGACTTATTGAGATAATTGAGTAAAAGGCTTGCTCAAGTAGGCTTAATTTTGAACTTCTACAGAGAACAATGATTGAGTTTCAGGCCATGAATTTTGGTCATCGCCATGGTCAGACATCATAAAGCAATAGAACCACTAATATGCAATAATAAAATGGAAGCCACAAATGCTTTTAGAGAGTACTACAGTAAATGGTTTATGTGAGCAATTGCTAATTCAAAAGATGCATAGAAATCTCACAAGAATCAATTCAGATTCATAATACTGAAATCAAATAAACATAATCAAGAGTCTCACCTCTCTTTCAACTTTGGATCATGAATTTTCTGGCATGCTCCTGAAATACAAACAGGCTAAGATAATAGAAATAAAAGCAAAAATTCAAGACAAAGCAGCAGTTTAAACTAGTGAGTGACTAACCAAGATCGCTTTGGGTGTTGACGAAGAGATCATGAGGACAAAATCGAACCATATAGAATGCACAGACCTCTCTGTCGTCCCACTTAATCTCCTTGGAATCTCTTCTCTCTTCGTCGGTCAGATTACGAGCTGAAAAATCCAGAGAAATCGTTACCTTATTGGCTGATTAAACCAAACAAAAAAAAACGAGGCTCAATTTCGGCCTGAAACTAGATTGCTCCTCGAAAACTCACCTGCACCCATAAGCTCGTCCATGGCGGGTGGTGTGTAAAAGAAGAACCCTAAATTGAACTCAGAATAGCGGAAGAAATAATGAACTTGAAATAATGAACTTGAAATAATGAACTTGAAATAATGAACTTCTAGAAAACGTTTCTTTTTTGCATTGAAAAGGAAATTGTCTTATTCTAAATTAAAAAAGAATAACTAAATAATTTCCAAATTAAATAAAGCAATATTCTAGTTTTTCATAGCCTTGGTACATATTTTATTAACCTTATCTTCTTCTCATCATTAACTTTTTTTGTACCAAAGAAATTGTTACACACTGCTTTTACATTTCTCTCATTTGGCTACAGCTTTTTTATCCCTGGGAAATGATTCTCTCTTTTTTTTTTGGCTAGTTGATCAAATTCAGAAAAAGAAAACGCTTTACTCGTTAATTCATGGATTGGTAAAAATTAAGAAAACGCTTAAATAATAATTATCGAACAAATAAAAAAACATCTTATATAATTTTTCATTAAAGGCTCCAACCCAAAATTTTTAAAAAAGCACCGTAGTCAGCAAAAAAAAAAAAACAGAACAGCTTTGATAACTGATCCTTCTATAAGAACAATTGGAATAAAAGAAAAAAGGAACATGTATGAGATCATCATAATTACAAGCTTACATCACAATAACAGATATTCGAATTCCTATTTTGAATGTATATAAATATAAGTATGTATCTAATTACCCTCTTAAGGAAGCAATAGCCGTTGATTACTCTCCGATGATCTGAGAGGCACCGTCGAGAATTCCGAATCAGACAAAGCCGCGTCTTGTCTTGTCTTCTCCGATTCTTGCCTAGCTTTGGTTGCTGCTGCCTCTTCTGCTTCTCTTCTTTCTCGCTCTTCTGCGTCTTTGAGTAAGAAATCAACCCATAGATCCGCAAAAGACTGTACCAAAAAAATCCCCCAAAAATATCTCTCAGTGAAACTTGGCTCTGTATATTGATTCTATGACGGCGTTTCTTAGCCGTTGGATAATGGATGATTTTTTACCTGGTTATCAGAAACTGCATTAGCATGTGAATCAGCGGATTTCCCACCCAAGATTCCTCCAACAAAGCGACCGGGAAAGCCCAATACGCCTCTTACAACACCTTTACCGCCTCCTTGTTGTGCCACTCCAATCCGCTCTTTATCTTCCTCCGAGAATCCCAGCATCCGAACCATGAGGTCCAAAACCTAGGCAAAATCAATGACACATCTGAGTAAATGTGAATGTCTGAAAGTCCGGAAAATTTGGAATTAATTTCAATGTTTACCTCTTTGCTATGATTCTTCTGGAAGTACGTAACCAGTAATTTGATAACGATGCGCCTGCAAAGATTTTGGGTTTCGTCACTGCATCTGAACATCTATTTCTGACAGGAGAATCGAAAGATCTATATGATGT
>PKML01043526.1:589017-635406 GCA_002933935.1 Eutrema yunnanense | reverse complement strand
CTTTATCTGATGAAGCCGCAAAAAGGCCTCTGCTTTGCAAGCTACAAGCTGCAAAATCCGAATCAAACTTCATTGTTTCAAAGATCCAAGTTTAGCTGATCAAAGAGGCAATGCGTATTGATATCTACCTGAGGAGAAGAATCAGCTCCATTTGCAATGGCTGCATCAGATAGATTTTAGGTTTACAAAATCGCAATCGAGAAAATCGGATACTGGATTATACAAGAATCTAGGAATTGAGAATCACCTTGGTCTGGAAATCTGCTTGATTAGAAGCAGCTTTCTATGAATCATCCGAGAGCTTCTTGAAAGAAGCTTTGAAGGAGAGAGACTTATCGATCCAGACGCCATTAGCCGCAGAGAGACGAGGGCCACCGTTAGCGCTGCCGTCGGCGAGGACGGCGGATACGATGTCGGAGGAGAAAGTGTTGAGCTGATCGATTGAAGAAAAGTTAAGGAAAGAGAGGATCTGATCCTTAGTGGCGCCGGTGGATCCAGCGGCGATGATGCTGAGGACGACGTTGATGGACGACGGAGAGAAGATGACGTTGGAGTTCTTAGAGAGAGAGAGAGAGATCGAGAGAGAGCGAGATCGACAGAGAGATCGACAGAGACAAAGATCGATTGATTTTTTTACAGCAGATCAAAGAGATCTCGAGAGAGAGAGAGATGAGGAGATGTCGAGAGAGAACAATGAAACAAAACGCGTTGTTCAGATTCTTTTTTCTTTTTCTTTATTAATTTCAACCAATCAGGAGTAAGGAAAATCAGTATATTTACTGATAATATAGAGTGTAAATTTAGATGCGGTAAGATGGTTTTAGATATATTTTTATTTATTTAAATAGATTAAACCTATATTAATTCAGTATATTTACTCATATTACCCACCCATAATCATGCTCTTAGGGCCCAAGCCCAAATTAAGCGGATCTGATTATTTTAAACGTGGTTTTTTAAACGCGATTACCGGTTTATTGAACTCAAATTTCCAGTCGCTATGTTGATATTATAAGAGAATGTTAAATTCGTGATGTTTAATAACGAATAAATTTGTTCGGAGTGCGTAAAAAAGAGGCGAAAAGTCTAATTAAGTGTATATCGAAGAAGCTGTATAATAGAGGTAGTGTACTAGAGTCAACCCTATGTTATTGGATTCTCGATTTTCAAATTCAGATTATTTTTATATTTAATTTCCAACTTTCTCTTGTTGTTTTTTTTCCCCAATTTCTGGATCACAAAAAGTCTTAAACTCTTCCCTACACTTCGATGGTTCATTATAATAGTGTACATCCATCATTCAAAAAGAATACTCTCTCTTTTCCGATTATCCAATATCCACCACAAAATCATTCAAAAAACATTCTCTCTATTTTACGATTATTTACCACAAAATGGCACAACCAGTTTTTCATCATCCATTCTCCATAAACTATTGGTAATTGAACTATTCTCAGTAAAACACATAAATAAACCACACTAGCGATCATAATTATGAAGAAGACAAGTCTGCATAAATGTGCTAAAAGCCTAATCAAACAAGAAAACAAAAAAAATTACACATAAGTACTTCAAACTCATACATAAGCAAAAATAATAACTAAGAAAAATAATCTAAGGAATTTTTTATAGCTATAAATGCATTTGTAACAAAATTAACCTCACAGACTTCACACTGAAGTATGCTCCGTATATATGAAGCAGACTTTTGGTACTTCACCAGAAGTCTGCATAAATGTGCCAAAAGCCTAAACAAACAAGAAAATTGAGTCTCCCATAATTATAACATATAAACACTTCAGTGTGAGAACAATAAGTAATACACATGTGAGAAGAAAAAAAACTAAAAAATCATTATAAATATGCTATAAATGCATTTTTAACAAAACTAACCACACGGACCTCATACTGATTTCACATGAAACAGACTTCACATGAAATCTGCACAATGAGCTAAAAGCCTAATCAAACAAGAAAATTGATTTTTCCATAATTATAACACATAAACACGTAAAACTCATACTGATGCAACAAAAACAACAAACATACATGTGGGAACAAGAAAATCTAAAAAAATCATTACAAACATGCTATAAATGCATTTTTAACAAAATATATAAAAGTAGACTTCACACTGAAGTCTGTATTTCAAGTAAATATATAGTACAGACTTCACATGATACCTACGCAATTAAGTAGACTTAACTTGAAGTCTCCACCGTAAATTAGGGGTATATTTTTGCAATTGACCATAAGTCTGATTTTTCAAGAGTAGACTTCATGTGAAGTCTGCAGAACAAGCAGGTTAGTTTTGAAGTTGACCAGAATTTGACAATAATTTGACTTTTTCGAGCATACTTCAGGTGAAGTCTGCGAAATTTCACATGAAGTCTACTCTAAAACCAAATTGATTTCCGGATTGAAGAAGACTCCTTCCTTCCGTCCTGAGTTCACCGTTGTATGTGGAAAACAAAGATTTTATCTGCATTGTGTTATATTTGGGCCAAATATATCAAAAGGCCTTGTCAAAGCCCATTAGAGGCAATGGGTTCCCGTTCTTGTTCTCGACGAACACAGTTAGTCGTCTCACTCTTTCCCGGTGGCGCCTTCTTCCAACCTGACGATGAATATTGTGCTATCATTTTCCCGGCGCCGGAACTCCTATAATCTGCTCAATCATTCTCAATTTCTCCGCCGATTTTCTGTTGATGTTGACCCACCGCCGGTAATCAAACCGGAGAGCCAGGGTTCGGTGGAAGTCCGATTTTTGGAGAATCTTCGGAAAACCCCGCAACATGATTGGGCGTCCAGCGAGTCGCTAAGTTCGCTTCTAGTATCTTCTTCTTCAGTTTCTCCTCTAGTATTCTCTCAAATCACGCGGCGGCTGGGATCATACTCTCTGGCAGTGTCATTCTTCGAGTATTTGGATGCGAAATCTCAGTCTCTGAAACGGCGCGAAGAATCTCTCTCCTTGGTGTTTCAGTCGGTTATCGAGTTCGCCGGTAGTGAACCCGACTCGCGGGATAAACTTCTCCGGCTCTACGAGATTGCCAAAGAGAAGAACATCCCGCTTACTTTCGTTGCCACTAAGCTTCTCATCCGATGGTTTGGACGTATGGGTATGGTGAACCAGTCGGTTCTTGTATACGAACGACTCGATTCGAATATGAAAAACACGCAGGTTCGAAATGTTGTGATCGACGTCTTGCTCAGAAATGGAGTTGTGGATGATGCCTTCAAGGTGCTCGACGAAATGCTTCAGAAAGAATCCGCTTTTCCTCCTAATCGAATCACGGCTGATATTGTTTTCCATGAGGTTTGGAGGGGTAAGCTTTTGACGGAAGAGGAGATTATTAGGTTGATTTCAAGATTTAGCTCCCATGGCGTCGCCCCAAGCTCTGTTTGGCTGACTCGGTTTATAACTAGTCTATGCAAAAATGCTCGCATTGATGTAGCTTGGGAGATTTTGAGCGATCTGATGAAGAACAAAGCCCCACTTCAAGCTCCTTCCTTCAATGCGCTTTTGACATTCTTAGGAAGGAATAGGGACATTAGTAGAATGAATGATATAGCTATCAAGATGGATGAGATGGAAATTCGGCCTGATGTAGTGACTTTAGGGATTCTTATTAACACTTTGTGCAAATCAAGGAGGGTCGATGAAGCTCTCGAAGTTTTTCAACAAATGTGTGGAAAGAAAACTGATGATGGAAATGTGATTAAAGCTGATTCCATTCATCTTAACACTCTCATCGACGGGTTAGGCAAGGTGGGGAGGATGAAAGAAGCAGAGGAGCTATTGGTAAGGATGAAAATGGAAGAGAGTTGTGCCCCAAATACAGTTACTTACAATTGCTTGATTGGTGGGTATTGCATAGCGGGACTGCTTGAGACGGCTAAAGAAGTTGTTTCTCGGATGAAGGAGGACGGGATTAAACCGAATGTGGTCACTCTTAATACAGTTATCGGTGGAATGTGCAGGCACCATGGAGTGAACATGGCGGTTGGTTTCTTTATGGATATGCAAAGGGAAGGTTTGAAAGGTAATGTGGTTACGTATATGACACTGATCCATGCTTTTTGCTGCGTCAGTAACATAGAAAAGGCTATGCATTGGTTTGACCACATGTTGGAAGCTGGTTGTTCTCCTGATGCAAAGATCTATTATGCTTTGATCTCTGGGTTGTGCCAAACTAGAAGAGATCATGACGCAATCAGAGTGGTGGAGAAACTGAAACAGTCAGGGTTTTCTCTTGATTTATTGGCTTACAACATGCTTATTGGGTTGTTTTGTGATAAGAATAACGGAGAGAAAGTCTATGAGATGCTAACCGATATGGAGGAAGCAAGGTTGAAACCCGATTCCATCACGTACAACACTCTGATTTCGTTTTTCGGCAAACTCAAGGACTTCGAGAGTGTTCAGAAAATGATGGAGAACATGAGAGAAGACGGGTTAGACCCAACTGGTGTGACATATGGAGCGATAATCGAAGCATATTGCTCGGCTGGGGATATAAACGAAGCATTAAAGCTATTCAATGACATGGGTTTGCACTCGAAGGTCAATCCGGACACTGTGATATACAACATTCTCATAAACGCATTTTGCAAGCTTGGGAATCTCGGACAAGCTATGTCTCTGAAAGAGGAAATGAAGGAGAAAATGGTGAGACCGAATGTTGAAACATACAATGCCTTGTTCAAGTGTCTTAAGGGGGAGAACCAAAAGGAGACATTGTTTAAACTGATGGATGAGATGAACGATCTGTCATGTGAAGCAAATCAGACCACCTGGGAGATTCTAATGGAGCGTCTCACAAGTTCTGATGATTTAATTAAGCTGAAAAAGTCTATGCAAGGTTACTCTGTTGCCTCTCCGATCGAGAAAGCTTCACCTTTCGATGTCTTTAGCTTGGGATAATGGTTTAGCTTCGGTAACCTCTACCTCGATTCAATTTTCGATGCTAGTTTATTGTTCAATTTTAATAACCGAACAAAAAATAAAGTTTTTCTTCCTTTTTTCTGTAATTTTCGCAGTTAAGGTAAAAAATACATTTCTAGCTTTCGTAGAATCCTTTTTCTTTCGTTGTTAAAAAAAAAAGACCTTTTTTAAAAAAAAACTTTTTTCTTTGAGATCAATATTTTTAGGCTCAATCAAATAGGCTGTTTTAATCCCATTTAAGTCTGGGTCCAAAGTTAATAATGTGCGCAGGTACGTGTGATTTGAGTGAGACCCGCACGCACGTGTTTCGAATTGCGAATCGAAATCAGACAATTTGACTTGCGCTTTTTTCCAGACAACTGACGAAAGCAAGTCAAAACTGGCCATTTGTTCAACGAGTTGACTAGGTATGTTTTAATCTTAGTAAAAGAGCTACAGTATTTATTTATTTACTAAGATTATTTACACATTTGCATTTTCTAAATTTGATAAATTGTTGACTAATCATTATAACTTCCCCCCTAAGAGCCTAGGCTCACGACCGTACGATCTTCGCATTAAACTTTTATTAATGTATAATCTCGTTTTATTGTACACCCTCTTGGCTCTCGGCAATAATTGTTCATAACCTTTTTGGACGTATCATATACCGGCAATACTGCTATTTATACTATTTACTTCATCCGTTTTATAAAAAGTGTCATTTAAGGTTTTATTTTTATTTTACAAAAAATGTCGTTTTATGTTTTCAATACATAATTTTGAACAAAATTTCAGTTTTAATCTTATTGTTTTAATGTATTATTAGAGAGAGAAAATTGTTTAGTGTATTAATAAAAAGTAATATAAAACTTTTAATAGTTTTCTTAATATATGTGAAATGTGTCAAAATGACATTTTTTATAAAACAGAGGAAGTACCATTTATTATTTATTATGTTTTAAGGAGCTAATAATATTCTTAAACCAAAGAAAATGATGATTTTTTCTCCCAACAATGTCAAATTGAATAACAAGATACATGTTCGACCAAAAAGAATAACAAGATACATGTATTTTCCTAAGACTATTACTACATGAAAATTCAATTCCATGGTCAGAAAAATAATATTTACACATTTGCATTTTCTATCAAATTTTCCATCTTTAAACAAAAAATCATCTTGTATTTTACTTACTCTGTTCTGAATTAAGTGATGTTTTAGTAGTATGCACACAAATTAAGGAAACAATTAATTTTTGTTTTTTTTATACTACTAAAACCTCATTTATTATTCATCTGAACCAATGAACAAATAGTCTATAAAATGAAATTGGTCAAAAATAATAAAAAATCATTTAATTTTGTATTGGTAAATGAGAACATCACTTAATTGTGGAAAAAAAAAACTCTCTAAAACATCAGTTAATTCAGAACGGAAGGAGTATATAATATGGATATGGAATTTTACCTCACAGATGATTTTTTGTTTTTAACACAGATGATTATTACCTTCAACTATTACTTACATCCTTCTAATTCTCAAAGGTCTACTGGATTAACGTCTGTTGTAATTTGTGAATATATAAAAAAGGGTTTATACATGTATCTATCTTTTCATGCATAACACATGAATTTACAGAGGTATGAAGAAGATTTCAATATTAATTGTTTCACAGATTTTACTAATAATATTGTATAATTCGAAAATTGAGTTGTATACTGGTTGGGTAGCAAAAAAAAATTTAGAACTTCTTATTTCACATCCCAAGAAGTGGAACCGTAACAGTAATAATATTAATAAAAAAAAGTCGGCATCATAAGTTATGAAAAGAGAACAAAGATTGATTCGATTAGTAATTTTTTGACAGCTATATTTTTAGCTTTTTTCTTATATATGTTAGCGATATCGCAAACGGTTTGCTTCACATGATTAGTAATTTCATATTTTTTTTGATGTAAAATTAACTGCGAAAACCCTTTTGATGCAATGGTCGATCATAAGTTCATTAATATTTTTACATAAAAAATATAAAATTTGATTTCTGAAAAATATAAATTAATGGTGACAAAATTTATATAAAATTTATAGTGTGATACTAGTAAAACCGTTTGTCGTCGTCACGGTATAATTATCTATCACATATCATTATAAACAATAGAATTGTCAGTTATAAAATCGTTTATCTAATTGTTTTTATAATTTATAATAAATATATATATATATATAAATAATAATTAACAATTGCCGTAAACAAATGGGATAAGCTTATATTAATATGGAAACACTATCCGCCAATCTATATTAGTTTGTTCTATCATTCATAGAAAGTTGGAAAATGGTAATGAGTGTAACCTTTGGACATAATTTAGAATTAAGTTTTTTTAGATAAATGATCCCAAATATATCATACTGTTAAGAAGTGGATAATGCTTATCCATTAATCGCCTCAAAACTTATCGACTTACTTCAATATTTTATACTTTCTTTGTGCCTATAAATAGAGTCACATGCTATGTAAAAACACAACAGTAATAATAAGAAGAGAATCATCACTTCTCTCAAAACATTTTCTCTCGCTTACTCTCCCTATCTCATATAATAAACGTATATATATATTATATACATAAAACACATACCTCACCATATATTACATATATAGTTTATAACACATACAACTGTCAGATAAATACATTCGTGGTAAAACAAACATCCAACCAAATAGATAGAAAAAAAAACTTCATAAAAAGATTGAGCATACTCAAATACTATTTAAAGCTAAATTTATTAGAATGAATTTTCAACCAAGTTTTTTTAATACAGATTTTGTAATAATTAATCTTCAAATCTCGAAGTGCTATATGGATTTTGTATTCTGCGTCAAACAAAAATTGACTTTATGTCACCATGCACCAATATATGACATATAAACAATCATAATGCAAATACAAAACTCATATACATAACAATCATATATGATTTAAAAAATGCACATGCAAAACTCATAATGCAAAATAAACAAAACGATTTTGTAATGTGTAATTGTTTTGTCTAAGACTCGTATACCATACTCAAATACGGATTCAATCCGAATAATGAACTATCAACTTGGAAGTTGAACCACATAGATTTCGAGAATTCCGATCGTTGGTAATGTGTAATTGTTCACATAAATAGTGTTTTGTATATATCTCTATATTACTCCATAAGATTTTTGCACACATATTAAGAATTCATTTACTTTTTGTTTTTTTTCATACTAAAAACATCATTTATTATTTATTTAAATACAATTCAACCAATAAGAAAACAATATGCAGAATACAAATAGTCAAAAACAATAAAAAATTATTTAATTTTGTGTTGAAAACTGAAAACATCACTTATTTGAGAACAAAAAAACCCTTAAAACATCATTTATTTAAGAACGGGTGGAGTATTATTTAAGGAGTCATTTAAAAAATGAATTTTATTTTATAAGTTATTACATATTATGCTATTATAAATGAAATAGGAAATGATATAATTGTCTTTCAAAACTATTGAAGAAAATATGGAAATTTTTGTTTCTCATTCAAGAGGGTATTTACTATTTAGTTTCTTAATTATTAAGATGTTAAAAAAATATTATATCTTTTGACATAATAGTCAATCCATATATATTCAAAGAAAAAATATATTCGAGATATGTCAATATTTTTCACCATAATTTGTTATATTTTTACTTGAGTATATATCAAACCTAAATTTAAAAAACATTTTTACTATTTTTATAAAGAGTTAGACATAAAAAATGATTTTTTTTTATTAATTAGTTCGCGGATCAACCATAAACCTCACATTCATTAAGTGGTGCATATTAGAGTTGATGCTTTCAAGATTATAGTTATTTGCGGATTAGTTCAAATAATATTTTAGTTCACTACAAAATAGGTTTAATAGACAAGTTAGTCCGTTTTGACAGCTCTATCTATAATCATTAGTTATACATATTATAAATAAAAAATTTGGTTTAATGTTAAACATATTATAAAACTAATTAGCCAAAAGTAATCATATGATTTCAGATAAAGAAAAATTCATGACCAAAATCATATCCTAAGGATATACATATCTAGGTTATAATCCGTGTTGATATGTATGTATATAAATATGTATATAATAACATCACATAATTTTCATTTCCAAAATTTAAGTATATATTAATTCGCACAACAAAACTAACTTAAATTTCTATTTGATATATGTAAAATTTGGTTTGGTGATGTTAGTATATACGTACTTCTATACATGTCAACCAATTATAACTTAACCAATTTTGAAATTAATTTTCAAAAAAATGAATTAAAGTTATTTTGTGGACAATGCAGATTAAAACCTAGTATTCGTGATTAATACTAAAAGCATCACATACATTTACAAAGGAAGAAATATTAGAACTTCTAAAATATATAAAAAAAAAGATAGAAAGTTGTTTTTACCCCAAAAAAAAAAAATATATAGAAAGTTGGTGTAACATCAAATACATTTTATGCCTTAATTTCACTAGCAATATTTTGTAGCCGACAGCTATACCACACTTCTGTTCGAAAGTATAGAAACGGCATTTTATTACACGTGCGTGTACGTATTCTTTTACTCTATAAATAGGAGTACAATCTAAGGGCATCTCCAATCCTACCCCATTTTCTACTCCAAATGCTATTTTNAAAAAAAATATATAGAAAGTTGGTGTAACATCAAATACATTTTATGCCTTAATTTCACTAGCAATATTTTGTAGCCGACAGCTATACCACACTTCTGTTCGAAAGTATAGAAACGGCATTTTATTACACGTGCGTGTACGTATTCTTTTACTCTATAAATAGGAGTACAATCTAAGAAAACGACTTTTAATTCACTTTTAACCACTCGACTTAAATCCAACGTGTCCATCTAGTTTTAGACTTTTTGATCTCTGGCCAATTCAATTTAAGGCTAAGATTAATCTAGATAGAAGCTTTACTTTAAATTTCATAAATCTTAAAAGCCGTCCAAAAAGTATTATATATTCTTTCCGTTTCACAAAGAGTATCATTTCAAAGTTTTGTTTTTGTTTTACAAAAAATGTCATTTTGTATTTTCAATGCAAAATTTTGAATAAAAATCTAATTTTAACTCTAATGTTTTAATGTATTAATTACAAATAAAAAATTGTTTAGTGTATTAATGAACGGTAAAATAATTTTTTTTGTAAATTTTTTTAATATGTGTGAAAAACTATAAAATGGCATTTTTTGTGAAACATAGGGAATATATTCTAGAACCTTCTAGAATTACTTTCGTATCAAGTAAATATTATTTTGTATCAAGAATATATATTCCCGATTTGTAAAGTCGATGGTGTATATTTTTTTTTTTATTGCCAAGCCATAAATATCATATAAATGAAATTTTGAAAGTTTTAAACGAGCAAAAACTTCGGATTTGTTACCACGGCAAAAATAAAATGAAAAAAACATGACAACAAAAGATTTAATGTAAGTTTTAACAAACACTTAGCATAGCCACATGGGCGTTAGTTTATCAAACTGCCTTTGATTCTAGATGCTGTAGATCAAAGTCTGAGCCACCAGTTTTCGAAGGATTGATTATGAGCTGATTTCCTTGAGCTTTACCCACGTCATTAGGTCAGCCCAAGAGTGAAAAGTAATGTATGCAAGACCATAGTGTTATTGGTTTATATATTTTAATTGATTTGAAAATCTGTATAGGATTTATAAATCTTTGTAAAATCTACTGATTTTCAAATTTAGTATGTGAATTTTAATTAATATTTATAAACCCGTAGGTTTTTCCTCGGATTTGAGTTTTTGTATTTTTAACATGGAAATCCTTCCAAATCCACTAAAATCAATTGTAAAATCAAATCCATAAGTAAATCTATATGATTGAATAACATGTGATTTGAATTAGTATTTATAAATCATATAACCAATAACTGTATATTTGAACATAAATTTTAAAATTATAGAACGAATAACAATGTATATAATTTGGATTTGCAAATCCATTAAAATCTATGAATCAATAACCCCCACCAAGTATGCCTTGAGCTTGATGCCACAAAGCTGCACTATAGTCACACTGAAAATACAAATGATCTATGTACTGAAAAAACAAATGATATATGTTTTTATCGTGAAGAGAGCAAAGACAACATGTCATCGGAATTTGCATTCTCCATGACGCCAACGTGGATTTCAAGGGAAGACGATCTAGTTGTGCAGTCCACCGGAATTTGCATTCCCCATGATGGTGTATACTCTCTCTATTTTTTATATTTCGTTTTAGAGTTGAACACATAAATTAAGAAATCTATTAATTTGTCTATTATATCCTTACAAATCAAATGCATTTACAATATTTATCTATTATTTAAAATATTTTGTTATTTTAAATTGGGGTTATAATATGTATTTTCTGCAAAAATTTATTGAAAACTGAAAATGACACTTATTTTTTTAAAAAAAAATCAACTCTAAAACGACATATAAAAAAATCAAAGAGAGTATATGTCTTTGTATTATCATTAATTTATAAGAATCATCAAATTCCAAAACCTTACAAAGAGATCTTCCTAATCTCCAATTCCCTAGCGGGCTGCTGCCACGTGCGAACATTTATGAAAATTGTTTTCACATGTTAACTCCAAGGTCATTCATAGATTCATAACGAATGACCCTGAAGAACTCTCAGAGAAAAACCCCAACGACCAACCCATTACACAAGTTTCAACCTTTTACATCGTTTTCTTCCTCTAAAAACTAAGTATTAAATTAATGGAGAAAAATAAATTTGAAATTTTGATTGCACGTGATTAGACCATGGTCACGTTGCGGTCGATCTTTCAATAAACTATACAAAGGTAAATTTACAAGAAACTATATATCAAAGACTATTCTTAAAATTATTCGGATGTTATATATATCGAGCCTCAAAATAAGATTAAAAAGTCAAGGTAAAACACCAAGTCAAAGTAAACATTCCCCCCCGAATCTATATGAACGTGGGTCTAATAATAGAGTTCGCAAGACTTGAGCTTGCAATTTGTGACTAAGACGGCTGAATCCTTAAAGCACTCTCGCCTTTTGTTTCTTCTCTTTTTGTCTCTAAACATTCTTTATTGATCCAGTTCTTTTAGTCAAAATCAATGAAACACACAAGTCTTTTGTTTTTGTTGTTACCGTGATACCAAGTCTGGATTTACTCCAAAACATTCTATAAAAATCATGTATACTAGCTAGAAGTATATTTTCTCTTTACAATGTTTTCCGTAAGCTAAAGTTTTAAGTATTTTAAAATGTACTATTTGCATGGGTATAGGTTGGTCGGTATGTCTAAAAATTCTATACAATGCTAGCATTTATCGATATTTCTTGTACAAAATTATAGTTATTTATCGATAGCCTAAGCAATATAGAAAACTATATCAATATGTAATTATTCCATATTTTCGTGACTCTCCAATCACAACTCATATCTCTGTGAATCTGCTCGATCACAAACATATGAAATTATTACAGATTGATGTGGTTTCCTGTAATGCTTAATTACGCTATCAATTATCACTTCAAAAACTATTTATCAAGACTAACTTTTTCAAATATAGATTTTTTATATATATTTTAAGTTTCTAGATATAATACATTATTATTTTTTCGTATAATATAATCCTTAAAAAAACAATTTTGTTTGCATAGATAAAAAAAAAAATTGATGTAGGTTTGACTTGATGGGAACATATATTATCCACACAAAACAATACTTTTATAGAAGACAGAAGATTTCAAATAATGGACACAAGATTCTTTCTTATTCTCTCGAGATCACATATATTATAAATACGCCTCACAGGCTCCATTTCATTTTTATTCACAAGCAAACCAATCCAACAACTTAACAAAAACCACACACATTGTTGTATACACACACGAAGTTACTCGATCGGAAAAATGTCTCCCGACAAGAATCTGCTGTCCCAACTAGCTGTCGGTGACAAACACGGAGAAGATTCGCCATACTTCGACGGCTGGAAAGCTTACGATAATAACCCTTTTCATCCTGATCATAATCCACAAGGTGTTATTCAAATGGGTCTCGCCGAAAATCAAGTTCGGCTTCTTCCTCTTCCTAATAAGTTTTCTTGTTCTAAAACCAAAAAAAAACGTAGTCTTCTTCTTCTTCTTTGCCTTCTAGTAAGTTTTGTTGTTGTTGTAATTATGAAATTTGTTTTCAGCTTTGTTCTGATTTGATCAAAGAATGGATAAAGGCAAATCCACAGGCATCTATTTGCACGGCGGAGGGTATTGACGGTTTCTCCGACATCGCTGTTTTCCAAGATTATCACGGTCTCAAACAATTTAGGCAGGTATTAATGTCATTTTATATTACTACTAATTATGTTTATAATTAATTATTCGTTATAGAAACAGTGGAAGTGGTAAACTAAACAAAATAATTAATTATTCGTTATAATTTTGTTGTATATCAATACATATTTACGTGTGTGTGGAGTAATTGCTAAAACTAGTATTTTTTGTTGTTGTTGTAAATATATTATTGGTGACGGAAAAAAGGGAATTGCGGCGTTTATGGAGAGAGCGAGAAGAGGAAGGGTGAGTTTTGAGGAGGAGAGGGTGGTGATGAGCGGCGGAGCCACCGGGGCAAATGAGACGCTCATATTCTGTCTTGCTGATCCCGGCGACGCTTTTCTCGTCCCTACTCCTTATTATGCTGCGTACGTCGTATATATCGATATTTTAGTTTTTTTCTTTTTGGTCTAATTAAGTGTCTAACAAGTATATATATACATTTTATTAGGTTTTTAAAGAAAAAGAACATGAATTAGTGATTTTACTGTAGTAATTCAAAAGTTATTAAAAAGGGCATTGTATTCCCTTATTTTTCATAATACGTATAACTTTCTGTCTGGTCAAAACAAAAGTCCTCTTTTGATAAAAATAGTACTGGTATTTCGTCAATGTTTTTTTTGTTTTTCCCACTTTTCAGAGTGGTATTAGAGAATCGTTAAATATAACTCATTTGATTGATTCAATATTTTGGTAAGCAAACCCATCCACACAAATTTCATCAAATTGTCCATTGACTCTTCTCAAAAGTCAACAATTAATTAACACTTAGTTGACTTACTCTTCAGTACTAATTTAATGGTTATATATTGCAGATTCGACCGAGACTTGAGTTGGAGAACTGGAGTTAGAATTATTCCTGTGGAGTGTAACAGCTCAAACAATTTCCAGGTCACAAAACAAGCCCTAGAATCAACGTATCTTAAAGCCCAAGAAACTGGTATCAAGATCAAAGGCGTCATCCTCGCAAACCCATCAAACCCTCTTGGAACAAGTCTCGACCGAGAAACTCTTGAGACACTTGTCGGCTTCATCAACGACAAGCAAATCCACTTAGTCTGTGACGAAATCTACGCAGCCACGGTTTTTGCAGAACCAAGATTCATCAGTGTTGCAGAGATCATCCAAGAGATGGATTATGTTAACCGCGACCTGATCCATATCGTGTACAGTCTCTCAAAGGATATGGGTCTTCCCGGTTTACGGGTTGGAGTGGTTTACTCCTATAACGATGCTGTTGTGGCTTGCGCGAGGAGGATGTCGAGTTTCGGATTGATCTCGTCACAGACACAGAGCTTTCTAGCAGCTATGTTGTCTGATCAGAGATTTGTCGATAATTTTCTTAAAGAGGTTTCAAAGAGAGTGGCGCAGAGACACCGTATGTTCACGGAAGGGCTTAAAAAGATGGGGGTTTCTTGCTTGAGAAGCCACGCGGGTTTATTCGTCCTGATGGATTTGAGACATATGCTTAAAGAACAGAGCTTCAAGTCCGAAATGGCTCTTTGGCGAGTAATCATCAATAAGGTGAAGATCAATGTCTCTCCTGGCTCGTCGTTTCACTGCTCTGAGCCAGGTTGGTTCCGAGTCTGCTTTGCTAATATGGACGAAGACACACTCCAAACTGGACTACAGAGAATGAGAGACTTTGTGCTCGGAGACAGAGAGAACATCGACAAAAAGGAGAACATGAAACGAAAGAGTTTTCAAAAGAATCTCAAGCTGAGTTTCTCTTCGATGATGTACGACGAACATGTTAGGTCACCGAGGTTGATGTCCCCACATTCACCATTGCTCCGAACTTAAAAAGAGGTTTATATAGTTTCACTTTCCAATATAAATTTATATTGATATATTTATATAAATGAAAAACTCCTATGTTTATATAAATTTCACTTTCCAAGTTTTTTTTACAAGTTTCATGAATCTTTAACCAATTTTTTTGCTACCATAATCTTCTACACTGTTTTAATATCAGCAGAAAAAATATAACTCATAGTCCATGTATACATCGCCAAATACCAAACCGAGATTGATCCTCGATTGAACGGGTGGCAAACATCAAATTTATATCCTTTAACCAAATCCAACAATTAATCACCACAATTAATCGCTTCATAATCCAATTAATTTGACCAATTACGAAAGAACAGAGTAATTAGGAAGGAAGATTACTCTATACATACTTCTCTCTGTGGTTGATGACGAAAAACAAATCCGGCTCCGACAACATCGTTCGTCGCGATCGCGGTGACCCTTTTGTCTTTCCGTAAAAGTTAAAACTTCCAAGCTCTCTTGCTGTTTATGGGCCCAATTACTTCTGATGGATTGGATTTGGGCCTAATCCTTGGACTTATTAATTAAATACTTTTCATTCCACTCTGTATATTGTCAAAATAATTCTCTTATACAAGGGTTTATTACTATCAGTTTATCCTTGTTTTAATTTAAATAACTATAAACTTTAAAAAATAACATATGTCAAAATCTAATTAGTTAGAGGCTACAAACTTTGGATCCAAACTTGTGGATTACGTGGACGTTTTGCACCAAGATGTAGAGAAGAAGTTACCTGAGATGCTTAACCACTAGATTAGATTAAGAAGGTGATAAGTACGTACCTCTTTCTTTTATCAAAAAATAAATATCTTTATGATTTACCATATATTTAACACATATTTTTATACATGACTTAGGGCTAAAGGAGATACTATCATCTATTCTCGCTTGCGATGCCTGCCTCTTATTTTACACTATTTTGTTGCTCTAATAATTTCTTACAGCTTTTGTCTGGATTCGGTCTCACGATCATTTAATGGTTTCATCGATGCCAAGAAACTATGCGAGGAATCAAGCTTCTGGGACACAAGGATCATGAGAACGTTTAACCTTTAGATCTTCAGAGATCTTTTCTTAATTCTTGCTAACTCGAATCGTTTCTTATCGACCACCACAACGAGAGAGATTTTCAACGATATCCACATTTTTAACAAGTTAATTGACACGAATCTTAAATGAATCAATATTGGATGTCCAAACCAAAAAATATTATATCTAAAAATGGATGTCCAAACCAAAAAAAAAAAAAAATTATGGGGTTCGTCACCAGAAACGATTCACCGAGACACATCCTCCTAGTTTCAGGAGATGTGGATTTTAGATTGCCACTGATGATCTTAGAAGCAGAAGTGTACAATACGTATTTAGCATTGGAGCGAGGGACAAATGAAACGCTTACCAAAAAAAATGAATTGCTTATATCACCAGTAACCTTTGCATGGTACTGAGAGGAGATGCTTAAGGGAGACGCATTACCGTTCCATCCACGCCCGTTTATTGTCTGCAATAGAGGGCAACTTGATATTTTCTATGGCAATTTTCCTGTTGGCTATACGATAGTTTGCGTTTATGGTTTGTAGACAGTTATCAATAGTAAAAGCAAGCAATGTCATGTTAATTTTCTTAAATACTTCTTTGAACAATAATATAGAATGTCATTCCAAATCCACCATTTTTATGGTGGCATTTTGCTATGATCGTATAAGGCTATAAGCTACAAACAACAAAAATATGAGTTAAATATGTAAAAATATGCATGAACAAAACAACTAACCATTGAGGCTAGAAGTAAGAAAAAACATTGTGCACAAAAAATTTGACCAAGATATTTTAAACTAATTTTTACATTTTCCTAAGCCATCTAAATTTTTTACATTTTTACATAGTAGTCTTATGAGACAAAATGAAGATTTGTCCTCGTTCTGTTATATCTAAAATGGATGTCCAAACAAAACAAAACAAAAAAAACGTCGAAAATATTTAAACCAAACCAAACCAAACCAATGTAGATGTAGTTATAACTTATAATATGGTAATCATTTTTGTTAACTGAAAAATCGAAAAGAAAAAAACAAAAATTCGAACTGAAACCAAATTGATATCCGGATTACTCCTCTTTCCTTCCAACAAATATTTTTACCTGCATTGTGTTATATCATAAAGGTTTGTTTGGGCCAAATATGTCGAAAGGCCTCTTCAAAGCCCATTAGAGGCAATGGGTTCCTGTTCGTTGAATCCACCAGCCGAACACAGTTCGTCGTCTCGCTCTTTCTCGGTGGCGCATTCTTCCAACTTTGACGATGAGTATTGTGCTATCTACATTGGTTTGGTTTAAATATTTTCGATGTTTTTGTTTTTGTTTTTTTTTTGTTTGGACATCCATTTTAGATATAACATAACGAGGACAAATCTTCATTTTGTCTCATAAGACTACTATGTAAAAATGTAAAAAATTTAGATGGTTTAGGAAAATGTAAAAATGTAAAAAAAATTAGACTCCAAACTGGACTACAAAGAATGAGAGACTTTGTGCTCGGAGACAGAGAGAACAACGACAAAAAGGAGAACATGAAGCGAAAGAGTTTCTCTTCGATGATGTACGACGAACATGTTAGGTCACCGAGGTTGATGTCCCCACATTCACCATTGCTCCGAACTTAAAAAAGGGGTTTTATCAATATATATATATTCACATAGTTTGTCTATACTCTATAGATCTATATAAAAAAAAAGAGTAGAGGATTCAATATATTTATTATATAAATGAAAAAATCCTATATTTATATAAATTTCACTTTCCGAGTTTTTTTTTACAAGTTTCATGAATCTTTAACCAATTTTTTTGCTACCATAATCTTCTACAATGTTTTAATATCAGCAGAAAAAATCTAACTCATAGTCCATGTATACATCGCCAAATACCAAACCGAGATTGATTCTCGATTGAACGGGGCAAACATCAAATTTATATCCTTTTACCAAATCCAACAACTAATCACCACAAAAAAAAACAATTAATCACTTCATAATCCAATTAATTTGACCAATTACGAAAGAACAGATTAATTAGGAAGGAAGATTACTCTATACATACTTCGCTCTGTGGTTGATGACGAAAAACAAATCCGGCTCCAGACAACATCGTTCGTCGCGATCGCGGTGACCTTTTTGTCTTTCCGTAAAAGTTAAGGTGGGGTATTAGATGATTGAATTTAAGAGAATGCAAATGAATTTAAAATCAATTGATTTTGAGTAATTTAAAAGATTTTTGTTGGGATTTTAATGATTTCTATCAAAATGACATCAAAAATGCTCGGAATTGACTCTTTATAATTTTTCATTGAAATTCTATTAAATTATTATCAAATGACACTATCATCAATATACTACAATTAAATTGAATAACACTAACATTTAATAGAAATAAGAAATCAAAAAATTGAATAACACTAGAATTTAAAGTAATATAGTAGAATGATTACAAATATCTAATCTAATAACACATGAATTTATGGGCCCACTTACTTCGGATGGATTTGATTTGGGCCTAATCCTTGGACATATTAATTAAATACTTTTTATTTTAAATACCATTATAAACCTATCACCGATTTTCCATACACAATTACACATTTAAAATTTTCATTCAACTCTGTATATTGTCAAAATAATTCTCTTATACAAGGGTTTATTACTATCAGTTTTCTTTGTTTTAATTTATATATATATAAACTTAAAAAAATAACATATGTCAAAATCTAATTAGTTAGAGGCTACAAACTTTGGATCCAAACTTGTGGATTAGGTGACGTTTTGCACCAAGATGCAGAGAAGAAGTTACTTGAGATGCTTAACCACTAGGTTCAGAAGGGGATAAGTATCTCTTCCTTTTATCAAAAAATAAATATCTTTATGATTCACCATATATTTAACACATATTTTTATACATGACTTAGGGCTAAAGGAGATACTATCATCTCGCTTGCGATGCCTGCCTCTTTTTTTACACTATTTTGTTGCTCTAATAATTTCTTACAGCTTTTGTCTGGATTCGGTCTCACGATCATTTAATGGTTTCATCGATGCCAAGAAACTATGCGAGGAATCAAGCTTCTGGGACACAAGGATCATGAGAACGTTTATCCTTTAGATCTTCAGAGATCTTTTCTTAATTCTTGCTAACTCGAATCGTCTCTTATCGACCACCACAACGAGAGAGATTTTCAACGATATCCACATTTTTAACAAGTTAATTGACACGAATCTTCAATAAATCAATATTCCATTTATCCAACCGCTCTCAAAGATGATCAATGTCAAGTAAGCATCACTAACTACTACAGTCTGGTCTGATTCTGTTTCTTTTTGAACAAGTAACCCATTGAGTCCAATCTAGTCTTAGCTTCTCTGTTTCATCTTCCAAATATCAGTTTGATTTGTTCCCATAGATACACACATACTTGTTCTCATGGATTGGTTTCAACATAGCGAAAGTAACAAAATCATAAATTTCGTAGTCTGAAATTAGGTTAAAAAGGATCTAGTTCATCTGATAACTACAGCTCTTGAGCTCAACATTATCAATATCCAAAACATCAGTCGGAAAATCACATCCGGCGTCGATCTTCTTCTTCTTCTCCGATTGTTGTCCGTCAAGCAAATCGCAGGGCTTAGGATCAACACCACTCGCAACTCCTTCCACATCGCTACACATCCAAATCGCCTTCTTATGCTTAGCCGCCATAGAAATCGTAGCATTCGAGATACAAATCCCAGTGAAGGGATCTCCAGAGATTCCTTCTAACCTCCCTGCCATCGAAACATTCTCAGCGACAATATCTCTGTAATTGATTCCGGTTATCTCCGGTAAAGCGTGAGGATCGTAATGAGTATCGGCGTGAGCTTTGTAATTCCCGGTCATCCAGAAAACCCATTTCATCGTGTGGAGACTCATCCCTTTCACGTATATGTTCTTAACGAAAGCTCCTCTTCCCACCGCCGTTTTTATCCGTACGCCGGATTCCGTTTGATAAGCCGTGATTTCCTCCGCTCTCACGTCCTCGATTCCGCCGGACATCTCGCTCCCCAGCGCGATGGCGGCGCTGTAAGGGGAAATACAAGTCAGTCGACGGATCAAGAGGTGCTTCGTCGGCATCCCGAAAGAGATTCCGTATTCGTCCCATCCGCTTTTCACGGCGATGCAATCGTCGCCGGAGATTATGTAACAGTCTTCGATCCTCGTGTTCGTGCACGAATCTGAACACAGAAATTAAATTAGAAGAGACAAATTGGAGGAAGCGATTCGATCGGCGACGACGAACCTGGATTGATTCCATCAGTGTTCGGAGATTTCACCGGAGCGATGATCGTAACACCTTTCACGATGATATTGCTGCCACGTAGGATACTTTTAGTAATAATCTCATCAAATAATCATACGGCGAATTAAGAACCGTTAGATTAAATAAACGGCGGTTTATGATAAGGGTGCATGGGAATTAAATGGAGTTGGACACAGGGTATAGTTTTCACCTACTGTACACCGGGTGGATATTCCACGATGGAGAATCAAGGAGCGTTAGATTAGAAATCTGAATAGTATCAGAGAACATTAACTCAATCAAGTACGGTCGAGTGTATTTAAGCTTGCCACCGTGGAATTTCTGCCACCAAAACGATCCTTGACCGTCGATCGTACCATTGTTCCCTGTAAAACAACATCCAACGGGTCCAGTTTTTTCCTCTCAAGTTTCGAATTACTTACTACAACTTGGAAAACAAAAAAAACAAAAATTTACCGGTGATAACTACGTCGGAGAGATTAGTTCCGAAGACGAGACTAGCGAATCTTCCGCCGGCGGCGTCACGTCCTCGGCCGTAAGAAGGCAAAGCCTTTAGAATTGGATATTCGTCGATATCTTGAGCAGCGAGAAGGATAGCGTCTTTGTGAAGAAACAGAGTGAAATGGCTTGTGAGGTTGAAGCTACCGGTGAGCCATTTTCCGGCGGGGACAAAGAGCTGAGATCCGCCGTCGGATGAGTATTGGCTGAGATGATCTACGGCGCTCTGGAAAGCCTTTGTGTTCAATGTTTCGCCGTCTCCGACGCCACCGAACTCTGTTATGGAGGCACTGTGGGATCTGCAGGTGATTGCTGTGTACTCGAATGTGTCAAATGACTGTAATACCCTTCTTCCTTGAACCTTGGCTATAAGGATGGTGAGGGTTATGATGGTAACAATGGAAGCGAGTATGTTCTTCATTGTTTTTTGTTGTATCTGAGAAGAATAAAGAAAGAAAGAGAGTTAGAGATAAAAGGTTGTATCTTTTTCCATAGTTTGGTAAATGGGTGCATGTGAAGGTTAGTAAAAATTGAAAATTTAGGTTTTTTTTAAAAAAGGGCTTTGTTAATGGTGTGCTGAACATATAATGGGTGAAATAAAAGGAGAGGTTTATGTTAATGAGACATATATAATGAACATTTAATTGAAAGAAAGTGGTGGGTTTGTTCATACAATTTGTGTGTGTTTGAGAGAGAGAGAGAGAGGGAGAGAGAGTTACTTGTGACTTGTGAGCCTTTGTGGATGTGGAGAGGCTAAATGGTTTGTGAGGATAGAAGTGGAGTGAATAAGTATTTATAAACGGAGAAATAGTGGAGAAAGAAGAAGAAAGATTCAAACTTTTTGTCTTGAGTGTTTTGGTGATCGTATAAGTTCAAACAATGATTTTATCAATTGAGTGGGAGATATATTGGTAAAAGAGTCGTCAGAAAATACTACCAAACGAAGGCATATCTTCAGTATGGCTGAAATAATAGCAAACAGAGGCATATCTTCACTCTTCAGTATGGCAATTGGCCAATATTGTTTTAAACATAAAAATGAATTCAGAACACAGACAACAAATCAAGAGGAGACTAATTTAACTTGTCCTGCTCTATCTGGTCCGAAGAAGTTATGGCTATAAGGGCTAGAATTTCTTAGTTTTTTTTTTGCTATAAAGAAATCAAGTTCGCAATTGCGTTGATATGTTATAACATTCTAATCGTCAAATCAAAACCTTACCCAAACATAAGAAGAAGAAAAAAACCATTATGTTCTATGTCATCACTCTAATATGATGAATACATATAATACAAAATCATAAAACGATCATTTGCCGCAATCACAAATTTTTATTTCTTTCAAAGATGTTGCACGTATCTTCCCATATAATCCCATACATTTAGAAGAAACATAATTTGTTTCAAGTATGAGAAAATGTGAGGTGAACAATATCAATTCCTTTGTTTGTATACTCACGGGTTTTAATGTTTGAGAGTTAAAATAAATGAATAAAAATAACACAAGAATGGGTGATTGTCTCTTTGTGACTTGTGACTTTGTGAGTGTAGAGTACAAACATCACTTTTGTCTCTTTCAACTTTAACTACAAAATTCTTTATATCATCTTTTAGTATTCTCGCTCGTTACTATCAACGGAAATTCAACTAAAAAGTAGAAAGAAAATTTGATGATCTGAAATGAAATCTATCCCACTTAGATTTTGCAAATATTGGGGGCATACAAGAGCATCTCCAAGAGCATACATGGGATTGAGAATGTGTGAGGCCATGTTAAGTCAAAAGAGAAGCATACAAACACAATATTAAATTATCCTTAATAATAATTTTATAATTTGTGTTATTGATATTTTGTGGTAGGTTTTTGTTTAGCAGCGAAGTAGGTTCTCGTGAACTTTTGAGTTGTGTCCCACTTTCAACACCACTCATCCACTTCTGCCGACCCACTTCTCACGCCTCCATGCTTACTCAACGTCACGGGTGCTTATCTTCCTTTTCAGTTTTAATTCTGTTTTCTTTTCGTAACAAAACAAACATAATTCTTTAAATCTCTCATCTAATGTTTTGTAATAATAGTGGCAAAAACAACTATATATATTTTTTTTGTTATTCAAACTTTTATTGATTTGAATAAAAAGAAGATGTTTGTATTGAATATATAAAAAAAAAATTACTTTTATGTTGGGCCCAATAAACCGAGCTCTTCTATCACGGCCCAACCATTTTCAAATGGAATTTCCCTCACGATGGATAATTAGTTAGGTCAAAACATGGTTGTCAAAAATTAAATTATGATATGAATTCTGAGATTTCGGGTTTTCACTCGTCACCAAAAGAACTAAAAGTCCATGTAAGGAGATGTACTTCTTATTTCTTCTGGGATCAATGTTTTATATCTACACGAACGTGAAAAATCTTGAAGAGAGGCCGAAAATGTTTAAAGTGAAAAAGGAAAAGATTTATCAAGAGATGGAGCCTCTACTGCTTTCTTCTCGTGCGGTCGCTGAGAGCTTCTCCTCTAAGATCTGGAGTAAGTCATGGTACTGAGCGAAACCCAAGTGAGACTGAAACAATTAACCAAATCTTAAGGACACTGAGACACTTGGTGAATTGGGGTTTGATTGTTATGGAAACAAGATATTTTAATACCTGTAATGTCATGCTATATGCTTTCCACAACCGTAGATCATACCGGAAAATATCATATAGAACCTGCGTCGTGACAGATGAAGAAAACAATCTGGTTAAGTCAAGGTGATGCGTGCAATTTAAAAGTTTTTACTTGAGGGAAATGGATTTTACCTCCGACCGTTGTAAAAGAGTGGCAAGAACAACTATCCATTCTTTGAACTTGACTGAACACATCTGAGCCAATAGAAACTCTGCATCCAACCGGTTCTGTAGCTCACTCATTTGCAGCTGAGGGCATTCAATAGTAGACTTCGTGGTAAGATAAAATTACTCTAAAGACTTTTTATGATGCGATATAGGGGTCATTGTTTCAAGAGAAGCAGAGTGAGAAAAACGAGTTTTGAACATCAAAGAAACCACAATGTAAGTTGATTCCTACCTTTTGCCCAATTAGTTCAAGTCCTGCTGCGAAATTCTCCAGTTGGGCACAGCCGTATCTTTCTCTTTGAAGAAAATCCTGGAATTTCGGGATTGTTACTGAATATATACCTTACTGCGTTCCAACCATATAAAGGTGAAAGATACTTATTGCCTACGTACCACAATATCAAACTGGGTGCCTTTGACGAATGCAACAAGCTTCGAAAGTTCTTTACCCGACATCAAGTAACTGGCATGACTTTCAAGTATGCTCTTGACAGAAGCAACATGAGGACTTTGCTCTTTGAACGAGGAGCTGCTTCAGAGACGCGTTATTCAAATGAAACTGATAACAAGGCAATTGTACCACACTCTAGAATATCAAAGACCTGAAACAGAGTTATAGTTTTAACCTCTTATCGAGTGATGACTTCTTGTGGCTAGAACCGAAAATAAGAAACCCAAGAAGCTTAGGCGATAATGTATCTGATTCTGTTGGCGCCTGCTCAATTTCTCTTCCAGATCTTAGCAAGAACCTCACCTAACAACATAATTGGCATATGAGACAAGCATCATTACACAGGATTCACGCTTTACATTGTCCATTTCAAACAAACAACAAGAACATCGAATACATACTAGCTCTCCAGCAAGGTCATAGAGGGAGTCATCAAGTGTCGCCTGCAAATGTACAAATGTACTTGTCTTAAGAACAGAAGGAACAAAATTGACAAGAAAAGAGTCAAAAGGTATAAATTCCAACGGCGTAGACGAAATAACCTGCAATAGTCGTAATGCGCAATACTGACTGACAGCAGGACCTTCTAGTTTGGCAATCACCTGCGCCATTTCTATACTTAGTGTGCAATTCGAAACATAGCCTAGCAGGTTTCTACAGTGATCTATTATAGTAACTCCATGCGCACAAATGAAGACTGGCACTGCTACTGGCCTAGTAACAAACAGAAGACTGGGTTTTGTTGATACACCAGTACTTAATTAAACATACTCAAGGGTTAAGGACGTCCAAGTCTTACAAGTATATAGCAAGCAGCAGTTCGATACCATCTTCGCTGGAAGCAGTCCTCAAACAATCTATTCATAGCATAGAATACACTTTAGTCAACAAAATAAATAGACAAGATCAGAGAAGTTTGCCATCTTAGCAATTGCTAACTGTTGTCTGGCACAGTAAACAAACCTAGTTTCATAAGTCTTATGAGAAACAAAAGAGAAAAACAAAGGCCAGAAACAGAGACAAAGAAACATACGTTGTTGATATCCCAGCAGCAGAAAATAAATCAGCCCAGTGACGAGCATCCGTTTTTCTGGCTACATTCACAACCACATCATAGTACTCCGGGAAATTTTTTATCAAATCACAGGCTTTCCTCAAAAGGGATAACTTTTTAAGATGTCCAGGTCCTGAAATCTGCTTCCTGTTTGCATTTGGCCTGAAATTCGTAATATGCCACATGTTTGGAAAAAAATTAAACTAAGTGAACCAAGACAAGAAGGTTGAGTAAAAATACAAAGAACAGAGATACTTTATAGAGATTGATAGGCATTGGATACCTAGAAATCTCTGCATCAAAAACAGTAAAAAGAAGCCACTCTAGGCAATGGGAGAAGTGAGGTTTCTCTGCAGATAATTGTGCTAAGAGTAATGCCTCTTCATTTTTATCTCTCTGCCCACAAAAAAAGAAAAGAGAATAAGATTTCTGAGTAAATACAAAATCTCAAAAGGAGAAAATGAATAAAGGCAGAGAGAAGAGACCATTCTAACTAAAGAGAAAAAAGGACAAGACCAACAATACCTGAAGGAGGTGGCGGAGTAGACAATGAAGTATAGTCTGAGCCTGGGGTGTAGGCTCAAAACACGGAAACTCTGCGCTTGCGGAAAACGACATTCTCTGAGAAACTCCAACAACGACACCCACGTTTGGTAGAAGTCCCAGGGGATAAACCTCGCGATCAAATTCCAACTCTGGATCCAACTAAAGGATGGAACATAAAAAACCGCATTTGAATTGATAGATCAGTGAAAAAAGTAAGAATTTTATACAGGGGATGTGTTTGAGTGTCAATGTCGCAAAGATTGACTGTTGTGACAGAATAAAAACCAGGACAGAAAGAGAAGCTGCCAGCATGTATGCTATCGATGGCAGTAAAAAATGGACTCGTAGCATGCATACCTGCAAGAAATCCTCTTGCATAAAAGGATCATCCCCTAGAGAAGGATACCAAACCTGCAATAGAGAATCTCAGCGTGAAATAATATCAGGAAATTATGAAAGACAGGGATCAAACAGAGCGTTACTGTCAGACACATCTGGGGCAATCCTCGAAAGGGTAAAAAAAGAGAAAAGTTGGCATAAAAAGCAGCAGCTATGAACCAGAAGAATTACCTGCATTCCTCGATGCCCATAATCTAGCCAAGATACTTCTTCGACAAGATTTGTCTTCTCCTCTGATTGACCACATGTCACCCAAAACAGTTCAACTGCGTCTGTAAGTTCCCTCTCTCGTCCATCAACCAAATCAAGAAGTGAAAGCTCCCCATTTCCCCTCAGTATAAGACATCTATGGAGACCATAAAGACAATTAGAAAGACAGCATAAACTGAAACGGATGTTCTACTCTATTTATGATTACCTTGAGGGTTCCCTGTCTGACAAATCAGAAGACAAATGATCATTATCCAAGTCAGATTCTCTCGGGTGCTGATCAGGAACAAATCTCATTGCTGCTGGATGGCTCTTTGCAGTCATGATGGACAATTCTCGTACTGTGGAAAGCTGTTTGTCATTTTATCACTTTAAGGTGCATGAAAAGCAACTCAAGCGCTCGCATTTAGAAGTTAAAATTCGAAATGAAAAACTAACTACCTGTAGGTCTGCTTTGCTTGAAGGTGTCAATTCACCATATATTTTAACATGGTATACGTGGATGATAAACGGAAGATAAGATACAAGTATATAATCCTGGTAAACATCCATCACCATTGGTTTGCCAAGCAGTACTTTACGACAAAGTAAAGAGCTCTGATCAAGGTGATATCTTGGGTAGAAGAGCAGTTCATACCTGCAATAATTAACCATAACATACGTGAAATGGAACAACATTCAAAAGACAAAATGTCCAGAAATACTAAACACAACAATGTTAAGTAAAAAAATCTGGAAGAGTGGCGAACACATTTCTAGCAAATAGCACTCTCTCCATAAACATTAAAGAAATAGAGCCAGTAAAGTATAATCAGAAACTGATGATATAGATTGGGCCTTACGTCTCTGAAGTTTCGATGTAGTTACAGATTACGACAATCTTCCCCAACCATAACAAACCCTTGCAATGAATCTGTTGTTCTTGACTGACATCTCCAAATACTCTCCATTTCTTAAATCTAATGTCATACAAAATCAGACCATGTAAACCAGCAACCGCTAAGTATTTCCCATCCTCGCTAGCTGCCACGTGCTGGACAGGCCAATTCTGTGTAATATATGAAACCTGGACCAAGAAAACAGCATATAACAAATCTACTTCAGGAAGTGATACAGCGAAGGAGAAAAAGGGAATAACGGATATGATACTCAACTGGAAGTTTTAGATGTAAAAGCTTAAGCTCGTCAGTGTCCTCCGCCTGAACCATGAGTAATCTATCCTCACCATACATCACCTGACGAACATAAGTTTTTCCTGAAACTCCTCTGTTTAAGCAACACTTTCCAAACGAAAATGCAAGAATTCTATCACAAGATGCCTCCTCTGTAGCAAATAGTCTATACCCATATTCATCCCACTGGATGGCTGAAGTACCATTCATCAGCGGTTCATATTTACTATCTTGGTTAATTTTGGGGGAAGATGCAGAACTAAGTCCAATTTGGCGGACTGTTGACATCAATCGACATCCAGAAACAGACCAAACTGCAAGTCCTCTCAACTTCCACCCAACTGCAAAAGCAGAATTATCAGGCGTCCATGCAATGTTATTGACAGGCCCAGTGTACTCCGCTGAATACCTGCACGTTCCAAATCAGTATTACCAACCATGTACCCACAATATAAAGGGCAGGAAAGAACCACAAGAAATTAAATTGAAAATCTTGAATAGATCAGCCTGGTTGTAATGGAACGAACCATTTAGCACTTCCGGAACCTTGCATAAGAACAAGAATTACTGAAGGCGTTTAAACTTCCAGTTTACAGTAAATTATTCTAGTCATTACACAAAACCGGAATAAAAACTATCCAGATGAAAAGGAATACTAAACCTTCCAAAACTAATATTAAAAAGAATAATCTTTCAAAACAAAATAGAAAACACCCGAGATGCTATCTCATAGTAACAAGTTACTTACCCCCAGTCATGCAAAGAAACTGTACGTAAGAGAGAGATCGATTGTGAAAGATCATATAATTCCACCATTCCTTTTCTTGTGCCCACAGCCAGAATTTGTTGCTCTGAAGCCACTGATGCACAAACAGCATCACTACCTAACTTATTCTCAGCTTTAATGCTCTCAGTGTACTTTAAACCTTTCTTATTCACAGAGCATACCACTAGCTGCCCATCAAGATTTAACACGAACAATAACTTCGAACGAGTGCAGAGTTCCAGCTGAACAATAGCCGATTTTTTAAAGATTTTATCATCAGATGCAAGTGTTGCTGAAGCTACTCCAGAAACTATACCATTACCGAGAGTGTACGGCAAGAGTCTATCATCGTTGCTATCAGAAGGATGGACGCCAATACTGAAAGCTCCACCAAACTACAAAGACCAAAGAAAATAGAAATCAGAAGTCCTGCACACGAAAAGAATTTAAGAAATCCAGAAAAAATGCAATGACTAACACCCAAAAAAATGCAGATGAGGCAGATCTACATTACCTCTCCTTTCCAGGAAATACTATATAAACAACCATCAGAGAGTCCCAAAAGCATAGTTTTGCTGTCCCTCACAAAGTTGCTCCTGCAAAGAGTGAAAGAATTCGCCTTACATTTCTAATCTCAAAACGTTACTGCGTGGACATAGGGTAAATGTTGGGCTCGGCAGAGACACGTACAGAAAAAGCACTTACACAGACAAGTCATCCCCAGCAAAAGGGACCTGCTCGCTTAGCAAAAGAGATATGGTAGCAAAACACAACTCCGAGGGCTGTCTTTCTCCAGTTTTTATTCGTTTATCCAAAAACTTTACTTTATATATATTTAGGAAGAATGATGATGTCTGCAAATTAAATCGAAAACCAAAACAACAAAAAAAAATGGTGAAAAGACGTAGAAAGATAAACAGACAGCTTTAGCTTCTTCACTGCCATATATGAAATGATAAAAATGTGATAACAAAACAGGTAAGTGCCGACTTTTCACGCCTCTTGATCAAACGAATCAAACAAGATACTACTGAAGCGAGAGAGAGTTAAGAGTGTCTGATATTATCAAGCATTCAAAATTAAAAACAGGGTTTTTCCTCATCCTTAAACAAAAGAAATATATGTATCCCAAATCAATAACCTGTGGGCTGGGATTGACAAACTAACCGAGTAGCAGATGTTAGCTAAGGAAAGAGTGAACACAAAAAAAAAACTTACAAGAACAGCGATCAATTTGGAGTCTGGACTCCACACAGCTTGCAAATTTTCCCCTTCTTCTCGCACCGACTTCTCATCTCTCATGTACTTTCCCAACCTCACTCGTTGCTAATTCCGGAATAATCAAACAAAAGCAATTAGCTAACGAACTCTAGACCGTAATTACGAAATCACACTGACGAAATGCAGAGATGATTAAGCACCTGAGAAGAACCCCAAAGCTCCAAGTGAGACGGAGAAACAACCAGCAGTAGCCGGCCGGCGAGCTTAAGGTACACGACTCGCTGCGAAGATGGACACGATCCCGCTTCTAGCGGAATCACCTGTGGCCATCCATAAGCCATATACATCTTGGCTTCTCTTCTACCACAATAAAACTTTAATCCTTGGCAGTATCTCTCTCTCTCTCTCTCTACAATGGATCTGATTTCGAGGAGATGAAATTAGAGGTTCCGTTCATACACAGAGATCATAGAAACATTTGTTGGAAAAATGAGAATCGCACGACGAGAGGAAGAAGATGGATCTCACAGATCCATAAACGAGCATGAAAATTGGAGTGCTAAACAAAAAAAAAAAACATTTAGACCGACCGGTTTGTATGGATGGGATTTTAATTTTACGGATCTTTTTCGGTTAAAGTCCTGCCCATGCAAACCGGACTTGGACGGATGAAACTGTAAAGATTCTAAAGAACTTAAAGCCCAATGGGCTTTTCAATCTATCTATTTATCAAATTACTATTCATAAAGAAATATATATTTTCCGAGAGCGCGGGTCAGAATCTAGTTTATCAATTAAAAGTAGTAAGAGTATTTCCAATGGTTTTCCTCAAAATAAAGTAAATTTAAAATAAGGTTTGAGTTTTTCTCCAATGATTCTTCTCATTTTTCTCTCAAAAATAAATATCCTAAGTATATTATATTCTTACTTTATTGTTAATTTTTTATAACACCCTTTAATTTCTAAATTTACATTTTATACCCAATTATTTCAAAAAATTATAAAATTTAAGAAAAAAAAATTATATTAAGATGTTTATTATATAAATAAAATTACATAACATGACATATAAAAATATTATTTTTGGTTATGTCATTGTATTTTTGTTTTATATATATTAATATTGCATTTTAGTGTTTTTACCTATGAAGCTAACTAATATTTTTTATAATTATGTTTTTTAAAAACATAATATTGTATTTTAATATTAAATAAAATTTTAAAATTTTGTGTTTATATATAAACTAAATACATGTAAAGTTATAAGGATCATTTTGCAAATAAACAAAACTAAAAAAGTAAACTGATGGGATGAATAGTATTTCTAAAAAAATCTTCCGTTGGTTATTGTTCATAAACTCATTTTCCCTCAAATGAGGGTACCATTGGAGATGGTCTAAATACATACACGATTTGGTACTTAAAACAGCTTCTCGATATATTTCCAATTCGATATATTTTGAAGATAAGTTTGGATTCTTACACAATTTTCATAATGAATTTGAATATCTCAATAGATTTTCTTTTATAATTGGCAGTTGTTAGAAAAGAGTTTCATTCTCATGAGATAAATTACCAACAGAGGATTGAAGAGACAGGCTCTCATAGGCCCTCAATGAAGACAATGTAAGAGCAAGCTATGAGCATTTAGTCAGGAAAAGAGCAGCGTTACGGCGAATCCTAATTTGCATTCGACCACAATTTATAGAAATGCATAATACTTTTAAGTTCAAAAACGATATTTGTACAAACATGATCACACCAACGCATTCTTCCTCCCAAATCATCTTATCTTTTTGTCGTCTCACTTGGGTGTGAAAGCCTGTAAACAAAAAAAAACACAAAGTCTAATGAGTCAAACCATAAAAGAAAAAAAAAGAAAAAAAATTGATTTGGATCCAACTTACAGCGAAGATAGTGGCGTGACCAGGATCAGCAAGATGTGCAAAAAGATTATCAATAGGACCAGTCCCAGTGTAAATGTGTTGGAACCATGCACCCATCACTGCCAACATAGCCAACCTTCCGTTCTTGATCTCTTTGGTCCTCAGCTCCTTGATCTTAGCCGGGCTACCGGATCCCCAACCCAACGGGTCGAACCATAACCCACCCGGGTATCCGACGTCTGTGCCCGTCAGCTTGTTGTTTGGGAATATTGGGTCAGTGTTAACGCTACCGGGCTTGATGATATCGGCCCATCTACGTCCCTCGGCCCATCCGATTAAGATGAGCTCTACGACGAATAGTGTGGTTTTGTCCGTGAAATACTCTTGCTCTCCCGCCGTGTACCACGACGGAGTGTTGAGGATTCCAATCTTGGTTAGGAACTCTGGGATGAATATCCCGGCGGCGCCGAGCATTGCCCACCTGCCATGGACTATCTCTGATTGTACGTTCCATTTTAGACTATCCGGGTCAGATGCTGTGACATATGTGTCCGATTTGTTAGGAAATTATGAAAATCGTCTCTAAAGTTTTTTTTTAAATATAAAATAGGTTAGAATCACTCGAGAGGGAAAAGAAAAAAAAAACTCACAAAGACCAAGAGGATCAAATCCGAAGTCACCAGGGAGGCTACCGTCGAGCCACTCCGGAGGAGTGCTTCCGGGGAACCAAATTGGTCTCTCGGGATCTGCTGCGACGGCGCGCACCGACACAGCCGATCTGGAAACAGCTGGAACACTCAACTTATTCTTCAGCCTCAGTTTCTTCCCACCCAAGAAACTGCACATATATCATACAATATAACAATTTAAACATTTAGCCACAACTAAGACCACCCATGAATATATAAAGTCCTATTGTTACTTGTTAGTCGAGATCCATCGATGTTAGGGTTACACACACAAAAATAATAACAGAAGGGTTACTCTAAATGGATGGCTATTCAATTTACATTTCTTCACACACACACACTATAAGACCCGGTCAATGGATCGATCACACTCCCGTTATGAAACAACAAGATAATACAGACTACATGACCGGTAGATGTCACAAAAAAAAGGAGACGACATGACCAGTCAATGGATCACTATCCTAGCCTTTGTAAACTAAACTAATTATCACGATGATCTGAATCCCATTCACTATATAGCAAATGATGTTAATCGATATGAAGACAGGAAATGATGAGCTTACCTTGGAGAAGAAATGGCGGCGATGGCAGAAGAAGCACAAAGAGAAGCCATTACTCTCGACGTTGTTGATCTTCAAGACTCAAAGTGTTGGGAGAAGAAGAAACCAAGGAATGATGTATAAACTATAAAGCTCTTTGATGACGAAACTGTAGGACCAAATTGATCCAACAAAAACTAGATTCTGCTTATCTGATTATCTCTATGGATAACGCACTGAGTTTCCCCATTGGTCAACTCGTTGACACGTGGCATCTTCGTCCCACCATATCTTAGATTTTCTATTTGAACATTTAGCCAGTAGCTACTATTAACTGAGTTTCAAAATAAAAACTAGTATTTCAAGTGACTGGGCCGAAAAAGAATAAAAAGCCCATGTTGATTTAGGTTATCCATCTTTACAAGAATCGCTATGGGCCGTCAAGAAAAAAAAGATTTTGCATTTTCGGGACCTGATTTATGAGTAGCTACAAATTAAATGCGTTTTTTTCGTAATCCAAGGACAAAAATACATGAAAGTGGTACCATGTGATGTTTACGAGAAAAGACAAGACGACATCTAAGACTATACTCACGAGCAAAATTATTAGATTTCTATGAGCATCGATCGTTGTGTAGTCGACGAAATCTTATATTATAGCGATTCATACATTTATTTATTTCTCAAACTACCCTAACTTTAAAGAAAACAAAACTGTGAATCACATATACAAAAAACACTTGTGATTTGATTAGTGAACACTATTGTTGCCGATAGTTACTTTGACGTTTTCTTTTATTATTCACCTATAAGATTGACTACCTAATTACTTTTATTTCCAAATTCCAACGTTACACATACATGAACTCCAATAATTAAGATTTGATCATACTGCCTTTCTAGAAAAAAACAATAAGTGTAATAAAAAAAAATGTATTGGCGTGACTTTCATCATCTAAAGTTTTTTTTTTTCGATTACAAATAAAGTAATGATTAAACTTCATATTCCACCAAAACATCATTTAAAATCTAAGATCAATATTGGATAATGAAATTGGGATTATCGTGTATATATATATTAGTTTAGAAAGAAGAAAAAAGAAAAAACGAGAAAGAGTCAATCAAGTATTATTCGTATCATGCATGATGGGACCAGAGAAAGAGATGGTGCGAGTAACCAAAATTAAACAGTGACATGACAAAGAGAAGTGTGGGAGATGAGATGAAAGGCATAGGAGCAATAGGGACCATGTGACTGTCTCGGCCTCATTATAACACTTCCAAATCAACACTCCAATGTCCATAACTCCTTCGTTTTCCTTATCGTTTTAGAGCTTTTTTTCCCCTTCTTTTGGACTGATAGTAATTGACAAATTGCATGTTTTTTTGTCGTAAAAATATACATAAATACATGTATGTTCGGTGACTAATGACTAATGACTAATGACTAATGACTAATGACTAATGACTAATGACTAATGACTAATGACTAATGACTAATGACTAATGACTAATGACTAATGACTAATAACTAATGACTAATGAGCTTCATGAATCTTAATCTAGTACTACATTCTAATCCATGCGGATAAAGTTTTTTGTAAACTAAATTTTGAAATATATATAAAAAATGAAAATAAATATAATATAAGTGTTATTGATTCAAATATGTTGAATTTGTAATTCTTATGTTTTTAGTGAAAAGATAATATTTTGTTGATTTGTTGTGCAATATGTGTTTTGATGTTTATATATACCATATTTATAACTCATGCTATGCGAAATCTAGATTCTAATATGCGTTGTGTGCGGGGCAGTAATTATTATATATTACTTTTTGTGAAATTTATATTGAGCAAACACTAATGAAAATAGTTTGACTTCAATTTTAATGAAAAAATTCATGATTATGTGAATTATGTAACCTTAAATGATAACAAAGTTTGCTATCTAACAAAAAAAAATTGTTATAAAAGTTATATGATGTTATCATATCATGGATATTAGTAGAAGGAATATGAGTTAGTTAAATCACACAACCAATTATTTTATTATTTTATTAAAATTAAATTTCACAAATTATATATTTATGAGTGTTAAAAATAGATAATCCGTCCTTTTAATCTGCTTTGAATCAACCTATTATTTTGCATGTTTTGACAAACCAACCGCAAAAGACCACAATTGTAAGAACATAACCTAACACGCACCACCATATTATCGTATAATATGAATATTTACTAATTTTCAATATTTGAAATTTTATCAAGTTAAAATATTTTTAATAATAAGATTTATATAATTTGGTCTAATTATAGTTCAATTAAATAACCAGATTAAACCAATCATAAATTTTTAAATTTGGACTTCACTTAAATTTTCAAATTCGGATTAAAGTATTTCTCTTAGATATCAATGCAACCACGTATAAACATAAAATTTACATTTAATATTTACAATCATGGATTAATATTATTATATTTTAAATAGTTTAATCAATCAAATATAGATTTAAATGTTATTTATAGATGTTTTAATTAATTAGAATGCTTATATCTAACAATAAATATATTTTGTAGATTATTTTTTTTTAAATTGTTTGGCAACAAATTCAATTTTTTAAAAAATAAATAAAAAGTGTTTGGAAATAAATTATAAAAATGTTTTTGTTTTAATAGTATTATAAATATATACATATTAATGTGTTAAATAGTACTACACACGTGTCGACAAAACAAATAAAAAGAAGCTTTACTTACGTTTAGTTAGAGCATCCACAATGGAATGTGCTTCTTTAAACAAAAGAAAAAAAATAAAAAATAAAAAGATGAGAGAGTGAGACATGAGTGTCTCAAATAAGACACTCAACAAAAAAAATTGAGACACCCAAGTTGAAGTGTAACATTGTGATATATCCAATTTTTAAAAAAAAATTTAATTCAATTTTTTTTTTTAAACAAAATATATATACTCAAGGGTGTTTCACCAATGTGGATGCTCTTAGAACCACTTTAAATAGTCTTAATTATAGGTTGAAACTGGTTGGTCATTATAGAGTAATACTATTATTCTAAATTTTAAATTACTCTGGGTTACACTAAAAACTCACCAATCAGGTAGAATACTACTTTTTATATTTATTCTAATTACAGTTTTGAGAGAAAAAAAAATACACACACACTTTTACTCTAGATTTTACTAGAGTAATACAATTTACTCTACTCTTTTTTTTTTTCTCTTTCGTCATTTCCACCAATTTATTTTACTCTCTTTTCCACCTTTTCCCTCTATTTTACTCTCAAAACTACCAATCAGACCCATAGTTACAACACCAATGAGCTCAATCGATGATACTTTGAGTTTTTAAATTTTGTGTGTGTTTTGGTGGCAGCGTTTAGTAGGCTGCAGAATAAAGAATAATGATTTAATTTACGTTTTCCAAACTGTTTACATATCATGGATTCATAGATTGTTGGTTTCGGGCCTTTCGGCGAGAAAAGTGTGAATATAACAAATGCATCAATTTTATTATTTAGCTATGTTTATTCTTTCTTGTGTGTCATCCAGTCTCATAGGACAAATATATTAATTAATATATCGTAATATAATTGTATGTTAATTTGCACTATTATAGATTCGTACATATCTTATGAGAAAAATATCGTAGACTATGATTAGACTACGATCAATTGATTTTTAAATACGATTTGAGATATCAAAACATATATGTTCATTGCAAAAACGACGTTTGGCCGATCATAGTAGAGCCATGAACCATTGCCGGTTGGTGGAAGGATCATTGCCACCGACGACTTGTCTCCTAAATCTCTCCGGCCCACCACTCAGTTAAACAATTGATTTGTTTTTTCCCCCTTCTTTTATATATATCGTTTTCGAAATTGAGCATTGAGGGGGTATAGATAAGATTGATTCTTCTTCTTTATTAATCATCTCTATTCTCTCTCTTTAAAGCCTCCATGACCCACATAGCCTTGGCCTTCTCTCGTTTCTCTTTACTTTCTTCATTTTTAACTTTTGCTTTTATCATCTTTTACTCGACCTAATGTCTTTTTCTTTTATAACCAATAGATTTCATTTAATTTTTAACCGATCTCATAACATATTNGCGCGGTGACCTTTAGGGGGAGCTCGGGGCATCCCGTAGCGGCAGGCTGGGAATGTCCCCGAGCCGCCCAATCAGAGGTCGGGTTTTCGGGAGTGCGGGGCATCTTTCGCTGAGATGGGCCTGGCCCATTTGGGGGGTGCTAAGCCCACCTCCAACATTCCATCCTTTGTTGTCAAGTAAAATAAAATTGAAAGGAACAAGAAAAGAACCGGGAAATTTTGTCACTAAATGCTAATAGAGACTATACGCATCAGACCTCTTTTTTGACGTATGATTCACGTAATGAAACACAGCCGTTCGATTTTTCTTTACTAGAGATAAGTTAACGATCTTGATCAAATTACTTTGATATTTAATGGTAACGATTAGAGCTCTATTTTTGGTTCTGATGAAAAAGTCCTAATATCCGAGAACTTTGATCTTTCTACTGCTTAGTGTAAATTTTACGTGTTAAGTAGTAATATACAACGAATCATGCCACAGACCAAATTACTATATACAACGGATCCCAACAAAAGAAAAAGTAAAAATGAAAATGCTTTCATTTTTTACAAAAATAAAATAAAATAATAATAGGACAAATTCCACATCCACATCAACATCTCCTATCAACCGCACGTACCACGTGTGCCGATCGTCGTGCAACTTGCAGATGTTTATATTCCAAAACAAGGTAATACAGTAGAGACGCACGCAGCGAATAAAAAAAGTCCAACAATGTTGGTGACGGAGCCACATCTCACAGACCAATCTTAGTTCCCGTTGTTGCTTTTCGCATATCATTTCTTCATTGGGAAATTCACGTAACAAACGTCACAGTCAGTTAACTCTATCAAAATCGATATTAAATGACACGGCGTCGTTTACACGGATCTTGTACCCTCCTTTCTTCCTCATCTTGCTGCTCTATAAATGAAACTCCTACTCTGTAATATTATAAAAACCAACTTTTATTAATCACAGAACCAAAGAAAAGAAAACAGAGAAATCAGAGCTCACTCTCTCTCTCTCTCTCTCTCAAAACCCTAGCTCCATGGGCTTTCCCGTAGGTTACACAGAGGTTTTTCTCCCGAAGCTCTTCGTACAAACGCTTTGGATTCTCGGTTTCATCAGAACCATCGTCTTCTCTCTCTTCCGCTTCTTGGGTCTCTCCGATTTCCTCGAAATGGATCAAAACTGGCCCGATTACACATCTTACCCGACCCGAATACCCGAAATCCGCTCACCCTTCTCCGCCCTACTAATCCGCGAGATCTTACCGGTTATCAAATTCGAAGAGCTTACTAACTCCGGAGAAGATCTGCCGGAAAGCTGCGCCGTTTGTCTCTACGAATTCGAAGGAGAGCAAGAGATCCGGTGGCTGAGAAATTGCAGACATATATTCCACCGGAGCTGTCTCGACCGTTGGATGGATCATGATCAGAAGACGTGTCCTCTTTGTAGAACACCGTTCGTTCCAGATGAGATGCAAGAAGAGTTTAATCAACGGCTATGGGCTGCTTCCGGTGTTCATGATTTTCACAGTGAGTACAGTCCCGTGACGGAATTATAGAGAAACGCTTCTTTTGTGCCTCTTTTTTTTTTTTTGACTTTTCACCCCTGTACTTTTAATTTTGCTTTTTTTCACCCTTGCTAACATTAGATTTGCCACGCTTTTATATCTGTGTGTGTATATATATATATGAATGAGATGAGCAATAAGCATAACCGCCGAAAAAACAAAATAAAGTAGTTTATTATCTCTCTAAATAAAAACTCGATAGTTAATTTGTCTCAATGCAATGAAGTTAATTTGTCAATTCCAAAAAATGGATAGAAACTGAACTCCAGATTTTAATCCATCTGCTCTCTATTTCCAATACAATCAAGTGATTTATTTGCAGATTGAAAGTTATGACCTTAAATTTCCATATATAGTAACTGATGCTGTTTTAATTAATTCTGAGAGTTATGAATACATTAATAAGTTTTTATCCGGGAGTGGTTAAGATCTTGTCAGTACTTGTCTCTGACCAGTGACCACATCTGTAACTTTTTTTCCTGTAATTATGGTAATAAATATACTTTTAAATTCAGTCTCACCTTTATCTTTAGATTTAACCAAAAGGATCTAAATTCAGTGGATCATGGTAATGCGTAAAGGCAGAATCTGGTAACATGCTTGGTCTGCAGATCGATCAGTCAATTGCAAACGTCATAATTAATTGAATATGTTTGATTTTAATAAAATTGTAGCAGAAGTCCGAAATCCGACTATTTCTGATTTATTAATTATAATTCTAATTACGGCATATGTGGTTAAACCGATTCGTACTGAATCCAAATCGTGTTGAAAACCCTAGTTCAAAGACAGAATCTAAAAAGGAAATAAATTGAGTGTGTAAGAGTTTTAAAGTTAAATATTGTTGGTTAAAAGTTAAAATCAAATATAATCAGAATCTAAAACCGTCACATAATGATACTAAGCTTCTACGTATTTTATATAAATAAATAAAACCTGAAAAAAATCTAAAATGAAAACTGATCCTACTCCTAATGTTCTGGAATCCTTCTTATAATTGAAAATCAGTATAAGTTTATACTTGAGTAATATTTTACTACACATGTGATTGAAATTTGGTAGAGAGAAGAGATGCTTTCAATTCAATGTAGAGAAAGATAATTGAAGTGGGTAGGTTAAAAATGGGTCAAGTGGCATTTACTATTTGGGTAATGATTGAAAAGATGACTATCACAAATCACCATCTTCTTATATCATGCCTGCTCTAGATTTTATGTACTAAAGAATCTACTTTTCTAATAGACCTACCAATCAGGAACAACAAAGCTATTTGAGTTTAGCTTTGCTTAGATGGTCGTAGACTCGTAGCCCACATTACACGCACAAACACTAAAAATATGTTAAATGTATATTGTTTTAAAATATATTAATTTATAATATGTTGACAATAAAACGGACAGTTTGGCCGAGTGGTCTAAGGCGCCAGATTTAGGCTCTGGTCCGAAAGGGCGTGGGTTCAAATCCCACAGCTGTCAATATTTTTTCATTCAATAAAATATATAATATGTTGACAATATCTCTAGAGTCTAAGCATGGTTGCCCACGAACCGCCGAAAACATTGACTGCACAGTTAGAACCCGGAGCTTAGTTGTTGGATCCACCTCGAAGTCATAATAAATGCAATTTTGCTAGCACCTGGATCGCATAACCAACTGGACTTGGCTATATATAAAGGGATTCTGCTGAGCTCATGCACTTGGATTTTGAAATGTCTTCTCTCATTCAATTAGGCTACACGACAAAAAGTCCATACACTCAAGCTTATTTCTGCACATCATTAAAGACATCTATAGACTTGCGTTGGAGTTTAGTTCGGTGTCTCTTCAAGTAGTTCGTTCGAGTTCTAAACAAGCTGCTGATCGGCTTGCTAAAAAAGTATTTGTCCTCTTTTTTAACTGTTTTAGAAACATGAATAGTTCTAGATTGCTGAGATCCATTATGGATCATCATGTACATATTAGTGTTTGATGATATAGATATGCTTTTGACAAGAAGAAGAACAAAAATGTATGTGTTACGAATGTTTAATAAAAAACAAAAAAAAACTGAATAAAATAGAAAATCGAAATAACTGTAAGTGAACTGAAAGCTCGTCTTTGGTTAGCTTACTGTTTTTCTTTTCAATTAAAATTATAGAATAAGGGATTATTTTTAGCAGACATCAAAAGACATGGCTGTGTAGTAGACAAATGAAAACTGAAACTGAAACTGAAACTGAAACTGAAACTTCTCTCTTTTGACTCTAACATAAACATGGTTCTAGTCTATGCGTACACTACAAAAAAACAGTCTTATTCCAGCGAAATTTTACGACATAAATAATTCGATGTAAAGTACCAACGAATTTGCATCGATTTTACAACAAAATATTTTTAGATGTAAAATCGTCGTAAATATTTGTCGTCGTAATATAAGGACGCTTTTACGACGAAGTCAAAATTCGATGTACAATTACATCGGAATTACATCGAATATCATTTTTGTGTAGTTCGTTGTAAATTCGATGTAAATTTACATCGAATCCATAATCCATACTAATTTAGGGTATAGGGGTTACGATGATTATATGGTTGATTATAAGTTCTATAAGATTAGTTTTTCATCGTTTATATTGTTTTAACTAAGTTCTACTCATTGTATACAAAAATTTGAGTTTTCACAAAAATCAATAACGTTATATACTTCATGCATGTTATGGATATACTTATAAGAACAAAGCTTATACATTATTACGCAAGATAAGTAAGTTTCCCAGAAATTAGATTCAATCGTTGTTATTGAATTTGTTGTTTACTAAGAGAAGTCTTGGAAGCACAAATATACTTCGTTGATACATTTAAATATTGTGTATTGTAATTTCGGGTATAGGGTATAAAATTATTTGATTACGACGATATTACGACGGATTCGTTGTAAATTCGATGTAAAAATTACATCGAATTTACAACGAAATACTAACAATATGAAATTTCCCACACGCGGCAAATTTAATTTTTGATTACGACGATTTTACGACGGATTCGTTGTAAATTCGATGTAAAATTACATCGAATATCATTTTTTAGTGTTTCGATGTAAATTCGATGTAAATAATTATATACCTTATACCCTAAATTACAATACACAATATTTAAATGTATCAACGAAGTATATTTGTGCATCCAAGACTTCTCTTAGTAAACAACAAATTCAATAACGNTGAGCAATAAGCATAACCGCCGAAAAAACAAAATAAAGTAGTTTATTATCTCTCTAAATAAAAACTCGATAGTTAATTTGTCTCAATGCAATGAAGTTAATTTGTCAATTCCAAAAAATGGATAGAAACTGAACTCCAGATTTTAATCCATCTGCTCTCTATTTCCAATACAATCAAGTGATTTATTTGCAGATTGAAAGTTATGACCTTAAATTTCCATATATAGTAACTGATGCTGTTTTAATTAATTCTGAGAGTTATGAATACATTAATAAGTTTTTATCCGGGAGTGGTTAAGATCTTGTCAGTACTTGTCTCTGACCAGTGACCACATCTGTAACTTTTTTTCCTGTAATTATGGTAATAAATATACTTTTAAATTCAGTCTCACCTTTATCTTTAGATTTAACCAAAAGGATCTAAATTCAGTGGATCATGGTAATGCGTAAAGGCAGAATCTGGTAACATGCTTGGTCTGCAGATCGATCAGTCAATTGCAAACGTCATAATTAATTGAATATGTTTTATTTTAATAAAATTGTAGCAGAAGTCCGAAATCCGACTATTTATGATTTATTAATTATAATTCTAATTACGGCATATGTGGTTAAACCGATTCGTACTGAATCCAAATCGTGTTGAAAACCCTAGCTCAAAGACATAATCTAAAAAGGATGCCTATATTTGTCTGTATAGGTAACTGAAATAAATTGAGTGTGTAAGAGTTTTAAAGTTAAATATTGTTGGTTAAAAGTTAAAATCAAATATAATCAGAATCTAAAACCGTCACATAATGATACTAAGCTTCTACATATTTTAAATAAATAAATAAAACCTGAAAAAAATCTAAAATGAAAACTGATCCTACTCCTAATGATCTGGAATCCTTCTTATAATTGAGAATCAGTATAGGTTTATACTTGAGTAATATTTTACTGCACATGTGATTGAAATTTGGTAGAGAGAAGAGATGCTTTCAATTCAATGTAGAGAAAGATAATTGAAGTGGGTAGGTGAAAAATGGGTCAAGTGGCATTTACTATTTGGGTAATGATTGAAATCTGACTATCACAAATCACCATCTTCTTATATCATGCCTGCTCTAGATTTTATGTACTAAAGAATCTACTTTTCTAATAGACCTACCAATCAGGAACAACAAAGCTATTTGAGTTTAGCCTGCTTAGATGGTCGTAGACTCGTAGCCCACATTACACGCACAAACTCTAAAAATATGTTATTAATTGATAATATGTTGACAATAAAACCGACAGTTTGGCCGAGTGGTCTAAGGCGCCAGATTTAGGCTCTGGTCCGAAAGGGCGTGGGTTCAAATCCCACAGCTGTCAATATTTTTTTTTAAAATTCAAAAAAATATACTATAATATGTTGACAATATCTCTAGAGTCTAAGCATGGTTGCACACGAACCGCCGAAAACATTGACTGCACAGTTAGAACCCGGAGCTTAGTGGTTGGATCCACCTCGAAGTCATAATAAATGCAATTTTTGCTAGCACCTGGATCGCATCACAAACTGGACTTGGCTATATATAAAGGGATTCTGCTGAGCTCATGCACTTGGATTTTGTAATGTCTTCTCTCATTCAATTAGGCTACACGACAAAAAGTCCATACACTCAAGCTTATCGCTGCACAACATTAAAGACATCTATAGACTTGCGTTGGAATTTAGTTCGGTGTCAGAAAGTAGTTCGTTCGAGTTCTAAACAAGCTGCTGATCGGCTTGCTAAAAAAGTATTTGTCCTCTTTTTTAACTGTTTTAGAAACATGAATAGTTCTAGATTGTTGAGATCCATTATGGATCATCATGTACATATTAGTGTTTGATGATATAGATATGCTTTTGACAAGAAGAAGAACAAAAATCTTAAGTGTTACGAATGTTTAAACAAAAACAAAAAAAAAAACTGAATAAAATAGAAAATCGAAATAACTGTAAGTGAACTGAAAGCTCATCTTTGGTTGGCTTACTGTTTTTCTTTTCAATTAAAACGATAGAATAAGGGATTATTTTTAGCAGACATCAAAAGACATGGCTGTGTAGTAGACAGATGAAAACTGAAACTTCTCTCTTTTGACTCTAACATAAACATGGTTCTATTCTATGCGTATGTGTATATAGCGTCTCAGCTTTCACTTCACCGAGCTGCAAAATCGCCAAGTAAAGAAAAGGAAGATGAAGCAAGATTTCAAATGTCCGAACTCTACAGTTTCAAGAGTAAGCAGAAAAGGAGGTTACTTGTAAATGAAGGCAGCGATTCCCAAGAGTATGCATAAGAGGATGATGTCTATGCAGAAGTTGCGGCTCGATCTCAGCTGGATTAATCAAATATAAACCAATGAGCTTATTTATATATAATGAGATTGGACTCGATCTCGAGTTCAGAGGAATGTGTGAGCTATCACCTTTGTTACAGTATCCTTGAGCCTCACATTGGTGCTTTTCAAGTCAGTAGCTGCCTTGTCAANAAAGAAAAGGAAGATGAAGCAAAATTTCAAATGTCCGAACTCTACAGTTTCAAGAGTATAAGCAGAAAAGGAGGTTACTTGTAAATGAAGGCAGCGATTCCCAAGAGTATGCATAAGAGGATGATGTCTATGCAGAAGTTGCGGCTCGATCTCAGCTGGATTAATCAAATATAAACCAATGAGCTTATTTATATATAATGAGATTGGACTCGATCTCGAGTTCAGAGGAATGTGTGAGCTATCACCTTTGTTACAGTATCCTTGAGCCTCACATTGGTGCTTTTCAAGTCAGTAGCTGCCTTGTCAATCTGAATGATATATATCAAATAAAAAAGGTTAAACATGATGTCGTTAAAGAAAAACAAATCAAGGAAGGACAAGTGTTAATAAACCTTTGTATCTATTTCATCCATGAGTGGTTCTTGTCTATCAAATTCCTGTCATGTATGCAGCAGTAAGAGAATCACTACGATATGATCAATAAAGGGAACCAGAAAATTTTAGCGGTATCGGTGAACCTCATTGATGTCCTGAGCCATGTTCTTGAGTGTATCCAGTCCTTGAGCGATGAAATCCAAACCTTGATCCTGGTTCCACAGTATAGTTATAGACTTTTGCTTTCAGAAATCGATCATTAATTAATTAGACCAAATGATAATATACAAACACACACACACACACACACTTGCCTGTTTTAATCTTCTCATCTCATATTCTTGTTTAAACTGATCAGACTCTTCAGTTTGCCGGAAATACTCACTGTCGATTCTGCGATGATCTGATACAATCGATCAAGTCTTTATTGATCAACATACCAATCTTATAATGCAGAGTGAGTTATAAGGAACAAACTACAGAGAAGACCATATATAATACCAGCAACATTCGTATCGAATCTGATGTTGGAGTATGAAGTTGAAGCTGCACAACCACTTACAGGAGCAGAGGCTTCAGGTATGGCCTCAATCTTATCTCTCAATGACAAAACCAAATCATTTCTAGCATCAAGCTCTTCCTTTGAGAGTCCTTTGACCTGAAATTAGTCACTCACATGTATATATAAAACCTCTCACCAATACACAAAGTCATCAAGATTAGGGCATTTAGCAAAAGAGAAGAAGGACCTTTTTGAGAGAAAGCCTCTGAAGCTTTGGAATGCCTTCGAGCAATCGAGCTTTCGTTCTTCGAATCTCCGCGTTCATCGCCACAGCTTTGGCCCTATTCGCCTCAGACGACATATCCTCCGTTTTCTATAACGTTCCTCAGAATCTTACGGTTACCAAACAAAGAGACAGATACGGAACGAAATTGGGGAAATCTAATCGAACCTGAAGAACGGTTTCGAGCGCAGATTCGACGGCGGAGAAGAGACGAGAGAAAGCATCGTCGCCGGAGACATTAGCTTCTCTCTGTTTATCGATATCATACTTGTCGTACTTCTTACAGATGGAATCAACCCTAGTGATCAAATCAGTTACGCCCATCTTCTTTACCTCCTCGCTGGAGATTTTTTCGCCGGAGGATTTTTCCGAGGTTTTTTTTGCTTTAAGGTTTCTTCATGTTTTGAATATGACCAGAGCAGTTACACAATGGACAGGTGGCTTCTGCATATCATACGCACACAAGATCGTTTTCTGGCCGTTGGATCTGTTGCCACAAGGGCGTATTATGATTCGCTTTTATAAAATTTGGATTATCTTCTTTATCAAGTCAAAATGTTTGATTCTGTAAGTATATAACCAGGACTTACTCAGCGCGGATAATTTTATTTACAGAAATTGTTTTTAATATAAGAAAAAATATTTTTATCTTATTTTTATAATATGACTAACTAATGATTATAAATAAATCTGTCAATTCGTAATAATTTGTCTATTTAAACTGTTTTGCAATTGATTGAAATATTATTTGCTTAATCCGCAAAAATTTATAATCTTGAAAACATAATTTTAATATGCACCATTTAATGACTCTGATTTTTTTGGTTAGCCCACAATTTTTTTTTTTTAAAACTTAATTTTTTTGTGTATAACTTTTTTATAAAATTAATAAAATATTTTTTAACTTTTGGTTTGATATATATTCAAATAAAATATAATAAATTCTAGTGAAAAATATAACAAAATTTTGAATAAATTTTTTTCTTTAAATATATATAGATTGATTATTATTTTAAAATAAATAGTATTAAAAATAATTAAGAAATTAAATAATAAATAAC
>PKML01043526.1:525393-564450 GCA_002933935.1 Eutrema yunnanense | reverse complement strand
ATATATATATATATATATATATATATATCCACCGTTTAATTTTAAAATTACTAATAAAATTACATCAGTGAATAATACGATTAACTTAGTTTAAAAAAAAAATATATGTAACCATTGTTTTAAACACGCAAAACGAAATGAAAAATAAATACTTCAAATTGAAACATGGACTAGAAACGAAACATAAAGAGCTTCCAGGACGACTACTTGAGTAACAATTTCACCACTCTTCCTTGAATGTTTGAGATTTTCGAGCTCTACGTCGAGCTCCACGATTAGTAAGACGTAAATGATTATGAAGAAGACCAAAACCCGTCCCGAATGCTTTCCTCAAACGTTTGCTCTTTGGAAAAAGTTCACTCTACAAGATGTATATGAAACATGAGTATTTGGAAACGTGAAAACATGGGAGATAAAACTGCGCAAGGGACTTTTTTTTTTTTTTTTTAATCTCTGTCTCTATGACTGAATATATGTAGAAGCATTTCAAAAACACAAACAGCAACTTACACTTTTTCTTCAATGTTTTAGGGCCTTTTAGCAACAACCAAAGTAAGTAAACCAATTTCATGCTTTTTATTTCACGTATTGTTTATGAGAAATGGCATGTATACATTTTTCTCTGTTGAAAATCTATAATTATCATTAAGAAAAACTTACCTCTAGCCGTTGCTTTAGCTCGTGCTTGGAAAATCGAATAGACGCAAAAATATAATCCTCCTGCTTGACAACGAGTGGAAAAAGTACAGGTTGTTGCTCAAATGGTTAGACAATGAAACAATGTAACGATACAAGCAGAGAGAGAGAGGGAGAGGATGCTTACTTCCAGTGCATGATCTTTACTTGAGAGATGCTCCCTGAAATTATCAAGGCTTTTGCAATCACAGAAGCACAATTTGCAATAAAACATTCCGGTAGATTCACCCCTTTCACTGCACTTCCGAAGAAGGTGTTTTCTTGTCTCTGAAACTGTGGAAAAGAAAAAATCTAACTATAGCTCAGAGACAACGTAATTAGTTTCAAACAGAGTACTGGATGATGAGAGGACAAACACATACCTGCAAGTAAGCTATCCCAAAGCCACTCTGCAGAAGTGACCAGGACTGACATTTTGCAAGGCCTAAATGAATAAGCCAGAAAAATGTTGTACTTACTCAGTTGTTGTAGCTCGACAAGAGGATTTGCGAAGGGATCTTCCACGTGATCCGATATGAGCATGATTGTAGCCGGAGGAGGATTATCAGTTTGCCAATCCGCCAAATCTGCGAACATGCGCTTGTATATGACCTCTGTTTCCATAATAAAGAAAAGCATTTCAGTAGGGGATAGAGTTGAAATTTAAAGCCCTAAATTCCAGAGAGAGATCGATAACCAAATGGACTAACCGGAAACGGTATGTGCAACAGCGACTCCAGTGGAAGACAGCCCTCGCAGGAGGTGATCAGGGGTTTTTTTTTGGTTGCCATAGGCAGTGATGGAGACAGGACCAGAGTAGCCTAGATTCTTGAACGCCGCTTCCATACTCGGACGGACCCGACGAGCATCATCATAACCCTCGGGAATCGGGCAGTCGTTCATGTCCCACCACACCGCTATTTTAGCTGTGGCGTATTCAGCCTTGGCCGCATAGTTCTTTCCCCACATCCTCGTTACACGGTCAAGTTGTTCATACCTAGGGTTTACAACCTCCTGCGAGTGGAAACAGGTTGTTGCTCATCAAATAGTGTATTGATACAAGCAGAGAGAGAGAGAGAGAGAGAGGATGCTTACTTCCAGTGCATGCTTTTTACTTGAGAGATGCTTCCTGAAATTCTCCAGGCTTTGAGCATCGAAATAGCAAGATTTGCAATAAAACATGGCAGATAATTCACCCGTCTCAGTGCACTGAATGGTATCAAGTTGTTGTTTATTATCTAGTAACTTTTTCCAGCGCCACTCTTTAGAAGTGACCAGGACTGAACTAGAGTCACGCCTACATGAATAAGCAAGAAAAAGGTTGTATTGCGCCTGTTGTTGTAGCCGGACCAGATCCCAAGAGAAGACATCTTCCACCTGATTGGATATGAGCATCATTGAAGCCGGAGGAGGATTATGACCTCGCCATTCCAGCATATCCGAAAACATGACTGCGCATGTGGTTCCTGTTTCAGTAAAAGGAAAAGATTTCTATAAATTTTAAAGCCCTAAATTCCAGAGAGAGATCGATAACCAAATGGAGTAACCGGAAACGGTATGTGCAACAGCGACTCCAGTGGAAGAGAGCCCTCGCAGGAGGTGATCAGGGGTTTGTTTTTGGTCGCCATAAGCAGTGATGGAGACAGGACCAGAGTAGCCTCGTTTCTTGAACGCCGCTTCTATACTCGGACGGACCCGACGAGCATCATAACCCTCGGGAATCGGACAGTCCTTCATGTCCCACCACACCGCTATTTTTTCAGCCTTCGCCGCATCGTTCCTCCACATCCTCTAAACCTAAGTTTGTTTAGGGTTTCTTTTAAGTGTGTTTTGTATATACACCAAACTAATGAAAGCCAGTAAAGGTCGAAATCGGATCTTTGTCTTTTTAAAGTATAAAATAACTTTTAAGTTGATTTTCTATTTTCAAGAATTTACATATAGTAAAATTTGATATGCTCGAAATCTTATAGGGCAATTCTCATATTTACCATCATGAAATGAATTTTTTGAGCCAAAACTATCCACTCATTCCTAAAATTTCCAGGTCTAACATTTTTCAAAAAAAGCCCATGATAAACACTTAACGCCATTTCGCCAGGTCTAAGATGATGGCTTCTTCGGTCTATGTGTGCACCTTTGTCCTGCGTGTTCTTGTTGCTACCACCGGTTAAGCTTTTGACGAAAGCTTGAATCGACATTGCGTTTACCACGAGCGCTTCGAAGCTCTTGAAAGAGAACAACAGACCGATTTCCGATACGTCAACCACCATTGTTTGTTTACCTTTAGAACACCATCTTTCTTGCCACATTCCAATCTGACTTTTCTTATATTGATCAATGAACCTGAGGTTGACTCTAAACCAAAGAGACTTTCTTTCAAACATCCGCTATGTTCATCAACCATGCATAAACTCAGCTCATTAAGCTCCATTTGCACACACACGTTCCCTTACTTTGACATATTATTTGCAGTGACCAGTAATGAATCTGAGCAGCACTGCAAAACACATGCAGTTAAAATCAGTTTTGAAGATTTGAAGTAAGGTGTTTAACCTTGCTTGTAAAACTAGCCTAATATCTAGAGGTAAGGACTAGTGGTAGTAGTAGTTAATCTACTATAAGTATGTATGTGTGTGATGTTGTGGTATCCAAAATCTAATCAAAGAAAGGATCCGAAATATATATCAATGTAGAGATCAGTACTTCTCTCTAAGTTTCTCAAACATTTGTTTTCTCTTAGAACAAAATAAGACACACAAAACAGAGAGAGAACAAGAAGAGAATCAAGAAATGTGAAACAGAGAACTAGAGAGAGATAGAGAGGGGAGACGGTGGTAGAGAAAGAAAACAGAGAGTGAGAGATAGAGAGAAAGAAAACAAAACCTGAGTGAATCAAATAAGAGAAAGTTCAACAGAGAGAGAGATGGCGCGACGGATTATGATGGCGCAGCGTACGTTTGCAGTATTGACTTCTTCGGCGAGGTATTCGTCGTTAGCTCCGGCAGTATCGGAGATGGATCTGTGCGGGAGAGGGGATAAGAAGACGAAGAAAGGGAAAAGGCTCAAAGGATCGTACGGAAGCAGAAGATGATCGAGAGAATCAAAGACAAGCTCGAGGTTCCCAGGTCTACGCCTTGGCCTCTCCCTTTCAAGCTCATCTGAACATTTTCTCCTCTTAGGGTTTTCTCGTTTTAAAACTGTCTGTATACTTCTTCTTCATGAATCAACATCGTCTGCATGTGTTTTTGTTTGATACATTTTTTGGCGATTTAGAGGCTTAAAACTACAAAAGATTGTTGATTTTCAACTGAGGTTACTTCTAGCCGTTGAAAATGTCAGTCCCCTTTTTGACTGCTCTAGCTTCACATGGGATATGAATCCCTCCAATTTTCAATTGAGGTTTTTGGTTTTTGGTTTTTGTTCATAAGCTATAGATATCAATACTGTGAGCTGTTTGATTGGCTTTTCCTTCTCTTTGGTATGAATGTGTGTAAAATGAAAGTCTGAATCCGTGATCGTTTGATGAAAAATATTTCTTAGATGCTGTTTCCGCAGCTCAATTAAGCCTTCAAGGGTTCTTTCTGTTTCTTTTACTTTAGTGAGAAAGAGACAATTATCTAATTCTGATGTCTTCTTGGTGTGATGTGATGTGATATGATATAGAGTGATCGACTCTTGTCCAAAATCTCATCACGGTTTCATGCGTTTTTGCATTTAAATCTAACCAAAATCTGAACATGAACTGAAATTGTTGAAAATTCGCCAAGTCCAATATGAATAACTATTCTAAAGCTCACTGTCACCCTTGATTATCATTGCATTTCGAGGTTGATGATGATGCCTAGCAATCCATTTCTTGATAGAAGCTTTGATTCTCCTATCTGCCGCTTGGTCCTTGGCTGAGCTCGGAGATTCTGAAAACAAACAAAATAATTTATTAACCACAAACAGAGAGACAAAACTCGCAAGACAAAACTCAAAACTCAAAACTCACAAAACAAAACTACTTACTGTTGATTTTTTTTTGGCATGAATGATCCTAATTTCTTTGTCCAAACCCTCTGATACAAGGGAATCTAGATAGCCTACTATCCCAATCATTTTAACCCTTCCAGTAAACCATTCATCTTTCAGCTTTTGGAGGATTCTCTTATAAATATCCCCGGGAGAAAGATCGTATGACACTCCAGCGTTTTCAATGTCCCACCATATTCGTATATACAAAGAAAAATAATATGCAGTAAGAGATCAAAATCAAGCAAATATCTATATGCAGTAAGAGATTTTTGCTACCTTATTAGGTAAAATATGAAATATGTACATTTTATTTATATCATAAAGATATAACAAAATTTTAAACATTAATGATTATGCGTGGATCGTATTTATATACGTTTTTAGTATCACTATTCATTCGTGCAATATTTGAACATAACCTAGTAAAATATTAGTATATTGGAGACATATCGGCGCATAATTTAGAGTATTACAGATCTAGTATAATGTTTATTGTGACATGTAAAGAAGACAAATGGTTTTGGTTAGTATACTATATTGTTGCATGCACTCACTTAATTATTATCATTATTATTATAGTTTGGTGGTGAAAATACATTTAAAAAGTTGTGCATTATGAATGAGAGAGTAAGATAATTAATAAATTAATTAAAATATTAATTAGTACTTGAGCTGGCACTGAAGATCACGCAAAGCAGGCAAACTTTCAAACACCATTCTCTATGAATGATCTCGTTGAACGAGCCCTAAGGAGCAGAAGACAGACACTACAAAGGTATTGTTTCAAAAGAGACAAAAGAGAAGCATATAAAGTGAAGTTGGTCTGTTTGCAGTTGTGGAGGATCAAAAACCGTTGGATTTATAATGTGAGAAGGTGCAGATCTCCATGTTTTCTTTTTGAACTCGTTCCAGCAATTTGTATATATAATACGGTATATATAGAGCGAAATGTGAATGTTTTTATATTATATATATTAATTATTTTTATGTGTTTTAGATAGTTATGCCAATGTCTCATGTATCATGCATATGCATATACATATTATAGATGATTTCGAAACGACTTTTGTTTTTTACGTCGGGATGTGTAAAGACGACAAATGATTTTGGTTATTATACTCCAGATTGTTGATCACAATTAGGCACACTTGAGAATCTTTGTAAGTATAATACTCCACTATTTTCATATAAGTTACGTACTCAAAAGCTACTTGACCTGATTAACACTTGGGACTAATTAATATAACTCAGGATCAAGAAAGATGCACAAAACAATATATAATTTATTCCCCATGTACCTTGTTTCGCATTCACAGCAACAACAAAAGGCTAATCACTTTACGAACATTTTTTTTTGATAAAGTCACTTTACGTATTATTCATAGGGTGGGATGTACGTAGTATGTATTATTATAAACATTAAACAACTAGTAAGTATGGGTCTACTTCCAACAAGAGTCGTGGTATACAACAAATTAGCAATGCATGAGACTAAAAAGAAAAAAAAGAAACGTTATATACAACAAATTCTTCTTGCCGAGACTCTCGAGTTTCTCTTACATGATTTTATTATAGAGTCAAAACATTGTTTGGTGTAGAGGTACTCACATGACAGATCCCAATTTCTTCGTTTCTTTTTTCTTTAAGAATTTGGCACGTAATTTCACCCCAGCTTATTTAACTTATGATTTATCTTTTTGACAGCTAAAGATAAAGATAACGAACTTGTTTGATTGTATTCTGCTCGAATTACTAAAAAGACCCAATAAAATAGATTGGAGAAATATATTTGTCTCGCCAAGATAGTTTTGACCGGAATTGTTATAAAAAAGGGTTATTGCATGATCTAACAAATATTAACTTCAATATTAAAAGTTACCTTTTCAGATTGTGCAAGCATTATTGTGCATAAGGAATTGTCTCATAAACCCCTACTTATCTATGAGAGCTATTTCCAGTTAGGAAGCTTGATTACGTCACTTATTCATGGGTCAATATTACAATTGTCAGACTTTAAAATTTTCTTTAGATATTGTTGTTTTCTTTTTAAAATTATAATCTAAAACAAACCGGAAAGTAGTGGGGATAGTGAAAGGTATTCACTTTTAGGGTTTAGCTTCTGTCGCCGACCGAATAAATCTCCACAGAAGCTTCTACTTTCTTTTTCCATCTATCAAAATTTTAAACAATTCTGAGAAGAGCAGATCTTGTCGAACTCCACCCCTCACACCGTCGTCGTCAATATAAGCCCGTCACTCATTCTTCTACAAAGTGTTCGACAAATTCCACTGTAGCAACCCGAAGAACTTGTGAAGGTGATTTTCATTGTTTTCTGTTTACAAATCACTAACCCAGTTTTATTATTATAATTTTATCTCAAATTCGCTATTGTTATGTGTTCGCATGTCTAAATCGTTGTCAATTTTTTCATTTTTGTTTTACCGATTCATAACATAAATAGATCTGAAGTTTACTGATGATGAGCACATAGATCTAGGGGTAAGATTCATAAAATTTACTGATGAGCACGTAGATCCAGGGGTAAGACTCATAAAATTTTGAGTTGCGAACGATGTTAGGATCCTAATAGCTAACTAATTTAGCAATCTAATATTATATTTTCCCTATAATTGGCAATGCAAATTAGCATTAACACTAGATTTTCCGAATTCTCTCTCGCTTTGACTTGAATTTGCTAATTGTGTCATCGATCCAACAGTATGCAACCTCCCCCACAATTTCCTAGATTGCTTTGTTCTTCCTATACTACTCGTGCAGAGTCATTCATTAACTAGGTTAGCGATTCACTAAAAAAATGTTAACGATTCACAAAATACTCAGATTCACCAAATCTGGTTTGCAGGCTGCACGATGTTAGCATCCTAATAGCTAACTAATTTAGCAATCTAATATTATATTTTTCCTATAATTGGCAATGCAAATTAGCATTAACCCTAGATTTTCCGAATTCTCTCTCGCTTTGACTTGAATTTGCTAATTGTGTCATCGATCCAACAGTATGCAACCTCCCCCACAATTTCCTAGATTGCTTTGTTCTTCCTATACTACTCCTGCAGAGTCATTCATTAACTAGGTTAGCGATTCACTAAAGAAATGTTAACGATTCACAAAATACGTACTCAGATTCACCAAATCTGGTTTGCAGGCTGCACTCTCATAATTAATAACTTCTTACACAAACCGAAAAATCTCAATGACATACAATTTCTCGTCATGAATATTAACTATAAGTTCAGACTACAAACAAAATATTGATACATGCTTTGGACTTTTACATTGGACGATAGTTTTTTTCTCATTATGGAGAAGCAACTCATGAGGCATTATGAACTATCTGGAGAAAAACTTGTGTGTCTTTTCTTTTCTGCAAAACTGTAATTAAAAAATCAATAAATATATTTAAGCCTATAAAAGAAATATTGATTATACGTTATTTTATTCATAATCAATTACACATAAGATAATGTTCTATTTTGCCCTCATTTTTACAAAATCTCAATCTTTCTCTTAAAAAGTAAAAATCTAAAAAACTTCGAGAACATACTCTACAACAAAACTAAAGACGAAGTGATCATTTTTGATTTTTTTTCTTCCATAAAAACTCATACGTTTGATCAAAACCAGCGATTCCATAGTGAAATTATAGACAAATTGGATATAATTGGTTATGCAAAACACTTTGCATTTGTAAAAAATTCAAATGTCCTAATTTTCCAATTCTAGAACAATCAATGAGAGAAAAATACTTGAGTAAAAACAAAAATAAAATTTGAGCTATTTTAGGGTTTTTTTTGTTTTTTTAGAGAAATTACAACATATGGCTATAAAACATAGCGAAATTAGCTGCATGACCATACACTGTTTTCAACACTGTTTCAAATTTTTGTATACCAAAAACTCCCTACATTATCTATGCAACTAGGTAGATATTATGAGATATTGTGTCAGTATAAGTAAATACATACATATTTACACAACATCTACACAACTTTCTCTTCTTCCTCTTCTCTACCATTCCAAGGTATGAGTCTCACCACTTCCTAATTTTCTCTCTCTCTTATATCTTCTTGATAACTTTGAAGAAACTATCTCAATTCAGATCCAATCATATTCTTCTCTTCTTTCTCTGATCACCAAACAACCACACAACAACAACTGATCTTCATAAGATCATCATATCCTCTCAATCTCTTTCTGATGATTACTGCAAATACTTCTTGTTCCAAATAATTTGGGATTTTTTTTTACCAATATTTTTTTTTGGCTGTATGTGACAAATAAAATTAAACAATTCGTTAGCTTGCGCCAATAAATGGGCCAGCTATATACGGGCTAAAGCTCACAAAATTCCACACAAGAGCCTCTTCTTTCCATGGCGGGCCTGGCTTTTTCTTTATTTATATCATGAGAAATAAATTAAATACAAAGTTTTGAAAAGACAAACTAAAAAAGGTCAAGACAGCGATTGAGCCACCACACCATAGTTTCACAGTATTATTAGCCTCACCGACTCCATCAACCACCAACTAACCCTAAGTTTCTATTTCCGTGTTTAACCATCTCGAGCCATGAGCCATGAGCCATGAGCCATCGCGGCTCCTACACGTGGCTCTGATCGCTCCATTCTCTCTCTTTCTTTTTTTTTTTGTGCGTGAGAAGTTAATTATAAAAAAAAATCCCAAAATATTAGCCCTTCTTTCTCTCTCTTATCCGCTCCTCTCTCTTGGTCTGTTCTGCCGCCGCCGTCGTCGTTCTCTCCTCCGCCAGATTTCATTATCTCCTCCGCCGTCGACATTCATTACCTCCTCCCGTTGTAAGGTACGACACGCTTGTATTCGTGTATCTATTGTTTTTTTCCTCGTTGATTCTCCATTGTTCGTATCCCTACGCGTCGTCTGCTTGTTCGATTTTGAATATTCTTTCTCTCTGTTCTTATTCCTCTCTTATTTCAATCCTCCATTGTATCATCACTTTTAGTTTGGCACCTCTGTCTTTTGTTTGATTTCCTTAGTATTCGATTCCGCGTTCGGTTTGTTTTTGGGCTTAGTATCTTTTGCTTGTGGAGAGTTTTTGGCGAAGTTGCCTTTTCACATTCAAGGGAGACTTATTTTGCAGAAAAATATATAGAGAGAGAGAGTTGAATCGATTCCGATTCCTTGAACTGAAATGGCTAATTTAGACTCGTGTAAATGCATTTTGATTACCTGCCAGGTTCTAAGTAAGGTTTCCGAGTGATTAGTATGTTTATTTTTTTGTGAAGCATGTCCAAAATTAATTCTCAGTTTATGATCATATATTCTTTTCTTCTCTTTTACCAGTTTGGTGTGAAGTTTCCGGAAACTGCTTGGATTGCTGTTTGAGCTCAATGCTCATCGACCTGGAAACTTTTCTACTTAGAGACCTGGAAACATTGGTGTGCCAGTTGCAGAGTTGAGAAGCTTACTTTTAGGAGCTTGACAGTGTAATAAGAAGGAGCTTAATACCCGACTGGGTCTTCTAATCAATGTCAGAAGGTGATATGGCCATCATAAAACCAGAGGTAAGCTTTTTTACTTTAACTGTAACTTTGCTGGCTTATCATCTACTAGTCACTTGGATATTTTGTTAACTACTCGTGGCAACAAGCATCTATGCTAGTTATCTCATGGCTCAACGAGTATTTAGTGAGGGATATGACTGTTAGAGAGTCTGTTAAATGCACTAGTAGGATACATAACAAGTCAACAACCTACTATTTATCTTTTGTTTTTAATTGTGATTAGTCTTTATTTTTCATCATATGAGTTAACATGACCTAGTTGTTCTTATATTCTTGTAATTCTAATTGTGTTTTTGTTTTTGAGTGTTATATTTTCTATCGTTGTATGGAGTTTTTGAATGACTAATTGATTTACTTTACCTAGGACCAAGACTAAATTAATTTTTCTTTGGGATCAACACAGATGATGAAATCCTATATATGGCTTGAAACTGCTGATGGATCAATCCAACAAGTGGAACAAGAAGTTGCAATGTTCTGTCCCATGATATGTCAAGAAGTGCTACAAAAGGGTGCTGGATCTTCTAAGAACTATGCAATATCTCTTCCACAGCGAGTCAATCCAGCAATGTTAAGCCTGATTTTTGATTACTGCAGATTTCATCAAGTACCTGGACGTTCAAATAAGGTTTACTCAAGGTCTTCAAATTGGAAACAAATGGTGAAATGTTGATACTCGTATGCCATTTCTTCATAGAGTTCTTTATTACTTTTTAGGAACGTAAACTTTACGATGAAAAATTCATCCGGATGGATACAAAGAGGCTCTGTGAGTTGACCTCAGCCGCTGACAGTTTGCAGTTGAAGCCTTTGGTTGATCTTACTAGTCGTGCGCTTGCACGGATTATTGAGGGGAAAACCCCTGAGGAGATACGCGAAATATTTCATTTGCCTGATGACCTAACTGAGGTTTGTAGTACTCAATATCATCTCTTTTAAGGATGTGTAACTGCCATCTGCTTCTTTACTTTAACTTTTTGTTATGATTTATCAGGAAGAGAAATTAGAGCCTCTGAAGAACACAATGGATGATCCACGTATTCGACTGTTGAACAGATTGTATGCTAAGAAAAGAAAGGAATTGAAAGAAAGAGAGAAACTTAAGGTGTGTTTAGCATTTTACAAAATTAAGTTACGAACATGGTTTGTAAGATTGAACTTTTACACTAGTTTTATAATTTATGGCTATTTCCATGTCCCAGAGTATAGAGGTTGAAGAACGTGTTGATGAACGTTCTGTGGATGACCTTTTATCGTTTATTAATGGCAGAGGTACCTGTTCTTCGAGTTTTTTTTTTCTATTTTCTTATCTTCATATATCTCCTCTATGTCATATTCCTTTTCCTTTTTCTGCTTCGAGTTGTCCAATTATATGTCGATGATGGTACTACATTGGTTCATGTATTGAGCCTATTTTGATGCTTGCATGATTGAGATATCTGATGCGTGAGTTTATGTTAGTGTTGCTTCTTAGTCTTCTATTTTCTCTACTCTACTTCCTTTTGAAGCTCTCATTGGAGGTAAGGAAAATTATGTTTTGCAGATTCCAAGGTGGTAAAGACTTCCAAGAGCAAAAAGAAGAACAAGAAAAGGAAGGAGCATAAGAATGGTACATCAAATGGAACATGCGAAGCTTCCAAGAAGGTTTAAACTAGTCTCTCTCTGATTGCTCCTGGTTGGTAGTAATCAAGTTGCTGAGAGTGTGTTCCTTGTGCTTTTAGGATTCACATAATTTGCATTCCAAACAACGAAATGCTAAAATTGTTGATGAGTCTGCGTCCAGCTTGGGAGGGGTATCTAACTTACTTAGTATGGAAGATGACATTTTTACACCAAAGGCTGAGTTTGAAGATGGTTATATAGATGATGAATTTGATCCAGTTTTGAAGGAAATGCTTGATAGGTAAGTATCACTTGTTAATTTAAACTATTCATTGTTTGTTGAACCCTCCTCCAAATTTACCTTCTACAAACCTCGCTCTAGTCATCTCCTGTGATTACACACAATTCCTATGTCTAGAGCTACATCAAGTTGCACAGCCATTTAGTTTAAATATTAAATGGTGTATCTCATGTTATTACAGAGAAGTAGAGGATTTTGCTCGGAGATTGAACTCTAGTTGGGTTCTATCATTAGGACAAGAAAGGCAGCCTGTGCACTTTTCCATAAACGGCAATGGGACTACAAGGCGATTGGCAGGTACACGATAAACCTTTTTTCCGGGTTAATCTTTGCATTTAATGTAACAATGTATCACAACCCACAAGGTGATGTTGAACTGAATGACTTACCGGTTTTAGACCTATACATATGCCATATTGAGTCTTTGGTTTGCCTCCGTTTTGAAATTTGAAGGTCCAGCTGCAGGACACAAATGAAGCTGAAAACGCTAGCTCAATGGCTGGAACAGTTTTGGTGAGATCCCCACATTTAGATTGTAAGCAGTTAGAGAGAGTGGTGTTCCGGTCACCGGCGTTCTATGTGTCCTGTATTATTTTGCTTTGTTCTTTTCCCAATCTGCTTTCTTTCTTTCTTCTTCGTTAATCCGAGAGGTAGGATGTAGTTTTGTTTTTGTTTTCTTACTTTTTTTGTAGTGATCAACCCTTTGTATACCACTTTTTTGAATTCAGAACTGGTGAAATCAAATGGTTGGTGGGCTCATTTGTTGGTTATCTTTCTGTATAATAATATTAAAAATATGATTCCATTGTCTTTTAGCATCATAAGCCTCACAAAATCAGAAGGAGAGAAAAGACCTCAAAGCATTCACCTCGCACAAATGGGTTTTACAAATATTACATACATCGTATTTACAGATGTGACCAAGATCTTTGCAGCTTTATGTTCTTCTTCCTCTGAAGCTTTTCAGGTAACAGTGGGGTCACTCACACTGCTTATGGTTTTGGATGGCAAGCCTATGCCAGAGTTTGGTGGAGTTGATCAGGAAGGTTATCATGCCCAGCCCCATCCCGCTGCACTGGTATATCAGCACCGTAAGCAACTCACGAGCCAGGTGAAATGCAAAGGAAAGAAAGAAAAGAAACAAACAAAAAAGCAGACTCTCTTATTCAGGATCACAGGGCTTACAGGTAAAGAGGGAGGAGATGAATGGTTTGATTTCTCTTCTGTTACACTTGATGAAGCCTCAGACCCTCCAAAGTATGATAATGTACCAGCAGACCGAGAAGAGCTGGTTCGTGATGTTCTCTCCTCCTCTTCCTCTTCCTCCGACTCGCTTTTCCCCTTTGAACTTCCACTCTGCATTTCTGAATTGGTGCTACTTTGTGAGGACACAAGCCGCTGAAAGTCAGATAATAGAGCTGAGAGAGCTCGGACTTCATCCATTCTAGCTTCCCTACATTGATTGCACGCAGATATCAGTAATAAAGCATCATCTGCTGTTTCTATACAGTAATGGAAAAGAGGACTATGGCATGAACCTTGTATGGATGAGATGTCCTTTGCAGATAAACCGTATATGACACGTCGCTGATGCATGTTGGCAGATGAAACTGGCTTTCTTTGACCTCAAATCCTCCATTTTCCTGCAAATTGATCACACCAATGTCAAATTCGAGACGGTTTAAAAGAAACAGGTGAAGCAGCGACACAAGCCTGAAGCCTGAGACACAATACGTTGAATAGTGTTTGTCTGCAGCTGCTCCCATTATGAACTTCCTGACTCTGTTCTCAGAAATCATCTGCACAATTCCCTTCTCGATCGAGTCCATCTCAACACACAGCTTCTCGGCTTGGACCTGCAAAACCAATCTCCTTAGAAATATGGCGGAAACTTCATATCGCATACGTATATGTGTATATTGTGTATATATACATACCCCTTTCTGCAGGCAAATTCTAAGGTAGTCATCAAGAATCTTCTCTGTTTTCGCCTTTTGTTTTTCTCTGTATGCCCTCACTAATTCCTCATCTACCGTTGCAGCATCGAATTTGGTACCCACTGTGGAAGTAAAACAGAAAGATCATTTAAAAGTCAAAATCTTGAAGCTCTGAATTTTAGGAGTTGTTGGAGTGAGGGGAAGAACACTTACAAACAGGAATCATTTGAGCAGGTCGGTGAACAAGAACGATGCAGATCTTGTTCCCGTCAGAGTTATCTATTGCCCAGGTGAGATTTGACTTGTTCTTCGCGGTTTCTCTCCCTACGGCAACATATATTCTCTCCTCCATCACTGCTGCTTCTGCTTCCTCCATGTTGTTCTCTCTCGCTCCCTGAAACTCCATCTTTTCTCTGGAATATTGTAGGAAAATCTTAAGAATGGCTGGTTCGTTTGAGACAAGAAGCTTTTGTTTTGTCTTCTTCCCAAATGTTTAAATATTTGGAATCAAGAAAGAAAAGATCCGATGGAGGCATGTGTCATCCCTTTCTTGTGTTACTCTGTTCTTTCGAATATTCGATCTGGAATTTTGTATATGTATTATTTCTTGTTTCTTTTTGACCTTTATGCCCTTTGAGTGTCAACGACCTAATCATAACTCAAGGAGGTAATCAATGTCGATTATCATACATATAAAATATAAACAGATGAGAGATTAATCAAATTAGAAAATATTGCACCATTTGACACTGTTTAGAAGTATTAAAGTCCTCAATGCAGATCCTGAGGGATCTTGTAAGAGTGTCTAAAGATTAATTAATATTATTAATACACACTCTCTCTTCCTTTTTACCTTCTCTTTCATCCTTTTACTCAATTTTTTACCTTCTCTTTCATCATTTTACTCAACTTTTATTAATTTTATACTCTCTCTTCATTTTACACACTCTCCAAAAGATCCAATATTAGACACTCTCTTTTCCTTTTAAACACTCAAAGATCCAATTTTATTAATTTTATATTTCAATATACCCCACAAAAACACACTCTCTCTTCCTTTTACAACCATTTTAATAATTTTATATTATAAGAACACCTCATTAGACCCCATGGTGTCTCCATTGATGATGCCCTAAGGGCCGTGATTTTATAACTCACTCTTAAATCTAATTTTTCAGTTATTACATTCTTAATGATCCTGCAAACGTTCATCAATAAAATAAAAAGAAGAAATGTTTACATAAGAAAATATTTGCTTATGTTAAAACCAAAAAAAAAAATATTTGCTTATGTAAACAAACCTTAAAATAGACTTTTCAAAAATTAAAGGAGTAATACAAATGGAAAAGGAAAAAAACGCCTTGAGATATATTCCCACGCGCAGTGTTAGCGCGTGAGTGACAGCTCCTTCTTTTTCTATCGTTTTATTTTAAGGTGCTTTCGTGTTTGTTTTGGAAAATCAAATAGTTTTTTTTACACTAATTTATTATTCTATTATAAATTATGAAAATTGTTACATCGGCAATTTTATAAATAGAAATTATACCCGTTTTATGAGAATCTACACCAAACGATTCTACCTGTATCACGTTGAAGATCTCATATAATTTTGTCTCCATTAATTTACATATATAATAATAAATTGCATTCTCTGTGATTAAAACCATAAAATTTTTGATGTAAAAAGTAAAAACATTATTGAACTTTTGATCAATTAATGGGCCAAAGGAACTTCCACAAAAAGTCAAATAGTCTTGTTATATATTTTTAATAACTCAATCTAAATGTCTTACTCCACAGCCAATTAAATTACATTAATACATTCTGTGAATATTGTCTTCTGTCTAGCATAAGCAAATCATTTCCCATCTTTATTTTGGTTTGAAAATAGACTTATTTGAACGAATTGGTCATAAGATTTATTATATCTAGGATACACAAAACAGATCATAAAATCATAATTTTGACCATATGTTTCTAGGTCATATTTTATCTGCTATTTTATTTTATAAGTTTAAATAAAGCAAACGAAATATTCTATAATACCATGATTTATAAAATAATATCACAATAAATCAATAATAAAAGAATATATATATTACAAAAGAGTGCCTCATACCAACCAACACCGGCGAGTGAGAGACACTGATATATTACAAAGCGTCCCCAAGAGATCTGCACCAAGATTCGAACTCGGGTCTTGAGAGGACGATGAGAGAGCGTCCTTAATTAGCCACGAAGGGCTTAAAGCTCCTTTTGATTAAATCTGTAACAAGCAGAGCATCTAGTTCAATGATTCAGGAGCTTGAAGCCATTCTTGAATTGCAGATCGAAGAGCAAGATTTGGAACCAAGCTAGTGTGAGGAAGTATTTTGTTCGTCATTGGAGAAGTCTCGTGTCCTCTCTCAAACCAACCGCTTATGGCTTTTCCTTCATATGTAAAACCATCTGCTGCTACATGTGGATCCTCCATCACATCCTACAAATTTAAAATTCTGGTTTTCACTCTTCTTATGATTATAACATTTTGATTATTTCGTTGATCTTGCAATGTTTCTTACTTGTGTAATGGGGCATATGAAGTACTGAGGCGGTTCTTGGCTCTTGCGGTTACTCTTCAGCTTTGATACTTTTCTAAGCTCCATCTTCAACTCTTCTTGTTCTTTTCTAAGTCTTCTCACTGCTTCCATTGATAAGATATACTTCTCTTGAAGCTTTCTTATCACCATTTTAGATTCGGTTATTCGGGTCACGGATTCTGATCTCATATTTTCAAGTTCTTCTCTCGCTTTTCTCAGTACGTTCTCTGTTTCTTCCCTACGCTTCAACTCATCGAGATACACATTTTCCAATTGTTTAGCCTACATTTTGGTTAGAGATAGAGTTAGAAAAGCTCGATACTTCAAAGCAAAAAGAACATGTTAAGGAACTTATATATTATATATACCCTTTTGATAGCATCAACTGCAGATTTTTCAGCTTCTTCACGCTTAGACGCCTCAAAACGTGCTTCCCTTTTGGAATTATCAGCTTCCGTGACAGCAAGTTTGATCCGATCATCATCCTTAACCGTACTCGAGGTTGGAACACTTTCAGTTCCTTTAGTTATCTCGGATTGGCTCAAAGAATTTGACGATGCACATTCTAGATACAAGTTATCTCTTGTTATAGCTTCCCTGCATTGACATCATATATACAAAAATCACTGATGAGAGAAGATCTTGTCTCACAAGCAAAACTCAAAGAACCATTCCTAAACAGTGCCTAATGTATATTTAGCAGTGAACACATTACAAGATGAAGAATTGACTTAAACTGGCCAAACCTTGTACAAATCAAGTACCCGTTGCATGTAAACCATATATGACAAGTAGCAGGCGCTTCTCTGGAAATGTAAATAGCTTTCTTGGACTTTAAATCTCTCATTCTCCTGCAAAATTGATCAATGAATCAGTATTTAAGAATAGCAAACGAATTGAATCTACGCTAGTGAACCACTTACATCGAATAGTGTCTATCAGCTGCTGCTCCCATGACAAATCTCTTAACTCCACGCTGAGAAATCAATTGGAGGATCCCTTTCTCCACCGAATCCGTTTCAATATATATCTTCTCTGCACTGACCTAATTCGCAATTTAACTAGAGATTCAGAGATCAAACATCTCTTGTAAAGTAAAAAAAACACATTGATTTAATATAATACCTGCATTTGCCTGCATATATTAAGGTACTTGTCCAAATTCTTATGTGCTTTCTCCTTCTCTTTTATATAAAGCCGCAATTTCTGCTCGTTGAACATCGCTTCCGCTTGAAATGAAGAAAACAAGACTCCAAAATTTAACCAAATGTCTACAAAAACTCTGCACAAAAATAAAATATACTTACGGACTGAGATCTGGATCGTTTGATGAACATAGACGATACAAAACTCTTTGCCTCCACTGTTCTTGATCGCCCAAACGAGACTAGACTTGCTCTCTAGGTCTCTCCCTGTCACTGCCACATAGATCTTCTCATCCATCACCATCTCTCTCTTGTAAATCGCCATTGATTCACCGATATCGCTGCCAACAAATCTCAAAGAGCCAACCATATTCACCATTTCTTGGATCGGAATCTTTAACGTCATCGTCACTCTGGTCCATATAAAAACAGAGTATTGCGCAGAAACAAGTGATAAAGATTTGATCTAAGTAACACAGTATTTGATAAGCCAAGATATATAGAGAGAGAAGCAAAAGGCTGCGATTATAAGACACAACACGTTATCTGATCACGAATCCGCGTTCCTTAATTACAGCCTTATCACAGAAGCTTAATCAGGTATTTATTATAAATTTACGAATAATGGATAAGCTTCTGACTTTCAATGAGCCGACCAAAGATTCTGAAATTGATTATGAAGGTCTCTGTCTTTGTCAAGAGAAATGTCAGAACATTAAGGAAAGTGAGATCGAAATTTCAGATATAAGAAAAGGTAAATCTTAGACATTCTTCAGGTTTGATGTCGTCAAATGCTACGTACGTATGTTTGCTTACTTCAGCGCCAAATTTTCATGTGTTTTTACGTTTATGCCCCTGATAGTCAACCGTTTTCTTAACGACCGGATAGTAAATTAGTCTTTAGGCTTTAAATTAATTCAAGATCATTAAGCAAACAAGCCAACTTCCACAATTTCAAAATAATCCAAGGAAATAGTTATTTTATTTCATTTGAAAAGGATAGTTTCGTTTATTTACACATTGCCTTGCCGGGGGTTTTGGTGGTTTCGGCTTCGGAGAGGTTTTATTAGTTCGTTATCTTAGTTTTCGAGTGCGGGATACGCCAATTTCTATCCGCCAATGGTTTTAGAACGCAACTTGCTCGTTAGCCTCAAAGAGGGTTTTTTTTGCTCATAGTGAAGATGTAGGCATCGTATTTTTTTAGGTTTTTAGGACAAGCCTGGAACTCGATTCTCGTGGCAACATCAACAAAGTTTTAGACATCAAAGTTTCCCCTTCCCGCAATTTGCTCCTCGCGCGAGTCCTCCGTTGGTTCCTTTTCAGGCTGTTTTGATATATTGCTTTTTCTAGTCTTTTTTGTTGTTTCCATTTGTTGTAGTTTGCTTCAGTTGTTTTTGGTCTTTTTCGTCTCTTGTTTACCTTTGTAATTCTGTCAAAAATCGAAAACTGGTAATATAATCTTTACATTTTACTATCAAAAAAAAAACTTTGCGATCCTAGCTTTAGTCCCTGAACTTTATGATTTTTAATTTTAAGTCCCGTATCTTTGGGATTTAAAGTTAGTCCCTTAGAGTTTTGTATCTTAATTTTAGTCCTTAAATTTTTTAGATTTAATTTTGAGTTTTGATTTTTTGGATGAGAATGTGATTAATGGGCCAGGTTGTATTTTCTTTCTTTTCGTAATAGTATATGGGCCGTGTGGGATAGGCAGCCTTCACGAGGAACAAAATTGCTATTAGAGTTTTAGTACCATTATTTAAGCCTTCACGAGGAACAAAATTGCGATTAGAGTTATACACCATCAGCATTTGAGACATATGTCTCGCGCGAAACATATGTCTTACCCAAAAGTTGTCCACGTGTCGCGACGTGATTCGTTGCGATATAAAAAAATTAATTTTTTTTTTNATTATTCTTTTTATATACCGATATTTTTGTCTCTTAAATTTTATAATAATTTTTCTTTCCTTTTTCTTTTTAACGTATACCGAAGCGTGATAATTTCGTGGTAAGCAAAAAAAAAATATACAAGTGTGTCTAATAATACACATATGTTCTTTATTTTTTTTGGTATCCAATAAAAAGATTTAGGTTAAAGTTTAAAGTTTAATTAAAATATATACAGTTGGATCATAGTTAGTAAGACTATGATGACCCTCTTCGTCGTCATTTCTTAGTTTTTGTCTTGTTTATGGCTTTAAAATATCATAAATTCTTAATCAAATTCGACACGTAGATACATATATTCTAATGTTATATGATTGGATATAAATCGACCTGAGTTTTGATTTAATCATGCCACTAATGATAATTTTTGTGTGGTACATATAAAATATACTACACAACGCAATAGACATTTAATGAGTACTATTAAACCAAAGTAAAATAACTTTGTATATCTGCGAACCTAACTCAATCAATTTACAGATTTCTATAATCTTTTAAGCTTGTTATGTACAACAGTGAACTATTGTAGAGCTATATTATCGATACAATATTGAAATAAGCATACATAAATTATTACTTATATACAAATTGGGGTGACTAATTAGTTGTTAAGTGCGTATTTTAATCACATTATCTGATACAAAACGAGATATCGTTAACTTATTAATGTGTACACTTCGCAAACAGCCAATTTTCGAAGACCGAATAGGATATTAAAATATTTAAATTGATAATTGGTTAGTGCTAATAATATGATGAAACCGTCCACTAGTGATGTTTTAGTTTCAACAGAACATTTTTAACATTTTCCGGAAGTTTACGCAACCACGCGTTGGTTGAATCAATTGCATGCTGATGGCACTTCAATTTTGTAATGAAATTATAACTTTATAAGTACTTATATTTATCCAAATTTAGTCAAATATGACGACTTTGGAATTGTAATATAAGGTTGAAAACGTTATGCTAGAAAGCTAAATTATACCAAAAGTAAATAAATAGATATACACTTAAAATCTTATTAAAGTTTAAAGATTTATCTTTAATATATATAGGGACGCTATAATGCACCTTTTAGACAAATTTAAAAGTTGTGTACAAAAGACAAATTTAAAAGGTTTTGGGTTTGGAGGGGAATCCTATGGAAAAAAAAAATGATTGGTACATCCTTTAACACAGCTTTGTGTTCTAATATGTTGGATACAGCAAAGACAAAACGTCGTCGTTTGTTATTCGCAACGCCATGAGTGATCTTAAGACCAAACATGTACAGATTATTTTTTTGGGTGGAAATGCCACAATCCAATTTTAATGTTTATAATCGATCCTTGATCTACACCAGCATAACGACTTTTCCGATGGAGAAGAAACCACCCCACTACAATCACATTATTATTTCCAAATCTTCAGTTCCTCAATAAACCTTGTGGTTCGTGTATAAAACTGTCGGCATACATTAATTTCATTTGATTAATTCAAAATGATATAAGAGTATATATTTCGTTTGATGGGATCGTCATTACATTGCATAAATGGACATTATAACTACTAGTGCATATAAGTACCAANGAGCTCGGATTGAAGTATCACTATTGCTGGCAATCATAATATCATCAACGTAAACCAATACAGCAGTGAACTGAGAACCAGATTGTTTGATAAACAATGTGTTATCAGCCTGTGATTGATCAAACCCAGCAGATTTCAAAACAGCAGATAGACAGTGATACCATTGCCTTGATGCTTGTTTTAAGCCATACAAGGACTTATGCAGTCTGCACACAGGATTAGGAGGAAGAGTACCTGAAGATGGTGTGTAACCCTGAGGCAGACTCATATAAATTTCCTCATCAAGATCACTGTGCAAGAATGCGTTGGAGACATCCATTTGGGAAAGACTCCAACCATTAGTAGCTGCCAAACTGAGAAGTAACTTCACACTCGCAAGTTTAGCAACTGGGGAAAAAGTGTCAGTGAAATCAACACCTTCTTGCTGTGTGAAACCCTTGGCAACTAGTCTGGCTTTGTATCGCTCAATGCTACCATCAGCATTGTACTTAATAGTATACACCCATTTACAACCCACAACATTCTTTCCCGTAGGCAGAGATTCAATACTCCATGTTTTAGTGAACTCCATAGCCTGAAGTTCCTCATTCATTGCTTTTGTGAAATGAGGTGACAATATGGCTTGTCTAAAAGATGTTGGTTCTGTTTCAAGAGAATATGAGAGAACATAGGACTGATAGAGTGGTTTGAGATTAGTATAAGAGAGAACAGAAGATAGAGGGTATGGAGTAGTGAGTTTGGTGAAAGGAGTAGAAATTTTGGTGAGAGAACAATGGAAATCAGATAAGTAACCTGGAGCTTTGACCGTACGTTTTGGCCTAGCATTGAGAAGTTGAGCCTGACCCGTGCCTAGTGAGACAGTCTCATGTGATATTGGTGTGGCATTAGAGTGTGATGCAGATGCGTGAGGTGATGATGTATATGTAGTAGATGGTGGAGAAGCAAGTGATGGTGAAAAAGATGATGAATGAGTTGTAGTATCATGTTGAACACTAATGATAGGATCCAAAACAGATGGAATGGGCAATGGAAGAATGATGTTGGAGAAAGGATCANAAAATATATTTTCATCATGAAATATTAAATTTGTAAAAAAATTTAAATTAAATGTCAATGTGTACAAATATGTCTAGATTTATTGACAAAATGTGTTCATATTGGAAGAGACTGCATGTCATTTTTGACTTTTTCTACATTTAATCTCTTCTTTATCTCTCTCTACTCTTTTTTTCTCTTCTTCAATAACTATTTTGACTTTGCAATTTCCGTCAAGAATGAAAATTACCATTTTACGCCTCCCGACACACTCTGTTCTGTACGGTACTCGTTGCGACTCCTTCTAGAGGACCATTACCTACCTGCTGCTTCACCAAACCTTCTCTCTCCCTATATATACATATATACGTATATACATACACATTCATTACAGTCTCGTGATGACACTAATACACACACATATATATACAACGACGATGATGTGTATATATCAAAATGCAGTTGTGGGTAAGCTTTCCAATGGCTGCTGCACTTTGAAAAGTGAACAAAGACAATACTAACAAAAAAAACTTGACTTTGTTTGTTTTTCTATTTCTTGGCTCAACCATAGATGTGTAAATAATGAAACTTGATCCAATTTCAGCAATTTTCTTATAATCTAGGTGTTTCCCCTTTTTTCTAGTATTTATTCAACTCGTGTAACTTTATGCCTAATTCCCCAATTTTATAATTTTCTTAATTCTTCACAGTGGTTCCATTTTCTGGTGAGAGAAAGATGGGCCTTCTGCTAAATTGAGACACTGTGTGTTCAACATCCACCCTCGTGTTTCGAGCTTTCGTAACTTCATCATCATTTCGCAATTTCTGCAAAAGGTTTTCCGGGAAAATCTGGTTGTGGAAAACAGCTAAAAAGTTCTAAAATGGAATTTTATTAATCTTCCAGCTGCATTATCGATTTTTTCCGTTTCTTGCAAGTATCGGATCGGATTCCAAAAGGTATAATCTTTAAATCTTTTGTGCTTTTGTTTTTTTTTTTGTTTTCTTTAAAAAAAGTTCACTTGCTTCCAAAGGAAAGGTATCGAATTTTATCAGATCACTCAAAACAGTAATAATCACAATGCGTTTGAGTGACTGATGAAAAAAATCATGAAAACAGAGTTTTAACAGATCACTGCATGATGAATCAATATTACATATTCAGACATCATTTATTCTTTGCTTGTATCAACAGTTTCTTCTTTACCACTTGTATTTAAGTGTCAACTGTTAAATGGAGAAAAACTGTCGAAGAAATCTTAAGAGAGAAGGAATAAATCGAATAGGATGTATGTGGGTGTTCATCAGCATCTTTGGATCTAACCAGAAGCGTCTCTTGATGGATATGAAACGTGGAAGCAAAAGATTTGCAGGTTTTTGTTTCATTAAGAAAAACTTGTCTTGAAGAGTCTTTACTTTCTGTTGTGAGATATAATTAATCTTCTGGTTACTAATTGATGCAGGTAATAATGAGAAGAAGCAGCTTACCTGTTCTTGTGAGAGCTCTCAGTCTCAAGAGAGTGTTCAGAAACTCATTGATGAGGATGTTTTGATTACTGGTGATGAAGACGTAGAGACTGAGGTTTGTAAGAATTTAGCTGATGAGTGTCTCAACAACGAATCTGAAGAAAAATTCAGCGAGATAATCAAGCGGTTGATAGCTCAGAAAGAAGGAGAGATCCAAACCTGCAAGGATTTGTTGGAGGCGTTTCATGTTTTGAATTCTGAAGAAAAATCACTCCTGAAGAAGATTTCACATGAAGATGCTCCAAGCTTGGGAGATTCCAAGAGAGTAGTAGAAGAAGAAGAAGAAGAAAAGCCTGAAGCAGTCTCAAAACAAGAGGTGGTGTTACCGCAGAAGAAATGTAAATTCTTCAGCAGGAAATGGAGATCAGAAGAGAGGAGAAACAGATCTCAAGCTGCAAAAACGATTGTGGTTTTGAAACCTGGTCCAAAGAGTTTGGATGTTGATTCTTCATCTGGTCATCATTCTACTGGCAACAAGTCCAAAAACGGAAGAACCTTTTCTCGCTTTCTTATCGGTTTACTCAAAAGAAGGCTACAATCTGCTGTTGGAAAGAAGTCATTTGATATTCCTGTTGATAGGAGCCAAAACTGTTGTTTGCAAGAAGAGAAACAGAGTAAATCCGGGAAGCATGTTTCGGATGAAGAAGAACCGTTCTGTAATGAAAGAATGAGCAATGCTGATAAAGAGGATACTGTCCAAACAAGCGAAGATTCAAAGAAGATTATGTCAGGCTTATATATTGCAGCCAGGAAACACTTGTCTGAAATGCTTGCAAATGGAGATATAGATGTGAATTTACCAGATAAGGAAGTACCAAGAATCCTGGGGAAGATTCTTTCTCTCCCTGAGTTCTCATCACCAGGAGATAGCCCTATATTGATCCCGGCGCATGATTTTGTTAGCCAGCTTAGCCCTCTAAGCCAAACAACCGAGAAACCAAAGATTCTGCAATGCGGTCCATGTACAAATGGTCTGACTGATGAAGAAGATTCAGATAAAGTTGACGAGGCATTGTTTACTATCGATGTCTCTGTTCCCAGAGGTGATTTTTGTTTCTTCTCTTCATAATCTGCTTCTATTTATCCCCAAAAAATTTATATTGTTCTGAATAAATGTAATTCAATGCTTTCAGACCATGCCAAGGAAACTGAGAATATAGAAATGAAAGAGAAGACAGAGATAGATCCACTATCTGAAACTTGCGGCTCTTCCATTTCTCGACAAGTCGAATATGTTGATGAAGATGTGCTTGAATGTCGTGAAGAAGACGGGGATAAGCAATCCTTGAATAAGGTTAGACAGCTTGAGTATGTGATAAGTGAATACATTTTTTTTGTTTTCTTGAATGAGTTTTCATATGTTCATGGTTTATCTTGTTCCAGGAAATGTTCAACCAAGCGCATTCACTGTCTTCTCCTCCAAAATCACCAGCAAGTTCTTCGGTTAGGATGACCGAATGCAAAGAAACTGCCACTGATGTGCAGGGAAAGTTAAGTCCCGTGTCTGTGCTCGAGCCTCTGTTTACAGATGATGAGAGTAGCCCAACAACAAGCACGAGGTTCAGTTCAGGTATGTATGCATTGAATAAGAATTTGCAAAGTCAGCTCCGAATGGATTCTTCAGAACTTGGTTTCTTACTGTTTCTTGATTCACATTCAGCTGAAATGCGGATACAACCACTCTGTATAAGATTCGATGAAGCTGATTCTCCAAAACCAGACAAAGCCAACAATCTCAAAACAAGCATGGATGACAAGGAATTGACACTTGCATACATTGAAGCCGTTGTTAAATCCTCAGGTTTGAGCTGGGAAGAGCTTTTGACGAGGCCCTTTTACTCGGAACAGCTTTTTGAGCCAGAATTAACAGACGGCATAGTTTTCTGTTCTACACAGCTCTGTGACGATAAGAATCTCCTTTACGACTGTATCAATGAAGTTCTCTTGGACTTCTGTAGGAATGAATTAAATCCCGGGCCTTGGATTTCATTCGTGAAACCGGAGGTCCAGCTAATCTCAGACATGGAAATCGCAGCTAAAGTGGCACAAGAAGGGGTTTACTGGCATCTCCTACCTTTGCCTTCCCCTCACACTTTAGATCAGATTGTGAAGAAAGACATGGCTAAAACCGGAAGCTGGATGGATCTCCGGTTTGATATTGGTTGCATTGGTTCCGGCACAACTGAAATGATCATTGATGATTTAGTAGAAGAGATCATCAGAAGCTGCAGAGACATGGTACAAGCTGAACCAATGCAGGACCTGAACATCAACAACCTGTGATGAGTCTCTTTGTTTAACCTTTTGTCTATCCTGTACAGTTTCGCTGCCACTACCACTGCCATGGTCGTTGACCTTTCTTGTGCAGTGGCACAACCACAGCTTTTTTAACATCAACACAGACTTCAGAATATTTTCTTTTGTTTCTTTCACCTCAATACTCTGTTTTTGCTTCCAGTGGCTTCTGTAGTTTTACTCAGCCAAGAGAGTTTTGTATGAGTATGAACTATAGAATGGTAATAACAAGAGGCTTGAACTTAAATAGGACAAAGATGATGCTTTTTCTAAGAATCAAGTTCCAGTAGAAATAAAATTGTATGGTTTTAGCTCTTCACCAACAATCGAACCAAATACAAGCCCACGATTTTAACTATATATTACATCAGAAATACTAACGAGGTGTACTTGTGTTTTTTCTTTTCTTTCCGAATGCTTGGCTTTTGCTTTCTGATTCGTCATCATCCTCACTGTCATCACCGGCGTTCTTACTAGAACCACCGGATTCTGCTACAGATCTTGCGTTCTTCCTTCTCCCTGCATCAAACTTGGCTTGTAGCTTTTGATCAAGAGGATCGTCTGAGGATCTACGCTTCGTTTGCTTTGGCCCTTCAGCACCAAGTCCAGGCCTATGCAGAAGTCCAGGGCTATGCAGGGGTTAAATGATACTTATATTCAGCTTTTATATTCACAAATGAAATGCAAATTAACATGTAACCCACTTTTTGGTCGAACTGTGTGGTCGAACTTTTTGTTCAGCCTCAATAGGATCATCCTCTGCAGGCCTCGTCATATTGGCAACCCACTTCTCAGCCTGGAAAACGAGCAAACACAAAGCAGTGAGATGAAACCAAAAGATATCAATGCATGTATAACAAATTCAAGGAAAACTAGTCCAAAAATGCACAACATGGTTTTCAAGAAAGATCCAAATCTTAGCGTCAATTCAAAGTCTGGTGCTTCAAGGAGGAAAATCTTACAAGTTTGAGTGCTGTATCTGTCTTAAGAATTTGTGGAGGTCCCTTCTTCTTCGCCTTTTCCGTAGTCATTGCAACTAAGAGTACCACCACCACCAAACTTCCTGCAATCCCAGAAGTGATAGATGGTTACATTACTCACCTAAGTTAGAAAAGTTCACAGTAAGAGTAACATTTTCCAGCGAGTTTTTCAGTAAGCTCTTGTTAAATCTTAGTCACATTGGCCAATCACTAGTTGTATGCAACAAGTTAACCACCTAACAAGTTCTACTTTCTCCACCACTTTCAAAGACAAAACGTCCTTCTTCCTCTTTCACCAAACCCTTCGATGGTCCCTAAACCTATCCCTAATGAGATAGTAGTAACAAGGGAAGATTTTTCTACTTAAGATCCACCAAAAATCTCCCCACACAAACTATGTGACAAAATTTCATCACAGAAGAATCGATAAACTCTCACAGGCAAATCGTCAAACAGCATATCCTAAATAATTACAGAACAGCGAGTAAAAAAGCATACACGAAATCTGTGGATCTTTGTAGGGATTAGAGACATGGTGAGAATAAAAAGGATAAATTACCCGTTCAATAAAGAAACTTGAGCCACCGTCAAAGCTACTTTGTCTTTCCCCTGTACCGACGGAGAAGCTCGTGATTATATTATATACCTAGCCGCCGCACAAGTTCTAATAACCAAAGCAATATTTTTTTTTTTTAATATGATTTTGGTTCGGTTCGAATCGGTTAAACAAAATTGGGCACGATTAGTTCATAGTGTTCTTGTTCCGATTTCTTTCGGTCTGAATCTTTTATTTTCTGGTTGGGAAAATGCTTAAGAAGACCTCCGCCGATTCGTATCGTCTTCTTGCTCCGGTATTATCATCATCATCATCTTTATCATCCACATCGTCGTCAAGAAACAGAACAGAGATCGAACGTGTCACCAGGATCATCAATGATCATCCCTTCCCAAATCATCCGATTCAACCCATTCTCGCCAAGCACATCCCTCTGTCTTCATTGTCACCGGACTTCGTATCGGAAGTTCTCGGTCGTCTCTTCGCTGCTCATGCCAATGGCCTCAAAGCACTCGAATTCTTCAAGTATTCACTCAAAAGCTCTAAATCTTCTTCCACCTCCGATTCCTTCGAGAAAACACTTCACATTCTCGCGCGGATGCGGTATTTCGATCAGGCTTGGGCTTTAATGGCGGAAGTGCGAAAGGACTATCCTAATTTGTTGACCTTCAAGTCCATGAGCATCCTTCTCTGCAAAATCGCCAAATTTGGTTCGTATGAAGAAACTCTAGAAGCTTTTGCGAGGATGGAGAAAGAGATATTCAGAAAGAAATTCGGTGTTGATGAGTTCAACATTCTTCTACGAGCATTCTGCACAGAGCGAGAGATGAAGGAGGCGAGATCAATTTTCGAAAAATTGCATTCCAGGTTTAAGCCAGACGTTAAGACGATGAACATTCTACTTCTAGGGTTTAAGGAAGCTAGTGATGTCACCGCCACGGAGCTCTTCTACCATGAAATGGTGAAACGAGGATTCAAACCCAATTCCGTCACTTACGGCATCAGAATCGATGGGTTCTGCAAAAAACGGAATTTTGGGGAAGCCTTGAGGCTCTTTGAAGAAATGGATCGTCGAAATCTTGATACCACATTACAGATACTCACTACACTGATCCATGGGTCTGGTGTGGTTCGGAACAAGACCAAAGCACGCCAACTGTTCGATGAAATTCCCAACAGAGGCTTAACACCTGATTGCGGAGCTTATAACGCTTTGATGAGTACTCTCATGAAATGCCGAGATGTGAGTGGTGCAATCCAGGTGATGAAGGAGATGGAAGAGAAAGGAATTGAGCCCGACAGTGTCACTTTCCACTCGATGTTTATTGGAATGATGAAATCCAAAGAGTTTGGGTTCGATGGGGTATGTGAGCTTTACTACAAAATGAAAGAAAGATCTCTGGTTCCCAAGACACCAACCGTGGTTATGCTGATGAAGCTCTTCTGTCACAACGGCGAAGTCAATTTAGGACTAGACCTGTGGAAGTATATGCTGGAGAAAGGGTACTGCCCTCATGGCCACGCATTGGAACTCCTTACCACTGCACTGTGTGCTCGAAGAAGAGCCAATGATGCATTTGAGTGTTCGAGGCAGACAGTGGAGAGAGGAAGGTGCGTGAGCGAACCAGTCTTTCGAATGTTAGATACCTCCTTATCAAGCAAAGACGAATTGGAGAAACTAGAGGAACTGAAGAGGAAGATGCAGAAACTGCATAGCTTTTTGCCGCCTCCTGGCACACTTCTAATTTAGAAGGTAACTTCAATGTAATTGGTTCTTGTTTGCAAACCAACCACATTGAGAGATTAGTATGTTCAGTTGTATACAATACTCATATTGAAAACAATGTAGTAATTTCCAATATACTTTGCCAAAAGATCACACTTAGCGGATAATGGGGGTTGGCTCCTACATTGAGCAATCAAGAACCAAAGCTTTTGAGATTTGGATTTGGATCTTGTTGTTATATAAACCAGAATGACAGATTGTGATTTTACATGAGCAAGAGATACAGCATATGTTGTTTGCAAGGATCAGCCTCTTTGGGCCAAGAGCAAAGTAGAGAGTTAAACATTATATAGCTACAGATTTACAGCTAATAACATCAATATCATCATCCCAAGTCTTTGGTATAGAAGAACACACCATTACTCCATTCATCGTCTTCTTCCTCATATTCTCAACATCAATCACCACAGTAGAGCAATCCTTACCAATCACAAAGATACTACTTCCAATAGAAACAAGCCGACATGGCTGCTTCATCACCAACTGAGATAGCTTCCCGATACGAATCCACATTCTCGTTTCCTTGCACCACATTGTTAGCGTAGCTCCAAAACTCTGATCCAAAACATAGAGATCATCTGCTACAACAACTGCTGGACCTCGCCATCCTGATGCCATATCATCATCCACACGTTTCCAACCCCCGCTCGATGCATTATAGACATAAGCAGAAGCTCCAGCACCACCCCGTACATAAATCTTTCCATCCATTACAAATGAATCTTCGATTTCAGGGACAATATTTGCGTCTGAACAAGATTTGCAGGTTTTGGTAAACGGATCATAGATGTCCCAAGTCTGTGGAACTTTTGGATTCAGTCCTAACCCACCAATTGCCATAATTTTTCCATCCAGCGTTTCACAAGCAAAGAAGCATCTGCATATGCGATCAGAAGACAAAGTTGGGAAAAAAAAAGAAGATCGAGCTGGTTGCTAATGGCAAGATTTATGTAAGAATCCAAAGAGCAATATAAATACCTTTTGGTTGAAAGAGGAGGTGCTACGTCAAGCCAAGTGTTCATAGCAGCATCATAGCAATAAACCTCATCAATAGCATCTTCTAACCAACCACATCCACCCAGCACAAACAGTCTCTTACCCAGTGCTGCAAACCCCATACCTTCTCTCATTGGGATATGTGGATATTCATGGACTCTTTTCCATGATCTCCTGGATGAGAACGGATTCAGCACGTATAAGAAGACGCCGCCAGATATGTCGCGGCACAAGGCGTAAATCCAAGGTTCAGCCAAGTTAAACTTGTTTCGATAATCGCACAATTCATCACTGCACATAAAATCCTTCCATCTCCTGGAAACGCATTTCATTGCCATGTGATGTTCTCTTGGAACTCTAGCCAAGCAGAAATTTGAGATATCATCAGGAACTCCGCTTATAAGCGGCATTTGCGTCTCATTTGAAAGATCTGCACATTCCGTCTCCTCTATCATACGCTCCATTGTGAATGAGATTATACAAAACCCTGTTCTTGGCCCCCAAAAAAACATAACAATCACGTTTTCAGAAGACAAACAACTCAAAGTAGCAATTTACATAAGCGATCAAGAGCATTATACTCAAAACCTTTGAAGACAAACAAGAGCATTGCCATAACAACAAATTAAGCAGTCGTAGATAAAGAATAGGATCGATTTCCATTGTACAAAACGAAAACCAAACATTTAGCTCTCATAGTCCACAGATCAAATCCGTCAGAAATTAAATCAAATCCACTACGCCTACAATCAGATCTACATCTCAGATATAATCGCTACCTACCAAATTTTCAGAATTGAAACAGATCACAAGTAGCCCCAGATCTCAGATAGTCACTGAGGACGGCGTAAATAAGATAATCTAAGAAATTCAATGAGAAATTGCGAAGAATCAATAAGAACTTGCCTTCCGAGCACGTCCCAAGGAACAGCAGAGTTCTCCGTTTGTGAGCTTCCCGGCGAACTGGCGAAGGAAGGAGAGAAGAGATCAATTATTCTAAGCAAACACAACGTCGTCGTTTTGAATCGCCAGCCTCGTTTTATTTTTTTTGCGTCCAGACCCTCGTACTAATAATATTGTGCATATAGACCCCTATATTCTCTTTTATCTTGCAAAAACAAAAAATTCTCTATTCTCATCTGAAAAAACCCTAGATCTTGAGAGCCACGTTCTAAGCGTTTTGGTTCGTCTACAAAAAAAAATTAAAAAAAAATTAAAAAAAAATACTCTTTAACTCTTAAAGGTTATTATGACAGGAAGAAAAAGGACGTAATAACTAATAAAACTAATAATCGTATATCTATTTCTAAAATACCTAACCACAATAAACATCTCTATTAATATTAACTAATCTAGTTAAAATGTTTATTTGGCATGTTTATTTATTTTATAAAAATTAATTTAATAAAAAAATTATTCGTTTTAAATTGGTTAACTACACTATGAGATCTTAATTTTTTGGAGTTTCGGGGATAATTAGGAACCCAAACATCTATGATGTAGTTCCAATATTCATGTATGATGCGACTATGTATCAAAACAATATAACTAAAATTTTCAAAATTATTTCATAATTTGTGGGCTAACCCCTATGAAAATTCATTTTTTTTTGTAAATGCAGTAGCTAATGAAACTAATCATCCTATGTATATTTCTAAACATACTAACAACATTAAACTTCTCTATTAATGTTAACTAAAATAGTTTAAAGGTTATTTGGAATTTTCAATTATTTTCTAACATGTAATTTAATAAAATAAATTATTCGCTTTAAATCGGTTGATTACACTACGAGATCTCGATTTTTCGGAGATTCGGGGACAATTAGAGATCCATACATCTATGATCTAGTTCCAATATTCATGTAGGATGCGAATATGTATTAAAACAAGATAACTAAAATTTTCAAAATTATTTCATAATTTGTGGACTAACCCCTACGAGAATTCATTTTTCGGTAAATTGAGTAACTAATGAAATTAATGATCATATGTCTATTTCTAAAATACATAACCACATTAAACCTCTATATTAATTTTAACTAAAATAGTTGAAAGGCTATTCGGCATATTTAATTATTTTATAATAAGTAATTTAATAAAGTTTTTATTCGTTTTAAATCGATTGACTATACTATGAGATCTCGATTTTTTTGGAGATTCGGGGACAATTAGAGACTCAAACATCTATGATATAGTTCCAATATTCATTTATGATTCAACTATGTATTAAAACAAGATACCTAAAATTTTCAAAATTATTTCATAATTTGTGGGCTAACCCCTACAAGAATTCATTTTTCGGTAAATGCAGTAACTAATGAAAATAATCATCCTATGTCTATTTCTAAAATACCTAACCACATTAAACCTCTCTACTAATGTTAACTAAACTAGGTTAAAGGTTATTTGGAATCTTCAAACATTTTCTAACATGTAATTTAATAATGTTTTTTATTCGTTTTAAATCGGTTGACTACAGTATGAGATCTCAATTTTTTTGGATATTTGTGGACAATTAGAGACCCAAACATCTATGATCTAATTCTAATATTTATGTAGGATGCCACTATGTATTAAAACAAGATAACTAAAAATTATAAATTATTTCATAATTTGTGGGCTAACCCCTAAGAGAATTTATTATTTCGGTAAATACAATAATTAATGAAACTAATCATCCTATGTCTATTTCTAAAATACATACCCACATTAAACCTCTATATTAATGTTAACTAAAATAGTTGAAAGGTTATTCAGCATATTTAATTATTTTATAATAATTAATTTAATAAAGTTTTTTATTCGCTTTAAATCGATTGACTACATTACTGATCTCGATTTTTGGAGATTCGGGGACAATTAAGGACTCAAACATCTATGATCTAGTTCCAATTTTCATGTAGGATGCAAATATGTATTAAAACAAGATAACTAAAATTTTCAAAATTATTTCATAATTTGTGGACTAACCCCCACGAGAATTCTTTTTTTTTGGTAAATGCTATAACTAGTGAAAATAATCATCGTATGTTTATTTCTAACATACCTACCCACATTAAACCTCTCTATTAATTTTACCTAAACTATTTTAAAGGTTATTTAGAATCTTAAATTATTTTCTAACATCTAATTTAATAAAGTTTTTTATTCGCTTTAAATTGGTTGACTACACTATGAGATTTCAATATTTTAGAGATTCAGTGACAATTAGGGACCCAAATATCTATGATCTAGTTTCAATATTCATGTAGGATGCGACTACGTATTAAAACAATATAACTTAAATTTTCAAAATTATTTCATAATTTGTGGGCTAACCCCTACGAAAATTCTTTTTTTTTTGGTAAATAAAGTAACTAATAAAACTAATCATCCTATGTCTATTTCTAAAATACCTAAGCACATTAAACTTCTCTAACTAAACTAGTTTAGAGGTTATTTGGAATCTTCAATTATTTTCTAACATGTAATTTAATAAAGTTTTTTATTCGTTTTAAATCGTTTGATTACATTATGAGATCTCGGTTTTTTGGAGATTCGGTGACAATTAGGAACCCAAATATCAATGATGTATTCCAATATTCATGAAGGATGCGACTATGTATTAAAACAAGATAACTAAAATTTTCAAAATTATTTCATAATTTGTATTAAAAATTTCCCTACGAGGATTCATTTTTTCGGTAAATGCAGTAACTAATGAAACTAATCATTCTTTGTCTATTTTTAAAATACATAACCACATTAAACCTCTATATTAATGTAAACAAAAATAGTTTTATTATAAACAAATATTTAATAAATATTTTATTTGTGTTTAATCGATTGACTACACTATGAGATCTCAATTTTTTAGAGATTCGTGGACAATTAGAGACCCAAACATCTATTTTCTAGTTCCAATATTCATGTAGGATGTGACTATGTATTAAAAAAAGATAACTTAAAGCTAACCCCTACGAGAATTCATTATTTCAGTAAATGCATTAACTAATGAAACTAATCATCCTATGTCTATTTCAAAAATATATAACCAAATTAAACTTCTGTATTAATATTAACTAAAATATTTTGTAAGGTTATTTGACATATTTAATTATTTTAATAAAGTTTTTTATTCGCTTTAAATCGGTTGACTACACTATGAGATCTCATTTTTTTTGGATATTCGAGCACAATTATAGACCCAAACATCTATGATCTAGTTCTAATAATCATGTAGGATGCGACTATATTTTAAAACAAGATAACTAAAATTTTCAAAATTATTTCATAATTCGTGGGCTAATCCCTACGAGAATTCATTTTTTCCAGTAAATGCAATAACTAATGAAACTAATCATCCTATGTCTAATTCTAAAATACCTAACCACATTAAATCTCTATATTAATGTTAACTAAAATAGTTGAAAGGTTATATGACATATTTAATTATTTTATAACAAGTAATTTAATAAAGTTTTTTATTCATTTTAAATTGGTTGACTACATTATGAGATCTTGATTTTTTTGGAGATTTGAGGACAATTAGGGACCTAAACATCTATGATCTAGTTCTAATATTCATGTATGATGCGACTATGTATCAAAACAAGATAACTAAAATTTTAAATTTTATTTTATAATTTATGGGCTAACCCGTACGATAATTTTTTTCTTCTCGGTAAATGCAGTAACTAACGAAACTAATCATCCTATGTCTATTTCTAAAATACTTATATTAAACTTCTATATTAATTTTAACTGAAATATTTGAAAGGTTATTTTGCATATTTAATTATTTTATAACAAATAATTTAATAAAGTTTTTTGTTCGCTTCAAATCGGTTGACTAAACTATGAGATCTCAAATTTTTGGATATTCGGGGATAATTAGAGACCCAAACATCAATGATCTAGTTCCAATATTCATGTAGGATGCGACTATGTATTAAAACAAGATAACAAAAAATTTAAAATTATTTCATAATTTGTAGGCTAACCCCTACGATAATTTATTATTTCGGAAAATGCAGTAACTAATGAAACTAATCATCCTTTGTCTATTTCTAAAATACTTAACTACATTAAACCTCTATATTAATGTTAACTAAAATAGTTGAAAGGTTATTCGGCATATTTATTTATTTTATAACAAATAATTTAATAAAGTTTTTTATTCACTTTAAATCTACTATCTACGTCAAAAAAAAAATCAATTGACTACNATTTTGTATATATATATATATATATATATATATATATATATAGTTATGTGTTTGAACAACGAAGCATCAGTGGTCTAGTGGCAGAGTATTATCTTGCCATGGGTACTGTCCCAGGTTCGATTCATGGCAGGGGCATAAATTAATTTAACAATATACAGATCAAAACGACGTCGTTTTTGGACTCAGCAATTAAAAAAAAATACGTCATATTCCGTTAACGGAAATCAAACACCGTTTACGGTTTTGGTGGAATTGGCCAATTTTCATGTAGGAAATTCAAAATTATAGGTAATTGATGATGGTTTTTATAACGCCCCGACCGCCCCTACCTGTGGGCCCCATGCCCTCTCTCGGCCCGTGGGCCCCACCCTTGTCCGACGGCCGGTGCGTTAGTCCGGGAGGCTTGTAATACTTGTTTACTGACCCTGCAATCACCACGTGATCTTTCCCCGTGTTTTGTCCTCACTCACACGATACCGCGAATCACTTCCCGGTAGGTCACCCATCCTTAAATTGCTCCAGCTCAAGCACGCTTAACTCTGGAGTTCTCTCTGGACAAGTTCCCGAAAAGATAAGTGCACTTTGATGACATAGGTAGCCAAATCAATTCTTATAAGCCTCTCCGCATATACAAGAAATCGGGATGTTACAATCACCCCCACTCATAGAGCGCAACGTCCTCGTTGCGCACCAGGATCGTCACCCTAGACGGTGTGAGCCCACCTGACTCCACACATGTGTTTGGGTTCGGCTCTGCTACCACTTATAACGCCCCGACCGCCCCTACCTGTGGGCCCCATGCCCTCTCTCGGCCCGTGGGCCCCACCCTTGTCCGACGGCCGGTGCGTTAGTCCGGGAGGCTTGTAATACTTGTTTACTGACCCTGCAATCACCACGTGATCTTTCCCCGTGTTTTGTCCTCACTCACACGATACCGCGAATCACTTCCCGGTAGGTCACCCATCCTTAAATTGCTCTAGCTCAAGCACGCTTAACTCTGGAGTTCTCTCTGGACAAGTTCCCGAAAAGATAAGTGCACTTTGATGACATAGGTAGCCAAATCAATTCTTATAAGCCTCTCCGCATATACAAGAAATCGGGATGTTACAGTTTTAGCATTGTTTAATACTTCGTATATGAATAATCAGCAGCCGAATACTTCATGGAGGGCCGTTTTCCCTATTTTTGTTATGTTATTATATTTAAGACTAATAGCATTTGTAGAAATAAATCTGACTGAAGCTATTAATAAAAAAACAAGATACTATTACAAAAAATTCTATAAAAAGTTTTAATTAAAATAAACGTCCTAAAATGCTGGTTAATTCATGATTTTCTTAAAAGATAATTGGCATACAGGGAAATTACAGAAATTTGTGGGATCATATGAAAAAAAACAAAATAACGCATACAATAAATTTACAGGCCGTCAGAATGTATTGCTTCTGTAGTTTCTCCTCAACATCTACTCTCAAATGGAAAAACAAAACTTCCAAAAAAGAAACACAAAACTTCCTACAAGTGCCAAGTTGCCAAGAACAAAAAAGGGTCTACGATTTATATTTCCCCATCGAAACTTTCATATAATAACACATTTACATAAAATTAAGTCCTAGTGTTATTTCTCCATCATTTTGAAAGTTCGAAACTTATTTTCCCACTAAATCAAAGTTTCGAAACTTATTTATCCATTAAATAAAAGTTCGAAACCAATTAACACATGGACCTTAATTAATTTTGGTTTACTGTATACCAATTCAGTTTTAATCAAATAAACTTGTAACTTAAAACGAACTAGGATTTAACCCGCGTTATAATTAGCGCGGAGTAATTTTTTTTTTTAGAGAAATTATTTTGAAATTTAAGAAAAATTACTTTTATTTGAATTTTATAATATGCATAACTGATGATTATATATATAATTGTCAAACAGAGTAATTTGTCTATTTAATCCGTTTTGCAGTGAACTAAAATATTATTCGGGCTAACCCGTAACACATATAATCTTAAAAACATAACTCTATTAAATTATTATGCACTGTTTAATGACTTTAGTTTTGTGGTTAGTTCATGAACTCTTAAAAAAAAAAATTCATGTGTTTAACTTTTTATAAAATTAGTAAAAAAAAATTTCAATTTTTGTTTTGATATAAATTCAGATAAAATATAATAAACTATAGTGAAAAATATATCAAGATTTGAATATATATTTTTTTTGAATATATATGGATTGCTTATTATTTAAAAATATATAGTAGATAACATCTTTAATGCAAAATAAATATTTTCCATATTCTATCACTAATTGTAAAAAACAATTATACCATTTCCTATTTCAATTATTCTTTGTTATTTGTAATGGCATTTCATGTAATAACTTACAAAACAAAGTTTATTTTTAAAAATGTCTTCTTAAATAATATTATAGAGATTATAGAGATTAGCAGGAATTAGCTTGTAACGTAATCAAAGCTCTCATGTCCAAAGGATTGCTCGGAAAGGGAAGTGAACTCCCTCCAGTGTCGTCTGTTTTGTTGACTACCGATCAGACGTTGTTAGACATGTATGTGAGGAAGCACGATGAGTGGCTGAGTTGATGTCTATATTCACGGGAAAGACGAGAAAAAAAAACAGAAAAAGCTTCTGAACGAGGTAGAGGGTTCGTACTCTATAAAGTCCTGAATTTCTTTAAAGTTTGTGCTTAAACCCGGATTTCAGATATTAGTTCTAAGCGATGATGATCCTAGGAGCAGATGATTCACAATTCTACGCGATTGGTTATTAATCACCCTTGATTTCTCTTGTTCAAAAGCGTTCCATTTTTCCTTGTGGATTTATCTAAAATATCTCCTCTGTCTCTGTTTTTGTTTTCTTCTGTTTCTTCAATTGGTTTCTTTGTTTTTTCCACGACCATGGCCCTGTTCGTTTGATCATCTGGCATTTGCATTTAAATGATTCATTTGGATGATGTTCGTTTCCATTTTTGGTTGTTCATTTGGATGATTCATCCAGATGAATTTGGATGAACTTTTGTTTGTTTGATCATTTTACATCTCCATCTAGATGTTTTTAATAGGAAAATGACTATAATACCCATGCTTTAAACTAATCATATTTTTAATTTTAATCTTAACCATATTAGTTTTAATTCATGATCTAAACAATATTTACAATCAAATAATTTTTAAATTACTATTTTTGACATTTGTAAATTTTCATTTTCATGAATTTTTTTATAAGAAATATCATCATATAAATTTATAATTTATAGATTTCTATTTTCATGAAATATTAATATTTAATAAATTATTTTTTTATAAAAATTTAAAAATACACTAATA
>PKML01043526.1:472297-516212 GCA_002933935.1 Eutrema yunnanense | reverse complement strand
TTTAAGCCATCATATAAGTCCGTTTTATAGAGTCTTTCTACTATTTTGTAGTGTTTTAGAGTCTTTTACAGGTTTTAGCACGTTTGGAGCATAATTGGAGATATTGAAGCTTTCTAGAGCATTTTGGAGCAAAGCAATGTTCGTGTAGCTGAGTACCCGATTTGAAGCATCAGTGTCGATCGATACTGCCTAGTATCGGTCGATACTCACCGAAGCAGACACGACCCGCGACTTTAATGAAGAGTTGAAGAATTGCAAAATTGCCCAGAAGACTTTATTATTTACAAGAAGCCCCAAAACATGATTTAGGTTATGTAATAGGATTTTACAGCCGCTTTCATGGATATGCTTTATTTTACTTTGGTTTTGTGAGAGAGCTTTTGAAGGGAGACAAGTCTGAAACTCTGTTCGTCCGAGAGAAGATTTCGAACCCTCTTGTTACTCTTTCTGTTTTATTTGATGATTTATTCAAACATGTTTATTGCTTCAATTTCCATGTCTGAGTAGATCTCTTGTTAGGTTTAGGGTTCTCATAAGGGTTTTCTCTGAATGCTAGGTTGATTAGTTATTAGGATTCACTATCTGAATTAGTTCTTCGCCATAGGTTGTTTCCAAAGCTAATTCTGGATTAATCACCTATAACTTAGATCTTAGGATAATTGATTAGGCACGAGAGTGCGATTAATTACCTGATAGAACCTAGGGTGAGCAAAATAACTATTCGCAAAGAGATTTGGTTTAGTTGTTTTGTGAACAAATAAAACTTGATCTAAAAGCTGGTTTAGACTTTAGGATTCGCAAAGAGATTTGGAATTCTAGGATTTAGACTTAGATAATTCTCGCAACGAGAGTTGGTTAATTATACCTTAGTGATTTGAGTTCAAGAACCGCGCTAAATCTGAATCTTGTTAATTAGTTTATCTGCATTCATTGATTTCCTGAGAAATACTCTGAACCTATCTTTCTCCAATCGAATTTACAACCGTTTTAATTTCGTTCTGCTTTCAATATCATTGATCACTTAGCTTAATTCTCATCTATATAATATATTGTCTGTTTTTGTGAGTCCTTGTGTTCGACCCATACTTTACTACAATTACTACTTTAGTACTTTTAGGGTATTAATTTGAGCATATCAGATATCATCATGACATCATAACAATATTACTTATCATACCATTATTATTTTTTCAAAAAAGCAACAATCCATCATTTTCCCGCCAAAAACGTGATTTCACATTTTCCCGCCATAAACATGACTCTATGTTTTCTCGCCAAAAACGCAATTCCGTATTTTTCAGCCAAAAACGTGATTCCGCATTTTCCAACCAAAAACGTGATTTCGTATTTTCCACCCAAAAACACGATTCCGCATTTTTCCGCCAAAAACTTGATTCCGTATTTTCCAGCCAAAAACGGGATTTCACATTTTCCCACCAAAAAACGCGATTCCGCGTTTTTCCGCCAAAAACGTGATTTTACATTTTCCGCCAAAATCGCGATACACATTTTTCTGACAAAAACGTGATTCCACATTTTTCGCCAAAAACGCGATTTCGTATTTTCGCAATTTGTAATTGGTCATGGGTCAAATGGGTGACTCGTTGGACCCATCATCATTATATTATTATGATATCATTATGACATCATAACAATATTACTTATCATACCATCATTTTTTTTTCAAAAAAACAACAATCCATCATTTTTCGCTAACAACGTGATTTCACATTTTCCCGCCAGAAACATGATTCCGTGTTTTTCTGCCAAAAACATAATTCTGCATTTTCCCGCTAAAAACGTTATTCCGTATTTTTCTGCCAAAAACGTGATTTCTCATTTTCCCGCCAAAATCGCGATTCCGCATTTTTCCGCCAAAAATACGATTCCGCATTTTCTCACCAAAAATGTGATTTCGCATTTTTTCGCCAAAAACGCGATTCCGCATTTTCCCACCAAAATTTTGATTTCACATTTTCCCGCCAAAAAATGTGATTCCGCGTTTTTCTGTCAAAAACGTGATTTCATATTTTTCGGTCAAAAACGTGATTTTACATTTTCCCATTTCATATTTCATACAAACATGTATGATCGTGAATTACAATATTCATGTAGAATACGATTATGTATTAAAACAAAATAACTAAAATTTTCAGGGCTAACCCCTACGAGAATTTAGTATTTCGGTAAATGCAGTAACTAATGAAACTAATCATCGTATGTCTATTTCTAAAATATATAACCAAATTAAAATTTTATATTAATGTTAACTAAAATATTTGAAAGATTATTTGGAATATTTAATTATTTTATAACAAGTAGTTTAATAAAGTTTTTTATTCGTTTTAAATCGGTTGAGTACACTATGAGAGCTCAAAATTTTGGATATTCAAGGACAATTAGAAACCCAAACATCTATGATCTAGTTCCAATATTCATGTTGGATGCGACTATATATTAAAACAAGATAACTAAAATTGTCATAATTATTTCATAATTTGTGGCCTAACACCTACGAGAATTCATTTTTTCGGTAAATGCAATAACTAATGAAACTAATAATCTTATATCTAATTCTAAAATACATAACCACATTAAACCTCTATATTAATGTTAACTAAAATAGTTGAAAGCTTATTTGGTATATTTAATTATTTTATAACTAGTTATTTAATAAAGTTTTTTATTCGTTTTAAATCGATTGACTACACTATGATATCTCGATTTTTGGAGATTCGGTGACAATTAGGGACCCAACCATCTATGATCTAGTTTCAATATTCGTGTTGGATGCGACTATGTATTAAAACAAGATAACTAAAATTTTGAAAATTATTTCATAATTTGTACTAGAATTCATTATTTTCGTAAATGTAGTAACTAATGAAACTAATCATCCTATGTCTATTTCTATTTCTAAAATACATAACNAACCTCTATATTTATGTTAACTAAAATAGTTGAAAGTTTATTCTTCATATTTAATTATTTTATAACACGTAATTTAATAAAGTTTTTATTCGTTTTATATCGATTGACTACATTATGAGATCTCGATTTTTTGGAGATTCGGTGACAATTAGGGACCCAACCATCTATGATCAAGTTTCAATATTCATGTATGATGCGACTATGTATGAAAACAAGATAACTAAAATTTTCAAAATTATTTAATAATTTGTGGGTAACCCCTACGAGAATTCATTATTTCGGTAAATGCAATATCTAATAAAACTAATCATCATATGTCTATTTCTAAAATACATAACCACATTAAACCTCTATATTAATGTTAACTAAAATAGTTAAAAGGTTATTCGGCATATTTAATTATTTTATAACAAGTAATTTAATAAAAAAAATTATTCGCTTTAAATCGATTGACTACACTATTAGATCTCGATTTTTTGGAGATTCGGTGACAATTAGGGACCCAAATATCTATGATCTAGTTCCAATATTTATGTAGGATGCGACTATGTATAAAAACAAGATAACTAAAATTTTGAAATTATTTCATAATTTGTGGGTTAACAACCCCTACGGGAATTAAATTTTTTTTTTTGTAAATGCAGTAACTAATGAAAGTAATCATCATATGTCTATTTCTAAAATACCTAACCACATTACACCTCTCTATTAATGTTAACTAAACTAGTTTAAAGGTTATTTGTAATCTTCAATTATTTTCAAACAAGTAAATTAATTAAAAAAAATTATTCGCTTTAAATCAGTTGACTACACTATATGATCTCGATTTTTTTGGAGATTTGTGGACTATTAGGGACCAAAACATCTACGATATAGTTCCTATATTCAATTCGGATGCGACTATGTATTAAAACAAGATAACTAAAATTTTCTAAATTATTTCATAATTTGTGGGCTAACCCCTACGAGAATTCATTATTTCGGTAAATGCAGTAAATAATGAAACTAATCATCCTATGTCTATTTCTAAAATGCATAACCACTTTAAACCTCTATATGAATGTTAACTAAAATAGATGAAAGGTTATTCGGCATATTTAATTATTTTATAACAAGTAATTTAATAAAGTTTTTTATTCGCTTTAAATCGATTGTTTACATTATGAGATCTCAATTTTTTGGAGATTCTGTGACAATTAGGGACCCAAATATCTATGATTTAGTTCCAATATTCATTTAGGATGCGACCATGTATAAAAACAAGATAACTAAAATTTTGAAATTATTTCATAATTCGTGGCTAACCCCTACGAGAATTCATTTTTTTGGTAAATGCAATAACTAATGAAACTAATCATCCTATGTCTATTTCTAAAATACCTAACTACATTAAACCTCTCTATTAATGTTAACTAAACTAATCATCCTATGTCTATTCGGAATCTTCAATTATTTTCTAACATGTTATTAAATAAAGTTTTTTATTCACTTTAAATCAGTTGACTACACTATGAGATCTCGATTTTTTGGATATTCGGTGACAATTAGGGACCCAATTATCTATGATCTAGTTCCAATATTCATGTATGACACGACTATGTATTAAAACAAGGTAAATAAAAATTTTCAAATTATTTCATAATCTTAGGGCTAACCCCTATGAGAATTCATTATTTCGGTAAATACAGTAACTAATGAAACTAATCATCCTATGTCTATTTTTAAAATATATAACCAAATTAAACTTCTATATTAATGTTAACTAAAATATTTGAAAGGTTATTTGACATATTTAATAAGTTTATAACAACTAGTTTAATAAAGTTTTTTATACGCTTTAAATCGGTTGACTACACTATTAGATCTCAAATTTTTGGATATTCGGTGACAATTAGAGACCCAAACATCTATTATCGAGTTCCAATATTCATGTAGGATGTGACTATGTATTAAAACAAGATAACTAAAAAATTTAAAATTATTTCATAATTTGTGGGCTAACCCTTACAAGAATTTATTATATCGGTAAATGCAGTAACTAATGAAACTAATCAACCTATGTATATTTCTAAAATACATAACAACATTAAACCTCTATATTAATGTTAACTAAAATAGTTGAAACGTTATTCGGCATATTTAATTATTTTATAACAAGTAATTTAATAAAGTTTTTTATTCGCTTTAAATCGATTGACTACACACTGAGATCTTGATTTTTTGGAGTTTCGGGGACAATTAAGGACTCAAACATATGTGATCTAGTTGCAATATTCATGTAGGATGCGACTATGTATTAAAACAAGATACCTAAAATTTTCCAAATTATTTCATAATTTTTGGGCTAACCCCTACGAGAATTCATTATTTCCGTAAATGTAGTAACTAATGAAACTAATCATTCTATGTCTATTTCTAAAATACATAACCACATTAAAACTCTCTATTAATTTTAACTAAAATTGTTGAAAGGTTATTCGGCATATTTAATTATTTTATAACTAGTAGTTTAATAAAGTTTTTTATTCGCTTTAAATCAATTGACTTCACTATGAGATCTATATTTTTTGGAAATGCTAGGATAATTAGGGACTCAAACATCTATGATCTAGTTCTAATATTCATGTAGGATGCGACTATGTATTAAAACAAGATACCTAAAATTTTCAAAATTATTTTTTAATTTGTGGGCTAACCCCTACGAGAATTTATTTTTCGGTAAATACAGTAACTAATGAATCTAATCATCATATCTCTATTTATAAAATACATAACTAAATTAAACATCTATATTAATGTTAAGTAAAATAATTGAAAGGTTATTTAGCATATTTAATTATTTTATAACAAGTAGTTTAATAAAGTTTTTTATTCGCTTTAAATCGGTTGATTACACTATGAGATCTCAATTTTTTGGATATTCGAGAACAATTAGAGACCCAAAGATCTATGATCTAGTTCAAATATTCATGTAGGATGCGACTATGTATTAAAACAAGATAACTAAAATTGTCAAAATTATTTCATAATTTGTGGGCAGTAACTAATGACTAATGAAACTAATCATCCTATGTCTATTTCTAAAATACCTAACCACATTAAACCTCTCTATTAATGTTAACTAAACTAGTTTAAGGTTATTTGGAATCTTCAATTATTTTCTAACATGTTATTAAATAAAGTTTTTTATTCACTTTAAATCGGTTGACTATACTATGGATCTCGATTTTTTGGATATTCGGTGACAATTAGGGATCCAAATATCTATGATCTAGTTCTAATATTCATGTAGAACGCGACTAAGTATTAAAACAAGATAACTCAAATTTTCAAATGGGCAAACCCCTACGAGAATTTATTATTTCGGTAAATGCAAAAACTAATGAAACTAATCATCCTATGTCTATTTCTAAAATACATAACCAAATTAAACTTCTATATTAATGTTAAATAAAATATTTGAAAGGTTATTTGGCTTATTTATTTATTTTATAACAATTAATTTAATAAAGTTTTTTATTCATTTTAAATCGATTGACTACACTACGAGATCTCGATTTTTTGGAGATTCGGTGACAATTAGGGACCCAAACATCTATTATCTAGTTCAAATATTCATGTAGGATGTGACTATGTATTAAAACAAGATGAGTAAAATTTTCAAAATTATTTAATAATTTGTGGGCTAACCCCTACGAGAATTTATTATTTCGGTAAATGCAGTAACTAATGAAACTAATCATCCTATGTCTATTTCTAAAATACATAACTACATTAAACATCTATATTAATTTTAACTTAAATAGTTGAAACGTTATTCGGCATATTTAATTATTTTATAATAAGTAATTTAATAAAAAAAAGTATTCGCTTTAAATCGATTGACTACACAGTGAGATCTTGATTTTTTGGAGATTCAAGGACAATTAAGGACTCAAACATATGTGATCTAGTTCCAATATTCATGTAGGATGCGACTATGTATTAAAACAAGATACCTAAATTTTTCAAAATTATTTCATAATTTGTGGGTTAACTCTACGAGAATTCATTTTTTCGGTAAATGCAATAACTAATGAAACTAATCATCCTCAGTCTAATTCTAAAATACCTAACCACATTAAACCTCTATATTAATGTTAATTAAAATAGTTGAAAGGTTATTTGGCATATTTAATTATATATTTTATAACAAATAATTTTATAAAAAAATTTATTCGTTTTAAATCGATTGACTACACTACGAGATCTCGATTTTTTGGAAGATTCGGTGACAATTAGGGACCCAAACATCTATTATCTAATTCCAATATTCATGTAGGATGTGACTATGTATTAAAACAAGATAAGTAAAATTTCAAGCTAACCCCTACGAGAATTTATTATTTCGGTAAATGCACTAACTAATGAAACTAATCATCCTATGTCTATTTCTAAAATACATAACCACATTAAACTTCTATATTAATGTTAACTGAAATAGTTGAAAGGTTATTCGGCATATTTAATTATTTTATAACAAGTAATTTAATAAAGTTTTTTATTCGTTTTAAATCGATTGACTACCCTATGAGATCTCGATTGTTTGGAGATTCTTGGACAATTAGGGACCCAAATATCTATGATCTAGTTCCAATATTCATGTATGATGCGACTATCTAGTAAAACAATATACCTAAAATTTTCAAAATTATTTAATAATTTGTGGGCTAACCCCTAGGAGAATTCATTTTTTCGGTAAATGCAATAACTAATGAAACTAATCATCATATGTCTATTTCTAAAATACATAACCAAATTAAACTTCTATATTAATGTTAACTAAAATATTTGAAAGGTTATTTGGCATATTTAATTATTCGTTTTATTCGTTTTTTAATAAAGTTTTTTATTCGTTTTAAATCGATTGACTACACTATGAGATCTTGATTTTTGGAGATTCGGTGATAATTAGGGACCCAAACATCTATTATCTAGTTCCAATATTCATGTAAGATGTGACTATGTATTAAAACAAGATAAGTAAAATTTTCAAAAATATTTAATAATTTGTGGGCTAACCCCTACGAGAATTCATTATTTCGGTAAATGCAGTAACTAAAGAAACTAATCATCCTATGTCTATTTCTAAAATACATAACCACATTAAACCTATATATTAATCTTAACTAAAATAGTTGAAAGGTTATTCTGCATATTTAATTATTTTATAACAAGTAATTTAATAAAGTTTTTTATTTGCTTTAAATCGATTGACTACACTATGAGATCTCGATTTTTTGGAGATTCTTGGACAATTAGGGACCCAACCATCTATGATCTAGTTCCAATATTCATGTAGGATGCGACTATCTATTAAAACAAGATACCTAAAATTTTCAAAATTATTTCATAATTTGTGGACTAACCCCTACGAGAATTCATTTTTTTGGTAAATGCAATAACTAATGAAACTAATCATCCTAAGTCTATTTCTAAAATACATAACCAAATTAAACTTCTATATTAATGTTAACTAAAATATTTGAAAGGTTATTTGGCATATTTAATTATTTTATAACAATTCAATTAATTAATTTTTTTTATTCGTTTTAAATCGATTGACTACACTACGAGATCTCGATTTTTTGGAGATTCGGTGACAATTAGGGACCCAAACATCTATTATCTAGTTCCAATATTCATGTAGGATGCGACTATGTATTAAAACAATATAACTAAAATTGTCAAAATTATTTCATAATTTGTGGGCTAACCCATATGAGAATTTTTTTTTTTTTGGGTAAATGCAGTAACTAATGAAACTAATCATCTTATGTTTATTTCTAAAATACATAACCACATTAAACCTCTCTATTAATGTTAACTAAACTAGTTTAAAGGTTATTTGGAATCTTCAATTATTTTCTTACAAGTTATTTAATAAAGTTTTTTATTCGCTTTAAATCGGTTGACTACATTATGAGATCTCGATTTTTTGGTGATTCAGGTACAATTAGGGACCCAAACATATATGATATAGTTCCAATATTTATTTAGGATGCGACTATGTATTAAAACAAGATAACTAAAATTTTCAGTAACCCCTACGAGAATTCATTTTTTTGGTAAATAGAGTAACTAATGAAACTAATTATCTTATGTCTATTTCTAAAATACATGACTACATTAAACCTCTCTATTAATGTTAACTAAACTAGTTTAAAAGTTATTTGTAATCTTCAATTATTTTCTAACATGTAGTTTAATAAAAAATTATATTCGCTTTAAATCGTTTGACTACACTATGAGATCTCGATTTTTTGGAGATTTGAGGACAATTAGGGACTCAAACATCTTTGATCTAGTTCCAATATTGATGTACGATGCGACTATGTATTAAAACAAGATAACTAAAATTTTTACGAGAATTCATTTTTTTTTGTAAATGCAGTAGCTAATGAAACTAATCATCCTATGTCTATTTCTAAAATACCTAACTACATTAAACCTCTCTATTAATGTTAACTAAACTAGTTTAAAGGTTATTTGGAATCTTCAATTATTTTCTAACATGTAATTTAATTTAAAAAAATTATTCGCTTTAAATCGTTTGATTATACTATGAAATCTCAATTTTTTGGAGATTCGGGGATAATTAGTGACCCAAACATCTATGATCTAGTTCCAAAATGAAACAATTAAGAAAATTAAAATTATTGGTTGCATACTTAACTTACATAAGCTTACTACATTTTTTGACATCATTTGTTTGATAATTTGTACCAGTGTTTCCTGCTATATTATCAACAAAAGAATGCATACTGTTGTCAGAAAACGACTAAACTAAAGACATTTAAATTAAATATTTCGACTCAACTCTTGAGGAAGGCAAGAGTGGTAGGTGAAGTAGAAAGATGTCTATGTGGTTTACATCAACGACCTTCAAAGGGAAGGATAGTTACTATTGATATGTAACCCTAGCAGTACAGGAGAATCCTTGGCCTTACCCGAAGTGAAAACAAGGAGGAAGGGAGTGATCAGTTGTTTTAGGTATAATACAATGTGAGATGCCACATTTTCCTGTTGTTGTGGAGCATACAAATTAAATGGCTTTTCTCTGTATGATGGGATATGCATCAATGGTGGTTTATACTACTTAGCCATTTTACTCCATGATGCTTATGACGGGTATCCTGATATAGTTTCCTTTGATATTAGATCTGAGAAATTCAGTTATATCAAGAAAGTTGATACAAGGGTAAATTAGCTATGCTTCAGCCAGACACTGTTTATTACGGAACTGCATATACCGGTATTCAACTATGGGTTCTACAAGACGCCGAGGAACATCAATGGTCGAGTTATATCTACGTTTTTAGTCCTCCTTGGAAGAAAATAGTTGCAGAGACCATGTTACGTTTTGTTGGAACGACTGATACAGGTGAAATTGTGATGTCCCCATACCATAAAACCGACTCTTTCTACCTTGTCTACTTCAATCCCGAGAGTCACTATAGTTGGAATCCAAGGAATGGAAGCCTTTAAGTCTTGTAAAGCTTACACCTTTCTAGACCATGTAGAGGATTTGAAGCTTAGGATCATGGGCCCTTAACACACTCCTTTGTGATGGTTCATGTTTTCTTAGTGGTTTACATACCTTCTGAGCTATGGTTGTTTTTTTATACTCTTCTTTTCATGAGCATTGACTTTGCAAATTGTGTCTTTGATGATGAGTTCCATGTTAGTCGTTATCCATAAACTATGACTTATGTAAAGGTTGAATCTGCATATATACAGCATAAACATATACACGAGGAAGATATACAAACGTTGTGGTATAAGTTTCCCTATCAACTGGTATAAGGTGTTTCTATACAATATGTATATATCAAAGCTAACCTAAGCCATCACATATTCCAAACCCCTCTCAATGAAGACAAAATGCATCAGGTTGTCATCACTCTCGACGATTAGAAATCAAGATCTATGCCGACCATTTGATGAGTGCTTGAATTCATGGAACTTTATCTTTGTAATGATGCGGTTACGTATGACTTTCTCAGATTTAACAGCTTCTTGGATGTTACTATGCACAAGATCGCATAGCTCGTCTAAGGCCAGCATAGGAAATGGCTCTTCTATAAGAACACCCACCTGCAGAGTTTCAAACCAAAAAGAAGGTTTCATGGTTAGAAACTCAAACCAAAATGAGATAAACAAATAAATAGGTACTGTTGAGTGTGGAGGAGGAGGACAAAGTACTTCTTCTATGCAGAACAGGGATGCAGCACTAATGAAAGTAGCGGGAACAACAATCCAATGGCATTCATCCCAGAGAATGATTGGGAGAGTTAGATGCCAAAAGACTAAAAACCTCGAGGTTAAGCGCGTGTAAGAGAGAGGAATCGGAATGCCCATTAGTTGTTCACAGACTCCAATGCCTTCATGTAGATGTAGCATCTTTGATTCCTGCAGTGACGCAAGGAACGTATTTTGGTGTCAAATGTTCAAACCAAGATATAGCAACAATCAAGACATGGATGAGACCGTTTCAAGAATCATAGCAAGAGTTCAATGGAGAGAGTTTAAGGATTCAGGAATGCTACCAACAAATCTCTCTTTGTATCGTCTATTTTCAGCAGCTGAAGGCTTTGAGAAATGAACTCGATTACACAACGCGGACGATGCTTTGATTGAAGAATCAAAGATAAGTCATCTGCTTCTATCAAATTCCGGAGATCTCTTGCGATATCTGAACCATAAATCACATGACACTGCAAATGAAACTTCCCAATCAAACACAATCCACAAAACCCAAATAAGCCAACATTAGACACAATCGACTCAAGCAGATATCGATTACCTTGAGAGCCACAGGGAAAGCCGCGATGTACCGAAGAAGCAAATCTTTGATGATCAATTCATCACCTGAGCTATCAACGGAACAAATCACTTGCCTCGCTAAATCATCTGTTCCAGCAATTATCCCAACCCAAGCTTTCCTTCCTTCTTCATACCTAGAATACGAAGCCTCCGTGCGAAACACCAGAAGAAGTGCTAGAGCAGGAGCCGTGAGCTGATACGGCAGCGAGGAGGATCGAAGAATGGGGAAGATACCAGGAAGCCAGTCCAAAGCCACGGCGGAATTGTAGCTGGCAATTACGATCGCGACGGATGTGAAGAAGAAAACAGGAGGGATAAGAGAGAGTATAACGCGAGAGGAAAAGGTCGAGACCAAGTGCCGCACATGGCGGAGAGAGCTTCTGTGCTCGACCCATTTCTCGTGAGTATAGAGAGTACGTTTCTGCTGCATCCCACGCTCCTTAATCTCGTCCGCCCAGTCCGGGACGGCTCTGAGGAGCAAGATAAGCTTCTCGGATAGGGTTTTTGTACCTGAATCGCCGGATTCGGGACCGGATGAGACGCGGGAAGGCTTGAGATGGACGGATTTGCGGATTCCAGTGGAGAATATAGAGAATCGTGATTCGAAGAGGGATCGCTGAGTGAAATTAGAAGAAACGGATAGATTCATGGACTGATACATTGGCGGGAAAATTAGGGGTTTAGGGTTAGGGTTTGGTAGAGACGAAGTTGATGCAGAGGAACAGTGATGAAAAGGAGACATGAGGTGCGTAAAGGTGGCAAAATGAGAGAGGTGAAGAAGTGATAGGAAAGGTAGTTGAAACGGTTGTTCAAGGATTGTTTACGTCCCGCACTATAAAACGACGCCGCTTTTTCTTACACTATTGGGCCTTAGTGTGTTACAAACTGGGCCTAATCAGACGAAGAAGAACTAGATGAAAGTGGGCACCTTTTTGTGTGTTACTATGAATGGTTTTTTACTTTTTGTGTAAATTTTGTGGGGAGAACGGCTAATTCCTGCCTCAAGAGAGTCGAATGGTACCAATTAGTTTCCGAACAATTTTGATGTGCTAAATCATACTTTCACTATTAATAATTTGAATATACATACACGAACTCACTTTTTTTTTTGTCGAATCATGTTTTGACCCAATTTCTGTTACTCAAACCAGTTAAACCGTTAATGACGATGAATCCGTTGTCAGGTGAGAACTAATTGGTACCATTCGACTATGTTGAGGCAAAATTGTTCTCTTAATCTTAATAATGGTTGAATGGTTGGTTTTGCTTTGTAGTGATGAGATTGCTTTAAAGTCAAGTAGGGATTTCAGAATATTATTGGAGAGAAAAGATCGAACTAAGTATTGAGTGTTACTTAATGGGAACATCTGATCTGACTATAACTGATCCATTGTATGAAGTTTAGAGTAGTTCTTCATTTGAGTTTTGGTTGATTTTGTGTCATCATCGTCAAGGTTGATGGTATCGAGAGGAAAAGGAAAGGTGGATTTTCAGTTGGGAAGAAGAAATTGAAGACAGTTTTGACTCCAGCTGCTCAAGCAATTGCTCAAACAACATTACATCATTAATTGCTTGCTGTTCCTTTTACTGCTATAAAGCGTATATTTATGGCTCTTCACTCTAATGATATAGGTCAAGATTTTCCAATTAGGTTGAGGACCCTATTTTGATCGTTGATCTTCACATGAGTTCTCAAGTTCAGATTCTACATTGTCTAATAAATTCTTGGGTCTCAATTTATCAAACGGTTTTTTTGTTTTAAGAGAAAGATTGGAGATTTAAGGTGAATAGAATAGGGACAAGAACAATAATTACTTACATTTTATCCACAAAAAGGCACCTTCTCTTAATGAATGCATAGTTAGAATGTCATGTCTTAATGGTAAACTATATAGTTCGAATCTAAAGGTTAGATCTTTGAGAAGAAGAAAAAAAACAGTTTGATAAATTTGAAAGCTTCGCCAGGTTTTATCATCATCATCAATAGCTATGAAGTGGAAGCCAGAGAGGAACAAAGTCTTGACTAGATCACATCATCTTCTCTCACTCTCTATTTCTCGAGCGTGAGCTTCACTCTCTCACTCTCATGTTTCGTTCCATACACGCGCCTAAATCTATAAGAAGCCAGACACCTATAAATTGCTAGATGCTAGAAAGGAAGTCTATAGAGCGAGAGAGCATACAGTCAAAGTCAGAGACATCAATTTTTAACTTTCGAATTTGAATTTCCAAAGAAATTCATCCCATTGTGTTATCCACAGTAAATGCTTTCAACTCCTTGGGGAGGAATCTGATTGATAGTTTTTTGTTTTTTTCTGTTTCCCTCTGTCACCAAGTAAAGCAAAAAAGCAACATCACATACACAGAAGAACAAGGGGGAGAGAGAGAAAGCCCTTTTCTTTCTTCACCATTGTTGATGGAGGAGAAAGCTTCATATCTCGTTTCTTGTTTCTGGTGAGAGAATGAAAGAAGATAAAGCTTTTTCGTTTTCCCTTCTGGATCTAATTTCTATATAGCTTGATACTAAAGCTACATAAACCAATTAGGTGATATGAAAGATTGTGTTTGTGATAAGCTTTGAGAAAATTTCGCTTGCATGTTACCTTACTCTCCAAGTTTGTTTATATCTTTTAAAGTCTTATCGACCCTTTAGATTCTGATTTTGTTCTTATCCAATTATCCTTTCAGAAGAAGAAAAAAAAATCTGATTTCTCTCTTCCCCCTTTTATAGCCATTAGCCACAAAGTTCGAACCTTTTTAGGGTCCCCAGCGAAATTGCATCCCTTTTGCTGAAAAAAAAACTTAAAGTCAGAAGCTATGGATCGAAGAGAAGCAATGGCGTTATCCGGGTCGGGTTCTTACTATATCCAGAGAGGAATACCTGGTTCGGGTCCTCCTCCTCAACAAACTCAGCCGGCGTTTCACGGATCACAAGGGTTTCACCATTTCTCCAATTCCAACTCTCCTTTCGGGTCAAACCCAAACCCGAACCCAGGAGGCGGCTCCTCTGGATTCGTGTCTCCTCCTTTACCAATTGAGTCTTCTCCGGCCGATTCTTCAGCGGCGGTTCCTCCTCCTTCGTCGGGTGAGACGTCTGCGAAGCGGAAGAGAGGAAGGCCTCGAAAATACGGACAAGACGGTTCTGTTTCGTTGGCATTGTCTCCTTCAGTCTCCACCATGTCCCCAAACTCTAACAAACGTGGCCGTGGAAGACCTCCTGGCTCCGGCAAGAAGCAAAGGCTTGCTTCCATTGGTAAAATCCTCTCTCTCTCTCTCTCTCTCTCTCTGTTCGTCTTCTTGAAATTGTTTATGGAAGGCTCTGACAATGGTGGGAAGTTACGAGCTTGATTGAGTATATATATAGTTTATGAGGGCATTGGTTTTCAAAATGGTGGGAAGTTATGGAGCTAATTCCAGCTGTTATATGCTCTTTTAAGGACTAATTAAAGCTTTCGAATTTTTTAATATCAAGTGTGAAATTTAGAATTCAAAATATAATCTTTTATTCCAGGGCCCTTCTCTTAAGCTTTGTTTATTAAATTTGTGTCCTGAAGTTATTACAAGAAGCTGTGATTTCTCTGAAAACGGGTTTTGACTTTTTTTTCTTCTGTAAGGTGAATTGATGCCTTCATCGTCGGGAATGAGCTTCACACCGCACGTAATCGTAGTTTCCGTTGGTGAAGTATGTCTTCTCAAGTCTCCTCGTGTACAAATTCTGTTCTTTTAGGCTTCTTGAAATCATCTTTAATCCACACTATTGTGTTGTTTTCAGGACATTGCATCAAAGGTTATATCTTTTTCCCAGCAAGGTCCAAGAGCGATTTGTGTCTTATCCGCTAGTGGCGCAGTCTCTACTGCAACTCTTCTTCAGCCATCACCATCCCATGGAGCTATAACATACGAGGTCTAATATTATCCTCACTATTTATTATGCTTTAGAAGGCAAAGACATTACTCATGTTGGTGTTTACTCTGTAAACTCTAGGGTCGTTTCGAGCTCATATCTCTCTCAACTTCTTACCTGAATGCAACTGACAATGACTACCCAAACCGCACTGGAAATCTAGCGGTCTCACTTGCTAGCCCCGATGGTCGTGTCATTGGTGGTGGAATTGGAGGGCCTCTAATAGCAGCAAGCCCAGTTCAGGTGAGCTGGTTGTAAGAATCAAATTCTTTAGATGAATTTAGAGATCCTTTTTTAAACTTGTGTCTGCCTCCTTAATAGGTTATCGTTGGGAGCTTCATTTGGGCGATTCCGAAAGCGAAGATTAAAAAACGAGATGAAACTTCTGAAGATGTCCAAGACATTGAAGCTTTGGACAACAACGACAACATAGCAGCAACATCGTCTCCCGTTCCTCAACAAAGCCAGAACCTTGTTCAGACTCCCGTAGGCATTTGGTCAACCGGTCCAAGATCAATGGATATGCATCACGCCCATATCGACATTGATCTAATGCGCGGATGATTCAAGTATATATAAGCATTGAATCTTAGGAGAAGAAGAAAAAGACTTAAGCTAACCTCTCTGAGAAAAATGTCTTTTGGTAATGTTTAGAAAAGAAAAGACTAGTAGTGATGTTCAGAATTCCTGCGTGTTCTCGAGCTTTTGATTAATCGATTTGGTTTCTTGACTGGTGAAGTATTGCGAAAATTTCCATTTGTTTCATATATGTTTTTGCATTCTACAGCATACAGTCTGTTTTTGCAGGAAGTCGTCGGAAGAAGTTAACCAGACCAGGAGGTGTCTTTCGCCTGAATCTTGGATGTCTCATGATGTATAATCCGGCGAGAAGAACAAAAACCTTAAACGGCACAACATACATAACCACAGAAGAAACAAAACAAAGCACCATGAAGATCGAAGTTGCTCTTGGATCCCTCCAGCTTAACAGAGCCTGAACTCTCTCTCCTTGACCCGCTATATCTCCCACTACAGTTTGAACTCTACTCGCAATACTCCTCAACCGCTCGTACCGCATTTTTACAATTACCGGGTCTTGAGATGAAAAAGGAAATGTATCGAACTCTTCGTTAAGCTCTTCAGGATGAATATTGTCTGCAAATGAAAGTCTTGTGTCCATGTGTGGAGGTTGTCTCGGGCGCAATCTGTAGTTCCATACCCCAAGCATGAACAAGCAAAGAGACATTACCGGAAGAATCATCTCTGGCAAACACACAAACGCTAAGTAGAGTACATGAACCGCTGTAGACGCTAGCGGTTTCTTCCACCTGCAGATATCTTGAAACCATTCTCCAGTACCCAGTAAACGGGAGAAAACCGATCTCAACCTGAAGAGATTCGCTCGGCTTTTCCTCATGCTCCAGAAATGTGAAGTTGAATCCGAAATGTATTCTATCACTTCTTTCCCCAGGGGCGGCTCGGCTCTGCTTAACCGAGATGCCACTAAGTTAACCGCGTGCTGCCGGAGAATCTCCTGCTGCACAACTTTCAACGGTCTTGCGTAATGCATTTTTGGAAGAAGCGGTTTCCAGTACTGAATCAACATCTGAAACATCGAGGAGCAAGAAAACCGAATCGCCAAATGCAATTCTCCCATTTTCTTTACACCTGAAGGTCGGAGAACGAGAAGCGGATAAGAATTAGTGTAGATTCTTCCGGACTCTAGAGTCGAGATTCTAACTCGAACTTTCCCAATCTTCCCGTCTCTGTTGTTACCGTTACCGACATTGATCTGATTGTTATCGAAAACGCCAATTGTAATCACAGTCGCTGGCTCATAAACCTCCCACGTGTACTGCTCGTTGAACCGCGGGTTTAAACAGTCCGTAACGGTCCGAGTCCTAACCCATTTGGTTCCATACTTAGCCACACAGTAAGCATCCATGGTCTCTTTCTTACCATCATGGCTCAGATTCAACCCTTCCACTCCTAAAATGCCTAATTCAAGAACACCAATCGACGGCTGCTGACGATTCCACAGCTCTTTCATAGACGGTCTGAAATCGCTGCTGTAGTAAGTAGATTCATCAAGAACGTGATAGCCTCCTTCTAAACAAACATTCAGAAGAAGCCTCGTCGTCGCGAATCTGACTTTCCTCTGGTTCTCAAACGCAAGACTAAACCAACGGTTCGGCACTGTTCGGTTATCATCAATCCGCCTATCGATTGTATCGATCGGTATCTTCACCGTTCCCAGCGTTTCCTCTCGGTTAACCGCGACCCGGTCTTCGATCGAGATGACCAGATCTTCAAACGGTTCAGCTGCGACAAGCGTAAACTCTTCGTTCCATCTCGGATTAAGCGATTGACTCGGTTTGGTTCGAACCATTTGGTTACTTAACTGGACTTTGACATATGGATTTGGAAACCGATTCCGGTCTGGTACAATAACCAAGTCTTGTGCCTCGATGACGTTAACACGGAGGTACCATAGCCTCGGAGAATGATAGATTTTAGAACGCACACTCGATTTGTTTACAGCGTTTAAAGCGTCTGAGTATGTCGCGTCTGAGAAGGCTTCGTCGGCTTGAGTACCGAACCAAACAGCCAACATAATCTCGCCTCCTTTCTCGGCGTTGACTCTGTACCATTCCGGAGCTAAAGGACTGTCCGGCGCGACACGTGTTGGTATCTCATTGAGATCGAACCGGATTAAACCGACGCAATCGTCTTTGATCACATCTTTGTCCATCACGATAACTTCGAGAAAGTTTGATTGCTGATCGGATTTGGAGAAAGCGAAGACTTCGTTCCATGTCGGATTTTTATTCTTCTCGAAATGTTTCGTTTTAGCCCTAAAGTTTCCGAGTTTGACTTCGACGTACGGATCTAGACTTCCGGTTGGGTCCATGTTTGGAAGATCCCGAGCTTTCACGATTTTTACGAAGAGGAATTCCATTGGCTCAACGAGATCATGACCGGTGGTGGTTCTCGCTCGTTTGCCTCCTCCAAGAACAGGATTCGTCTCTTTGATTGAATAATCCGGTGAATTCGGATTAAATCCCATAGTTGCAGGTATCGGAGAACTAAATCGAGAAGCTTCCATAACCGGTGGCGGTTGCGGCTGAGGCAGGTTCGGTTGAGGCGGTTGCGGTTGAGGCGGCTGCTTATTTCTTCTTAGGCTAGGTTTACTCTTCTCCGTTGTGTGGAATTTGTGCCGTGTGTTAGAAGTAATCTTCTTTGTCTGTATCCCATTCGGTACCTTGAGAGAGGGGTTATCAGTTACAAACACCTTCAGAGCGAGCTCACCTCTAATGACGGCTGCGAAAGAGAAGACGCTCCATTTATCTTTCTCAAGAGGGTAATGTAATCCGACAGCTTCAGAGTAGGGCACAAATGCAGTTCCAAAGATTCCAATCTTACCAAGACACGATTTCGTTATGTTGCTGGTTTTATTGTAAACGTACGCCTCAAGAACCAGATTCGATAAATCCTCTGTATCAGAGATGTTGAAGAAGAACGTCTCGTTCCAAACCGGACTCGAATCGTCATGCTTAGTCGAGGTTTTGACTATCTGCTCGTCGAATCGTAGCTCCACGAAGGCGTTTACACCGCCATAGCCATCGCTGTGAGTACTCTCCTCCCTAGGTTTGAGCCTCGCGCTTATGACTTCAACGCCAAGTTTTAGATTACTCATTTGATTTTACTCAAGAGAAATCGATTAGTTTTTTCTCAGGAAACACAGAGCCAGAGGTTTTGAAACTTTCTTCTACACTTTGTGAGATCGTGGAGACTTGTCTTACAAGGCAACTTGGCAAATGTTTTCTCGGGGAAAATTGTGTGGTTTAATTAAACGTTGACCGTGATTAGTTAAGGTTACGCAACGCGCTTATCTGTTATTAATCGTGACGCCAATCATTACTTTTGGTATTAAATAAAACATTAGTTGCCAACAATTCAGATTGGGAGTGGGGGATAATGTAATACTCCGTCCGTTTCTTTTTATAAGTAGTTTTGGTTTAAGAAACTCATCTTTTACAAAAAAAATATTATTTAATATATAAATTAAAAATAATCCAGCCAATCATAAAAAAAACTGCATAATATTATTGGCCGCACAGTATTCGATAAAGGTAAAAGTTACATAAAACATGAAAACAAATTATATTGTGAAACAAAACAAAATCTCTAAAACTACTTATAAAAAAAAAACGGAAGGAGTAATGTCTATGGACTTACGATATTACCCCTCTTTTCACATCTGCATGTTGGACTATTGGGCCTTAAGTCTCTTATTACGCTAACATATGATTAAGTTACTTTCTCTCATGGGCCTTATTATTCAATGTTTATTTTTTAACTTGGACCTATTTTACTTGCTAAAACTAAATTAGCAACAACAAAACAAGGTTCCGATTAAAAGTTGGTTTTACGTCTGACTAACTTTACATAAATAAACAACTCATACGACTAACTTATTTTACGTATTTACATGAATCAGTGTTCTAAAATACGGGCTTGTACGACTGTATATACGTTATACGTCGAGAAGCCGAACTGTTTTCAGCATGTACATTGTGCTTACATAGTGGAAACTAATGCAGTCATATATACAACGTTTATATAGTCTACCTAGAACCGTATATACACCATTTTTTATAAAACGTTAAATAATAAAGATACATAGTTTTACTCTTAATAAAAATTAATCTTACAAAAATAACTATATAACGATATATTTACCTTTTTCCAAGAGTTATCATGGGATGATGTGATATGTTATTTCGTTTTTCATTCTATATGAGATTTTTATTCAATTTGAGAATTAATTTAATATTTTTTTTGTTATATTACTTAAAATTTAAAACTTGAGATTTATTTGTCTTTTTAGTTTTGATAATTTAGATTTTAGACTATAATTTCAATATTTATTAATTATTAAATTTTTGTTAGGTATTTATATATATATATATATATATTAATTGGGAAAATTATTAATGTACATCATAAATATTATTTTATATTCATTTTTACTATGCCATTGTATTTATGTATATGTATATACATATTTTCATTTATATATATATATATATATATATTATTTTTTACAAATATATAATGGTACTCTACAGTACATATAGCGTATAGCGTATTTTAATCACTGACACGAATATATGACTTATTTTAATCACTACAAACTTTTTGTATTTTTGTTTGTATTCTTTTGGTCCATAATCATTAGGCCATGTGCCCATTAAACTCACAAAATTTCATAACCATTTTTTTATTATTATTTTTTATATTTTTTTATTGGTTGAGATTTATTATGATACTTGTAGTAAATTTGTTTCCAGCAGTGATACCGGTATCGGTATCTTTGTTTTCTCTCTTCCCCCTATCTGATAATTACACGGAGCCAATAACATCCTGCCACGTATACAATAATACCGTATCATTTAACTCAACAGAGTGATACTTTCAGACAAAGTTTTATTTCCAAATCCATTTTAAAATTATTTTTTGGCTTATGAAACCGTGCAAAAATCATTGCTGGACATATCAGTTTTCTCCCACCGCCCCTGACATTCCGAAACTTTGAAGAAATCTATTAAGATTCCCTATGTTGAAGAATCTTGCTTTGGACCTCCTAATACTCATGGGTCCACTTCTCAACCTTTCTCTCCGCACTTTCTTGTCTTTTAAGAAACCTCTTGAGCTCATCTTCTCCATAAGGCTGCGGCAAATCACAAGCCGCCTTGACGCTCGGAGACATAACCAACGAGTCGTCCATGCACTGCCTAATCAGTCCACCGTCAGTGATCGGACAAGCCATCGTCTCTGAACACAATTCGGTCGCATTTTCAGGCACGGTCACATCCAACTTCATCAGTTTCCCATAGCCTTGCAAGACATACAACATGTAATCATATACATACTTCATCTCTAGATTCTTCATCATGTACTCACTTCCTTGTCTCCCTATAGCTTGCGCCTATATATAGATTTAGAAAGTCATCACAAGATCATCATGATGTGTCGAAGATAGAAAATTACAAGATTAACTGGACAATGTTAGTCTTTTATTTGCTTATTGTTATTTTTGGGGTTAAAATTCCGGTCCAGTAAATTAGGCTCAATAAATCTATAGTAAAAATGTCCGGTGAAGTAAAAAAAAAACAAATGAGTTCAAATGAGTAACGAGGTGACGAGCCGAGTTCATTGAGATAATAAACCAATCTTATTAGTCTGGATATAGATATATAGTTTTTTCAGTGATTAAAAAAATATACTATATATTTATATATTGCTAACCTTCTCAGTGTTGTTGTTACCCCATTCGACGGCGAACTTGAGGTCACCACAGTTCTCTTGAGATCTAATGGGCCAGTAATGTTCCAATGGAACCATACTTCTTGCGAAGAAATCGTAGTACTCTGGTTTAATTAGTAGAGTCATACTGTCACAAGCTAATATATATTTTTTGCTCACCGACCATGCACCACCCTCTACGTAAATCTTGTACCTAAATGTCCAATTCCAATTCCAAACCCGAAAATGTTAATAACCATAAGAAGGACAAATTAAGCAATCCAAGAAAATAAAAAGTTCAAACATGAATAATATTAGATACCTATGGGTGCATTGGTCTTCTAGGTTTGAGCTTTTAAACCCTATCTCCCTCTCCTTATCCCAATCCTAAAATCACCATTACTATTACATATGAAATTTATTTTCTACGAAGATCATGAATTACTGGTAATTAAGTTTTTTGAGATAGAACTCCACAAACTTAAACTCGATACTGCAAATGGATGGACATATACCTGTTCATAGAGACGAACCATGGGATCATACTTATCGGAGAAGTTACATTGCATAAGGTTTCTTCTTCCCCAAGAAACGTAGGAGTTCCCTTTCCAGTGAGCGTACGGAATTCGATCTTTCCACTTAACCCTTTCGTTGGCTTCTCTAATCGCCACAGATAACTTTGTCCACTCCTTTATATTCACCTCCGGCCTATATAACAACAATATTAAATAAATTTCAAATATGATTCGATCATCCTGTTGAACCGGTTAAAACCATGATCCGAATGAAAATTCTGGTTTAGTTCCTATTTTGTTTTAAAAACAAAAAAAAACACTAACTACGTACCATCCCCAGAAGCTCCAATCAGGGAAAACGATGTCGTATGCATCACGGTGACCACAATAGTGAAACAACGGCGGAGGAGGCCACGTGGCATTTGGCTCTTCTTGCCTAAAGTCGCTTTTCCAGATAGCGGGTTGATCATGGCAGAGGAAGAGAAGCTCAAGATCAGGGACTTGACCAGGATACATCCTTAGAAGCTGAAGTATTCCCCAAATTGTGAGCACATCTCTTGTCTCATAAGCTTTATCATACTGATGAACATACAATCTCCCTGATTTTATCACTAGCCTGAAATGAGCATTAGGTTTTGCTCTCTCTAGTGTTTCCCTTGTGATCCCTGTCTCTTGCCATACCTTTAAGTCTTGTTCGATCCACCTGAAGTAGTCAGGACAAGTTTCCGAGGAAGAGATCGCTGGTTCGAATCTGCTTGGATAGTTAAAAGGACACGTTTGTATTGTGTCGTTGCAGTTTAATGGGATCTTGATGATTGTGTTTGTAGTTCCCAATATTGATGTCGTCATCATTTGGATTCTACTCTTACCTGTTACAAACTATATGAACACTCACGATTTAATTATATATTATAAACATAACATATATATGATTAAAATGATTTTTTTTTCTTCTTGTCAAGATGATTGAAATGATTAGAAGATGAGAAAGATTTTTAGTACCATATCTATCAAAGCACCGAGGTTGAGGAAGAAAATGATGATGAAGATAGTGGCGACTAGTTTAGAATTGGAAATCAGATTTTGATGACATATTCCACGTGGCTTCTGATTAAATCTTTTGTTGTTCATCTTCGTAGTTGCAGGTCTCGGATCTGACGACCTCGTTTAAATTCTCAGGAAAAAAAATAAACCAAATTAAAGAAGATAATTCTTTTTTTCGATTTGATGTAATGAAAGATTACATGCCAAGTTTGATAATATGTAGATACTCAATTAGGTTTTAGAATAATAAGTATATGCGTTAGATTTATTGGCATAAATACAGAAAATGTATATTTGATATGATTTATTGACCAATTAACGTAATTTCCATTTTTATATTATTACTTTATATTTAATTTCTATTAATTATAACATATAATTTCATACATGTATATATATATGTGTGTGTGTGCATATTTTCAGTAAACATAGATTTTCAAAATATTTAATAGGATTCAANTTTTTTTTTTTTTAATCTTCTTGATTGAATACATCAAATGAGAAATCGAACAAAGTTTGCGAAACAAAAGCAGAACAAAATAAAAAATACATAGTACGACATAAATCGTATTTCATAATAAATCAAGATCAAAAATTGCGGCATGCTGTTTTTCATATAAGATGATTTTTGAATCATCGTAATAATATCTTGATGTAAAAAAAAATAAAAAATCAAGACCGGCCAAATTATATTTTAGATTCGTACAAAGTAAACCAAACTCATAGTTATATTGTCACGATTGAAGAAATTAATATTTATTTTGGACCTCTTGAGTTCCAATACTCATCGGTCCACTTCTCAACCTTTCTCTCTGCACTTTCTTGTTTCTTAAGAAACCTCTTGAGCTCATAACCTCCATAAGGCTTTGGCAAATCACAAGCCGCCTTGACGCTCGGAGACATAACCAACGAGTCGTCCATGCACTGCCTGATCAGTCCACCATCAGTGATCGGACAAGCCATCGTTTCCGAACACACTTCAGTCGCATTTTCAGGCACAGTCACATCCAACTTCATCAGTTTCCCATAGCCTTGCAACACATATAACATGTAATCATACACATACTTCATCTCTAGATTCTTCATCATGTACTCACTTCCTTGTCTCCCTATGACTTGTGCCTATATTAATTGGGTTAAGACCTTAACATAACATTGCAAAAAAAAAGGTTTATAATAATAATCTCTGTTTAAAAAAAAAAAAAATCTCTGTTTTAAATTAAGTATTCTGTGGAAGCCCCTTAGTTCAGTGGTCGATTAAATGTTAATTAATGTTTCTACACCAGGAATTTTGGGTTTCAATTCCCAGAAGATGTGATTTATACAGGTTGTTAATGGAGACAAGTTTATAAGAAAATTTTCAACGTGGTGCAAGGAGAGTCGTTTGGTGTGGGTCCAGTCTGCATGGATTCTTGTGGAACGGATATATTGTCAATTGAAAAATTTGTTCTTGTAATAGTTCTTCTAATCTGTAATAAAAAAGATTTCAGACGGCAAAAAAAAAAAATTAAGTCTTCTTTTTTTCGGGTGTCGGTAAGTATCTTTATTTTTATGTTTCCAACTAAGTATCGTTTGGAATTTCAAACTAAATTTTGGCATAAAACGCATAATTTAATGTCAAGTCAAAATTATAAAAATATAACATAGAATATAACAGTAAAAATCAAAATTTCAAGTTATAATGGAATTTCTAGCATGATTGTTAATTAATTTGTATACAATGTGTCAAAACGGCATTTATTGTGAAGCGGAAAGAATTCTCATCATTGCTTTGAATCGAAATAAAACATTAATTTTCTTCACATGTTTTTTTTTAATATTGTAAATTTACTTGACTCGAAAATTAGTATGAATTTCAATTTAGATATTGGATATTATAACTGACCTTTTCGGTGTTGTTGTTACCCCATTCGACTGCGAATTTGAGGTCACCACATTTGTTGTTTGGTCTAATAGGCCAGAAATGCTTCATTGGGATCATACTTCTTATGAAAAAATCGTAGTACTCTGGTTTAACCAACAGAGTCATACTATCACACGAAAGTATATATTTTTCGCTCACCGACCACGCATTCCCTTCTATGTAGATCTTATATCTGTATGCCAAATGTATATCAATATAGCAAACAAACAAAAATAAGAGACTAAACGTGATTTATTGGATGTATTATTTTGCATATACCTATGAGTGCATTGATCTTCTAGGTTTGATCCTCTAAACCCCACCTTGATCTCACTTATCCAATCCTGAAACAAAATGTGAGAGAAGATCACAGTGATTATTACAAATCATAGATTACTTTTTGATGAATTAATTATATAAATCACTACATGCATGGTATCTAAATCCTAACTAAACGAACCTTATCTATACCCAAAATAAAACTCGTTATTTGAGAATGCGTGTGATTGAAGTCATCAGTTTCGAGATTCATTGACAATTGGTTTCAAAATGGAATACATGATATAGATGGGGTCGGCCGTATCTAGGCATGTGCGGGTATGCTGTTTCATAAGAAACCAACAGAAAAATTTACATGTAGTTATGATCTATATTTCAGGTTTTGACTAAGGATCATGATTTTTTTTTTTTGTTATTTTTCCATTTTTGAACCCGTTCTAGATGGGAGATGTTAGAATTGATGGACATATGTACGTACCTGAACATAGAGATGAACCATAGGATCATACTTGTCGGAGAAGTTACATCTCATAAGATCTCCTCTAATTGGAGAAACATGAGGGTTTCCTTTCCAATAAGCGTACGGAACTCTATCTTCCCATTCCACCCTTTTGTTCCCTTCTTTTAGTGCCACAGATAACTTATTCCACTCCTTTATATTCAGCTCCGGCCTATAGAATAAATCCAAACAATATTTATATAATTTGTTTAGTTACGGGCCATCTACGCTATTGACCAAACTTTAGAATCTTGATGAATAGTCAACCATTATCCCAAAAAAAAGAAAAGATTTTGGTGAATGGTCATACCAACCCCAGAAGCTCCAATCAGGGAAAACGATGTCGTATGCATCACGGTGACCACAATAGTGAAACAACGGTGGAGGAGGCCACGTGTCCTTTTGTCTTCTGTTAAAGTCTCTTTTCCAAATGGCGGGTCTATCATGGCAGAGGAAGAGAAGCTCAAGATCAGGGATTTGACCAGGATACATTCTTAGAAGCTGAAGTATTCCCCAAATTGTGAACACGTCTCTTGTCTGAAATGCTTTATCGTATTGATGAACGTACAATCTCCCTGATTTTATCACTACCCTGAAATGGGCGTTTGGTCTTGCTCTCTCTAGTGTTTCCCTTGTGATTCCTGTCTTTTGCCATACCTTTAAGTCTCGGTGGATCCACCTGAAGTAGTCAGGACATGTCCCCGAGGAAGAGATCGCTGGTTCGAACTTGGTTGGATAATTTGAAGGACATGTTTGTGTGGTGTTGCTGTTGAGTGCTTTGCAGTTTAATGGGATCTTGGGGATGTTTGTTGTTGGTGTAGTACTTTTGTTGGTGTTTCTTGTGAATATTGATGTTACTTGGAATCTACTCTCGCCTAATACAAACTATGAATAACACCAAATAAATTAAAATTAAGATCCAACTTCCGTAATAAACAAATTAAGATCCAACTTCCACTACTATTACGTAAAACGGTTCAAAGATTTTCAACATCGTGAAGAACAAACAAAAAAAGAGTGGAAGAACAAAACACTCACAGCTGATAGACATTCTAATGTTCAAAACAAATTATTAGACGATTTAGGTTTTTTCACACATTCTATGAATTTATTTTCAATTAGAAATACATTATAATTTCTATCATTTGTCATTAAAGTTTCCTCTTATAAGTAAATAGGAGTAAATGAACAAAAATAAATTAATAAAATATCAAAAATATATCTAATTTTGTGGAAAACAAAAATCCAAAACATCTACCAATTTGAACGGGAGGAACAGGTTTATTCTCGCCAAATTAATCAACGGTATAATTTTTTATTTTTAACACAATTGTTTCCAACAAAAAAAGGTAGATCATGAGAAAGAGAAAAATATATACCGTAAACATCCAAGAGAGAGAAGCACTAAGGAGGAAGATGAAGAGGACGAAGATGTAAATTTTGGTGGTGACCCATGTCTTTGCTAGTTTAGAGCGTAAACTCGGTATTAGGTTTTGTTGTCTCTGATGATGATGATCTTCCGTGGATTGAGCCACGTGTGTGTTTTCTCTCATCGAACAAAACACAACAAGAACACGAGATCAAGACGAGAGAGAGATTAAGAGTGACTTATGAAGCATATATAGCTCACGGGTCATGGATCTCTTTTATATGGGGTAGAAAATGATTTAATTTAAGGGGTTTAAAATTAGTATAATTCTCAGTTTGATACACAAAACAAAAGGTTCCAGCCTGTGTTTATAGGAACATGAGTGATATTTTTTTTTTTTAGTGATATTTATAATTTATGAAGGCTTTAAGGAGAACCACGTCGAAAGCCTTATTAAGTCAATAGATTTTTGTCAGTAGATTTCTTAATTATGTTGAGATGAGTGATGATTATAAAGAATGAATTATTAGAGTTGCCGTCAAGATGGGGCAAGAAAAATAAAAAATAAAAACTTTTCCAAGGAAAGAAACGGAAAAAGAAAATTCAATTGGTCAAAAAAAAATTCGGCAGAAAAAAATGTTTGGCCGGATAGGCCAAGCTCAATACTAGTTCCGCCTTATCTTATTAAAGATACTATTATTCCCGAAAAGTTACGTATTTAATCAACTTCATCTTATTTATATACAAACTATAATCAATCAAGCCTTTATATTATTTCATCTTATTGTATGTAAACTAACTCACTAACTAAGAGTCCTCTGCAAACTAACGACGCATAGGCAAAAAACAAATAAAAAGTTAATAACAACGCATAAAAGTCAAAGATACGAACCACTATTACATCACTCGTAAATTTAATACTTTTTAAGATCCATATATAATATTTTCACAACATAATATTTGGACCCGGGCCCGGCTATGGAGTGGAGACCGGGTTAATATAATACGTGTCATTAACTTATTCGTTTATCTCTCGTTAATTACACAGTTTTAAAAAGGTTTTCCCTACCAATTTCCAATCGATATTTCCGTGGTATTTTAACATGTTTTCTTGTAATGTATGATACTCAATTTGTTCTAATATAAGTGATGTTTAAGGTTTTTGTAAACAAATTAAGGATTCATTTAATTTTATTTTTTTCATACTAAAAACATCAATTATTATCTATTTAAACACAATTCAACCAATAAAAAACAATCTGCATAATATAAATGCTCAAAAATAATAAAAAAAAATTGTTTAATTTTGTATGTAAAACTGAAAATATCACTTATTTTAAAACACAAAAACTCTTAAAACATCACTTATTTAAGAACGGATGGAGTATAACATAAAAGTGTATCTCACTATCTCTTAAGATAATCTAATTTTAAAGGGATAAAATCAAAAGTGTTAATTTTATTAAAAGAAAACAAACTAGCATTAGCCATACACAAAAAGAGAATCAAAATTAAATTTTGAAATATTTTTAGTGATATGACTAAAATACCATTTTGTATGATTTATAGTTATGAAAACAAAAGTATTAAGAGAAAGGTAGATGAGCGAAAATGGATTTATGTTAAATTAGATGAGCATATATGATAACAGTTATAAACATTTATTTATGTGTAAAATAATGATAGAAGAGTAGGACGAAAGTATAAGTCGGAATGTGCTAAAATAGCTTTCCTCTCAAGAATCTCTTCTAGAGCCAGTGGGTTATAAAGGAGGAGGCGGGTCCGTTCGGCGCATGACCGCTGTGTCTATATTGTGCGACAAGAAATAAAGACGCTGACGAAGCTAAATATTACAATGGTGAGAGATAAAGGTGATGCCGGACTGTTGAAATTAACCGTTGAGAGGTGTCGCAGCTGCCGCTGAAAATTCCAGCGACCCATTTCTTGTCGTTGCGTCTCTTATTATTAACATCAACGACACTGCTCTCCACAATCTTGCGTTCCAAACAACAAAGACATATTGTTTTTTTGTGTTGCCGACGCTGGCCGCAGCGGTCATGCGCCGAACAGACCCGACATCTCGCAATGAGTGAGACATTTGCGATTTGCCATATTCGAAAGCATAAACATTCGATTAATCGGCTAGAGATGTCCAAACAAAACAAAAGACGATTGTTTTGCTTGATGACATGTTGTATCGATTATTAGTGTAATTAATACACACTTTTTACTGGTTGATCTAAATACAAACTAAACCAGACTAACTAAAATTTAGGGAATTAACAACCATTCAATCAATTTCAAGGACTCACAATTATAACTAAAGCTATTTCATGTTAAAAATTTGTAGACTATTTCATGTATGTGAGAATTATAAATAAAACAAATAAAACGACTGCAAGAAAAGAAAAAAAAAACATTAGGGAGATGCTAAATTCTAATACATTTTTTTTTTTGGGGGTATAATTAAATTAAGGTTTGTTGGTCAAATCATGTAAGTATTGGTCCTCCCACAACTCAACTTGACGTGTTAAATTAGCTTTTCGCTCAAGGACCTCTTTTAAAACTAGAAGGTCATAAGGAGGAAGCATCTCACATGGAAACCCTTCACTTGGAGACATTACCATAGACTCCGCCATGAAATCTCTCCACCGTTCAGTCGCCGGACATCCCATACTATCCGGCGTGATCTCCTCAGCATCCAAAGGAATCTCCGGTTTAAATTTCAAGAGCTTTGCATACTCATTGAGCAAATGAAACATGTAGTCATACACATACTTCATATTCACCTCCTCTCTTATAAATCTACTTCCTACCTTTCCAATTTCACGCGCCTACACAACAAAAATCAGGGTCATATAAACTTACACAAAACAAACTTGGAATTCAAATGTGATCAGAGACCTTGTCCACGTGGGTATTGCCCCAATGTACGGCGAATTTGAGAGAAGTACACTTGGAGTCGTCTCTGATAGGCCAATAGTGTTGCAATGGCATCATTCCTCGTATGTAGAAATCGTAGAATCTTGGTTTTACGTATAATGTCATCGAATCGCAAGCCATTATATATTTCTCACTAACCGACCATGCCCATCCTTCTATGTATATCTTGTATCTGTTTTAATTGTTACGTTTACGTACCAATAAATCGAGTTTCTACATAAACTCTAAAAAACACTTAAATTAAATGCGTTAAGTATCCCTATATAATAAAATTTATTTACCTGTGGGTGCATTGGTTCTCTAGATTTGAGTTCTTGAATCCTTCTTTTGATTCTTTATCCCAATCCTTTGCAACCATTTTTCAAATTCAGATAAATAATTATCACAAAACTCTAGTAATTATTATAGATATACTTACTTACTACACGTGTGTATTTTTGGAAAGTGAAATTTGGCAAAAAAAAAACCTGAATATAGAGGCGAGTGTTCCAGTCTTGATGTTCGGAAACATTACACTTGAGGAGATCACCTCTTGTGGGGTCCACATAAGGGTTGCCTCTCCAATAAGCGTACGCCACGCGGTCCTTCCATTGCGTCATATTGTTCCCATGGTTTATTGCCTCCAGCGACTTTCCCCAAGGCTTTATGTTGACTTCAGCCCTGGCCCATTAAAAGCTCATATTACACAAATAAGGCCTAATAAGAAGCCCAGTAAGCCTAGTAAGATATATCGTCTTACCAGCCCCAGAAGGACCAATCAGGGAAGACGATATCCAAGCTGGCATCATCGGAGCAGTAACGGAAAAGTGGAGGTGCTTTGTTTAAGTCATTAGATCGGACGACGGGACGATCGTCTGCGTCGAACATAAGCTCGAGGTCCGGCAATCTCCCAGGGTACCACCGTAACAGCTGTACGATTCCCCACAGAGTAAAATCATCTCTGGTTTGAATCGATTTTCTGTATCTCTTAACGTACGCCTTGCCGTTGTGGATCACCAGTCTAAAATGCGCCGTCCTTCTCGCTTTCTCAATCGTATCTCTCGTTATCCCCGTTTCTTTCCACGGCCGTAGATCCTCGTGGATCCAACGGAAGTAAGAAGGACACGTAGATGGTTGTAAACGGTTGGGATTTAATCTCGATGCCCGATTCTGAGAGAGAGGAATTTGATGTGATTGGTTCTGTACGACGTCGCATCGGTAAGGGAATTTTGGTTCTTTTCTCTTTGTTACTAGTCTGAAACCTGCAAAAGCATTCTGAAAAACAACCACAACAAAAAAGAGTTAACTCGAATTCAAATTTGGTAATGTGAGCTATATAGAAGAGAACATTTTTTTAAAAAGTCTTGTATTGACCAAAAAGTTGTAAACATTTTGATTTAATAACTCACAAAATCGAGATAGCCCATAAAATCCAAGAGAGCAGCTGATATGAATAGAGAAACAACGACGAAAACAGTAGCTTTCACGATGTTTTTCCCATGAAACGACACCGTTCTGTGTTGTTCATCGTTGTTATTCATCTTCAAGCCTTTTTTTTTGTTGTTTCCGTTGATGCACGAATCTTTTTTTTGTTGATGCACGAATCTGTTACCAATCTTTATATGTAATAAAGCATTAACTAAAGAGAGAAAATCGAGGCTTTTGATTTGTGATTTAATTAAAGGGTTTGGTTGGTTAACGAACCTTTCTTCAACCCTATAATATTTTAGGTTACCCAAAATAAAAATCTCATCTATTGTTTTTAATAATCACTAGAGTCTAGACATCCCTAAACCTACCTTCCCCAGCCATAGACTCTAGATACTTCCATGCATTGTTTATAACAACAACTTATCTATGTCTCTTTGGATATGTAAGAAACCGTAGTTTAAATTCTACAATTGGTACTTATCAAAAAAAAAAAATTTATACAATTGGAGATTATAAATAAAACAAATGTATTTACTCGTCACTTAACAGATGTATCATTTTCTATAAAACATTATATGAGAATGAGATTAACGTGTGGTTCGTTGTAAGAAGGGGGAAGTCAACTTTACCTACATCTACGAGTGAAAACTGCAATTTTATTTTAGTAGCGTATTTAACCTCGACAAGTCTCGGATTCATAGGCACATCAAGATCAATAATTTAAGATGGACTTAGAGAGAAATTCGGCACATTCCGGTCACTAATTTCCATTCGTCCATTAAGGCCATTGATATTATTATTTTTCTGTTAAAAGCCTTTCAAATTATTCTTTTTGAATTATGTAAAAATTTGCATCAGATTAAATGCGAATTTGAGAAAGAATATAGTGGACACTCTATTAACGAGTAAACTTTCTCGAAGAAGAAATCGTCAAAATTTTCCTTTGTTATTTAATGGTATTGTATTTTTGATTTTTTTTAATGTATTTTTATATACGTTGAATTTTATATATAGAGATATAGTTGACAAAACTGCTTGAACTTTTTAAAAGTACTTACTATTAAATTTTAAAAATACTCGATTCTAAATTATTAGTGTCATGAGGTATACGATGGATGTAGAATTCTACTTGGGCCTTTTTCGTTGTCTACTCGAAATAAAATGGTCTTAAAATATATTTTTGGATATGGTTACTGGACAACGGTAAACTAGATGGGCCGAGGAAGAAAAGAGATGGAAAGGCCCAGAAAATTAGAAAATCAGAAAGCCATTGTATGTATGTATGTACAAGAAAGTTTTATCGATCTCATACATGTTTATAGAAGTTAGAACAAAAATGTATATATTTGCGGAAAGAATACCGTGTTGTTTGTTGACCCAAAAAAAAAAAAAGTGTTGTTTGGTCAAAAAATCCTCTCGGGTAGTTTTATATTTGGTCAACAAACCTTGTCAGATAGTTGTATGATCTTTTTACAAAAACGATCGGCCCAATAGATAAAAAGCCCATCTGATTTGGCACGTCTTACACACGCGCTCCTTTAAAATCGAGCTAAAAGTAAAGGATAACGTCGACGCGCCAATATAATGCGTGGGGTCACAACAACTCAGAAAGACATCCCCTTTGTATCTGTCTCCAGCGTGTCCGTCCTCCACGTCACGCTTTCGTCCGAAACAGGCTGTATTTTTTTAAAAATTGCTTCAAAAGAATAACATGTTATTACGTGGCATTTTTTAACAGTTTTACCTGCCTGTCGGCAAGCTTAGCTTAACGTTCACCTGCATCGCAGTTCCCGTGTACCGCAACAGATAATTGGCTTTACAACCGTAAGATCTGATGACTTTAAGGATCAACGGATAATAAAATAAGATCAACGGATAATAAAGTAAGATCATTTTAAACTAACAAAAACGCGGTTAATACGGTATCAGAAAGTATAAACCTCTTTCTGTTGTTAGGAAATATCATTTTTGTTTAATTTGTTTTGTTTTTTATTTGGCTCTCTGTTACCGTTTGTTGTTTCTTCGGCTGAGAGAAAATGGTGGAGGAACAGAAGATAACGCTAGCTACAGAATCTCCGACTCCGGCTCCGGCTCCGGCTCCGGCTCCGGCTACGGATATGGTTCCGGTGGAGGTCGCAAAAGATGTTACGGAGGAGAAAATTCAAAATCCAGCTCCGGAGCAGAATTCCGATGACTCCAAAGCCCTTGCGATTGTCGAGAGTAATTTCTCTCTCTTTATGCATAATTATGGATTGCTTTTTTCTCTAATGATCTTCTGATTTGATGAGAAATTATGGGTTTTGGGTCAACTATGTTCTGTGGTTTTTAATTAGGTCTTACTGGTTTAAGAGCTTTTTGCAGAGAGTTAGGTTATTGGGATTGGGTTTCCCCAGAGAAAACGATTAAAACATAAGAGTGCACGATGCAATTCGAATTGGTTTCGATTAAAAACTCAAGATTTATCATGGCAATTGGTGAAATGAATTGCCTTTATAGAAGAAATATGGAACAAGTTTTTGTCATACACTTACCTATGTAAAAGCCATTAACAGCCGAAAAATTGTAGCTTTGTTACACAACCAAGAGATTTGAATGTATCTGCTTGTGATTCTCTATTTGTGTTCAGTCTTGGGAATTTCATTGTTTATTCTAATAGAACGAGTTTCTTACAGAACCTGTAGAGCCTGCACCGGAGAAATCTTCATCTAGTTCGCTCGATAGAGGTGAGCTAAAAACAAAACTACTTTCTATTTGTAATGTTTATGGAAGTTACTGAGCTCCATTTGTTCGGGTATTAGATGTTAAGCTAGCTGATTTGTCAAAGGAGAAGAGATTGTCTTTTGTCAAAGCATGGGAAGATAGCGAAAAGAGCAAAGCAGAGAACAAGTAAGTGATGCTGGTTTGGGTGTTCTTAGGTTCTCTGTCTGATTTTGTTAACGATTGACATGAAACAGAGCTGAGAAGAAGATCTCTGATGTTCTTGCTTGGGAAAACAGCAAGAAGGCAGCTGTCGAAGCCCAACTCAAGAAAATCGAGGTATAATAAGCCTAAGCAAGACAGAGATGTGAAACTGTTTAAATGTGATTGAGAAGTGAAAGTGATTATGAAATGTGTTTGGAATGCAGGAGCAACTAGAGAAGAAGAAAGCAGAGTATGCAGAGAAGATGAAGAATAAGGTTGCGGCGATTCACAAGGAAGCCGAAGAGAGGAGAGCAATGATTGAAGCTAAGCGTGGAGAAGACATTCTTAAAGCAGAAGAAACGGCTGCTAAATACAGAGCCACTGGAATTGTCCCAAAGGCTACTTGTGGATGTTTCTAATCTTGAATTTGCAAATCCAATTTCAAGAGTTTTCTGCTGTGTAAAGTGTAAACAATCTCTCTTATTTCTTCCACGGCTTGTAATATTGTTTGTGTACTGATCTTGTGTGTAAAAACGATACACAGTGAACAAAATTGGCCATTGTTTTACTTGTACAATTTTCTAAAGCATTATCAAATCACAAAGAGAGAATCTTTCTGGTGATCAGGATTAGATCACCTGCATCGCAGTTTACGTGATTGATAACGGATAAAGTGGATTTAAAGCTGTAGAGCTGAGTGACCTCCATTTGTTTGGTATCAAGATGTGAAGCTAATAGCCGATTTTTCGAACGAAGAGATTGTCTTTCAACAAAGCGTGGGAAGATAGTGAAAAGAGCAAAGCAGAGAACAAGTGAGGGATTTTTGAATTCTGTATCTGAATTGCTAACAATGAAATGGAAACAGAGCTGAGAAGAATCAAGAGGGATTTTTTTCAAGTTCTTAAACTAACTAATGCTGATTTACATAGATACTATTCTACTTCTGATCACTAAAAACCAGAAGACCAAAATTAAACCCAAAGTTTGAATATTTTTCTTGGATACGTTTTTCATAAGATCAGAATTTAGAAACCAGGGACACAAAACCAACATGAGACTCTGTGTAGCTGCCAATGTTCTCTTCCAAGAAGCTCATATCGTCATCACTTATTGGGAAATCAAGCAGAAGTTGAAGAGCAGAGTCTGATGAATTATCTTCAAGATTATTCGAACATGGAGAAGAATCAGAACCATGAAACGCCATAACAATCTCTTTACCACCACAAGAATTTGTTGAGCTCTTTACAAGTGCAGATAAGGAAGATGTTGTCCGAGAACAAGGGCTTTGACTAGTAGTTGAGTCATCAAATGGAGCAAGGTTTCTGAAAGATTCACCAATCTCAGAGTTCCAAATGCGTAAGAAGTGATCACATTCAGCTTTTGCTCCTCCTCCACCAGAAGGAGTAAAAAGCCTTGACTCTCTAGAAAGCCTTGCTTCAGCTTCAAGCCTAGCACTTTCCCATTGAGCCATGTGGCGAGTTGTTGGTGAAGCTGGAGCTTGTTTGGCTAACCCGTATGAAGGTAATGGCTCATGGGTTTTGGGATCAAGACCAATACTTAAAAGACGTTTCTTCAAGTGAGTGTTCCATAAGTTCTTGATCTCGTTGTCTGTTCTCCCTGGAAGCTGTGCAGCAATTGCAGCCCACCTGACAAAAAAACAGAGCATTCAAACAACAATATACAGAATTTCATAACGGAATGTAGACAATGTAGAAGCAAGCAGAAGACCTGTTGCCGAGAATGGCGTGAAGTTGAACAACGAGTTTCTCTTCCTCAGGAGTGAAAGGACCTCGCTTTATGTCTGGTCTTAGATAATTTGTCCATCTTAGTCTACAACTTTTTCCACAGCGAAGTAAACCTGTTTTTTTTTTATAAAGATGAAGACTTTTTGTCCATAAAAACTCTCAAGAATCCTAGTAGTTATGGAAATTTGACGTAGGAAGATGGAAACTTTTTGTTTTAATCTCTCTAAAGAATCAAGCAAAAGTCGAAATCTAAGTTTTACCAGCTTGCTTTGGAAGTGTTCTCCAGCTTCCATGGCTGTTCTTCTTGATATATTCAACTAGAATCTCATCTTCTTCAGGAGTCCAAGGACCTTTCTTCAAACCTTTCTTGTCACAGCAAGGCGTTCTTCCCATTTTGCTCACCACGCTAACAAAAACGTAAAACTCTTTTTTAGGTTAAAGAAGAAGAAACACAGAGAGGGAAAATAATGAACAGATAGTGACTTTTAGACTCATCAAAGAAGAGACGGACAAACATCAAAGTGAAAAAAAAGGAGAAGATAGGATCAAAGAGAGAATTTTTGAAAAAGGGGTAACATTATTTAATGTTTTGGTCTGGTCTAGTTTTAATGTCGTAAAGATGAAATAAAAAGCCAAAGGAAGAGATCTATGGTTGTGTATATATAGATAATATAAAGTGTATATATATATAAAAAAATTGAAATAAATACGATTGTGTGTGGAATAGAGAAACGAAAAAGGACGATCAGCGAGCTTCGAGCCGTCCCTGGGCATTTATTACACGCAAATTTCGTACAACATTTATGATATTATATTAAATGTTTGTGACAGCAACAACAGGTTGTTCGAAAACAAAAAAAAAATCATGATTGCAAATATTATGAATTTTTCTCTCTTATAAATGCAAAAAAAATTGGTTTCCTACGGTATTTTGCAAATCCTGTCTATTGATGAGTTAAATTCATAGCAATGGCCAAAAAAAAAAAAAAAATCGTATTTGTGAAATGAGGTTTTAATTTCAATTTAGAAGGTGTAAATGTGATTGATATTACCAACCCTCATATTTGGTTGTCGAAAACAGGTAAGGCAAAGTAAAGAAGTGGGCTAGGGTTCTCAGGTTTTCAAATTGCAAGAAACAGGAAATAAAAGAGCATTGAAGTCGGATAATACGTGACATCCTTCTTTAGCCGGGAAACAAAAAAACAGAGAGAAACATTTATTGTTATTTATCGTAGAAAAAAACTGAAGAAGTTAATAAAGAAAGGACCAGAAGTGGAAGTAATGGAGACGATAGTGACTTGTTGTAGCCCAAGGAAAAGAAGTTTGATGCGACAAACACGTTTTAATTTAATTATTATAAAATGTTCATGATAATAAATAATTTAATTATTTTATTTTCTATTCTGTGCGTCATTTTTGTCCAAGTTTTCTGTGCTGAGATTTTCACTCGAATTTTACTATTACTAGTTTTGTTATAAAAAAATTTACGGAGTCACAAAATAAGCCAATAGAAATGCTTAGGGATCACAAAGAGTCAAAGAAAGAGAAGATACTGTTGGGTCATGACCTTGCAGACAATAAGGTGGGGTCCATTTAATAGTTTATCATAAATGTGGTCAGCTACAAGTCAAAGCCCTAGTTTTAATATCAAAATTCTTTTAATATATTTTGTTTTTCATATATATATATATATTTGCTACATATGTATGTTTATTTCCATGAAAGAATTAAATGCGACAAATCTATTCATCAAATAACGAGAGATCTCCACAGAAATCTGAATATATTCAAAAACCAAGTGAACAAGAATATTGAAAACTATATTCTAAATGTATGATAAAAATCAACTTTGACTGAAAATTCACAGAAACATCTTTCTTTACAAGATTCGGCTAACTTAACTGTGATTCCACATGAATTAATATAGGTCTGGATGAATTTCTTTTGTAAAATAAAAATAAAAAAGCAAAAATCAAGAAGTGCAACTTTCATGACACTGAGATCCTAAATGGGCTAAAAAAGCCAATAGTCATTCAAATAAAACCCAACAAGAAAAAAAGGAGTCATATGTTCTATCTTTATTATTACTTAGTTTATTACTAACTACCAAGTCAAAGATAAGTGCAACGTCAAAGGTTTCATAGAACCCACGAAATAAAGTCTACAGAGAGATTAGAAACCAAACCGAACCAAACCACTCTGGTTCGTCTCTGTAACGAGTCTATACATGAACCGCCAACTATCATTTCCCTCTCATCTCCTCCTAGCTTGAGAAACACCTGAACATTGGGGCACACAATGGTCTTAAGATGCAATCAATGTTGTTTTGACAACAAAAAAACTTAGAGAAAGATTTGCCTCACCATTTTCATCGACACTGTGTCTCGTCGGGTGGAAACATTTCTTGTGCGGTTACAAGTTTACTGGCAGTAGATTGCTTGATCGATAAGAGAAGGAATTGGTTTGATTTCAGTGCCAAGTTCTTGCTCAGTCTGATACCTGTTTTCATAACATGATAAATGACTGAGAAAGCTAAAACAAATAACAAAGACCCGGTAAGAACAGTGGAGCGGAGTGACATACATTTTGAAACGGTCCTCATATGTTACCAAATTCACAGCCAACCCAAGGTGTCCAAACCGTCCTGATCGGCCCACCTGAACATTTGACAGCATGAATTAAGAAAAAACGAGGTTGTGCTAGAGAACCTAGATCAAAAAGAGGTTTTGTTTCGACCTACCCTGTGTAGATATGACTCAGAAGTCCTAGGAAAATCAAAGTTAATCACTACATTCACAGCTTGAATGTCAATTCCACGAGTAAACAGATCTGCACCAGTCATTTTTCAATAAGTCATAACATCATCATCATCAACTACACTTGATCATTGTTCAAAGTACATGCTCGAAGAACACAAAGCATACCAGTGCAAACGAGATTTCTGCAAGCACCATTGCGGAACTCATGGAACACTCTGTTCCTATGGTCTTGAACCATCTTCGCATGAATGTAGAAGCATGAATAACCAAGTTCTGTAATTTTCTTAGCCAACAGTTCCACGCGATTGACAGAGTTGCAAAAGATTATCGATTGGTTTATTTGCAGCTGCAATTAAAAACGATAACTCGTTTAGATCATCCAAATCGAGTAGGCATATAATTATGTAGTTATAGCGATTGTTTTAGACATCTGACCTTAGAGAAAAGTGTGTTGAGGCAGTGAACCTTCTGTCTCTCTTCAACAAAAGCGTAATATTGCGTGACACCCATAAGCGTGAGTTGATCCATGAGATTGATAACGTAGGGCTTCCGGAGATGTCGATCCTTAAAAGCCTTCACAGTGACGGGAAATGTAGCGGAAAACATCAAAAATTGACGATTTTGTGGCAGAAACTGTATCAATTCCTCTAGAGAAGGTTGGAATTCTACAGACAAGAGCTTGTCGGCCTGGTAAAATAGTTTGTAAGGAGTCAGAAACTTTCAAGCTTATGACACAATAAAACAAAATCAACATCAGGTAGGATATAATATGGAAGAAAGAACATTACAATTCACCACAGTAAGTAACTAAGTGGTAAATGACTGTTAACAGTCGTAAGTATAACTATGCATATATATATAGAGTAGGATACAATCAATTTTGCTATATCTTCAACAGAGAAAACCCAAGGAAAGATTAGAAAAATTCCTTTTAGCAATAATCCTACAGTTTTTCCTTCAACGATTTTGAGCAATAAGTCATGAAGAAAATATACATGAGGAGCTATATCACAAAACGAAGATATATAGTTAAGATCTAGACATTAGGAAAAGCTATCAGGAACTCACCTCATCCATTACAAGCATCGTACAGTCTTTCAAAACACACACTCCCTTTTTTGAAAGATCCAATATTCTGCCAGGAGTTCCAACCAGCAGATGTACAGGTTGATGTAATCGCATGATATCATCTCTCAGACTGGTACCGCCGGTGGTGACCATAACTTGGATATTCAAATATTTAGAAAGCTCCTTGCAAACCTGTGATGTCTGAAGGGCCAGCTCTCGTGTTGGAACTAGAATCATGGCTGCGTAAGAAGATAGAAAAAGTGGTGCAAAGACAAAACAGTCAGTAACTACAGTTAAAAAAGAACCGAGCCATTAAGTTTCACTCTAATGGGAGTTGCATAGGCAAATGATAACTCACTAAGTCAACAAGGAAAACGAGGTAGAGAGAAAGCCTGAAACAGAGAAGATTTCCAAAAGGAAAGCAGCATACCTTGAATAACATTGTTATTAGGATCAATTTTCTCGAGGACTGGAATACAGAAGGCTCCAGTCTTTCCTGTGCCGTTTTTGGCTCTAGCAAGAATATCACTACCAGTTAAAGCAATTGGAATGCTCTCTTCTTGAATAGGAGATGGCTTTTCAAAACCCTTCTCATATATTCCCTTTAGCAGATCTCTTTTCAGAAAGTAATCTTCGAATTCATTTCCTTTTGTAGCTGTCACATCCTGAAGGCGATATTGAAGACAATGTTCAAATAAGATCTTCTCAACAGAATGTTAACATAAACAACAAGGAACATGATGCTGAAAAATGAAGTACGATTCTATAGAAAATCTCAGAAGAAGGTAATCAAGAAAGCCGTACCGCTGTTTGATAACGAGTATCAGGAGGTGGGAGCCTTAACGTCGCCTTCCAATCTTGGCCACTGAGAAGACAAAAGAAATATAAGTTTCACCTCAAATCAAATCACATTACACAGATATCTTAACACAGATACAAATCACCAAAAACAAGCTTTCTTATCTCCCAGAATCATTTGTAACAAAACGTATTGAAACGAGAACTTACTTAGGATCGCTGCTAGTTACGGGCTGAGACGTCCTCTGGACCTCATTGGCGTTTCCAGGAAGCTGAGGGCGTCTTGACCACTGTTGCTGTTGTTGCTGCAGCTGAAACTGCTGAGGGTTCTGCGGTTGACCGCGATGAACGTGCTGCTGATCTTGAGGTTGCTGCCGGTACGGCTGATAATCGGGATTCGGCGGCGCTCCACGTCCCGTTCCAATCCCAGGTGGATATCTTCCTCTGTTATTCATAACTAACAATCTCGATCTCGAAAACTAGAGACAGACAACCCTAAATCTACCGAACACCTTCTACAAAACTCAAACCAGTAGAAAGAAAACCGCCGTAATCGCGAAGAAGGGTCTGCGATAACCTAGGGTTTTAAGAAAATGATCGTGGAACTCAGGGCAAGATCGGAATGTTCAAATAAACCACAATCCGGTCGGCCAAAGAACGGAGAAGAAAGCGGCGAATCGGAGGGTTCCGATTTGTTTATTCACAAACCGAAGAAGAGAAAGAGCCAACGGAGACACAGAAAATTTGTTACAAAGTGACGAATACGCTCTCCGGCGTCCTTTGTTAGGGCGTCAATGGATATTCAGACTCTTAACTCCTTTATCGTTTATTTATAATAACGACCCTTCATCTTTCTATACTCTACAGTAATTACCTAGAGTTCCAGTTTCTTTCTGAATCATCCAATGAAAATGAGTTTCACAATATTGAAAATCAGAACGAGATTAAAGACAATTAAGAGTCGTTGAATTTAGTTATATATGCAATAGATAGAAGTCGCATTCATACTTAAACCATATAAGAAAAGTTAGAAAATTTTATAGTATAATATGTATTTTTCAATTTTAAAATAATTTTTAAAAAAATTCAACATTAAAAAAGAATCAATGGTCATAATGATTAAGAGTTACCACAATAAAAAAAACACAAATAAAATGTTATATATTTTTACAAACCACTATAATATCATCATCAATTTTATTTATTGTTAAACTGTCATCACTTATAATACCACCATCTATTACCACTATTAACCATACCACCATGCATTTCGTACCGCTATAAAAAAAATTACGATAATATGTCAACATTTCAATTTATACATTAATTCAGTTTTGATTGTTATATATTAGAACCAAATAGTATATACTTCATTATTAGTATATACAAATATAAAATAATTACAAATATCGAATTCACGTATTTAATGTTTTAGTGAGCAAAGAATGGTAAACTTTATGTATTTGATATTATTGTGTTAAACAGTTTATCAACCGTTTAGTTCATTTAAAATTATTAATAAAAAATCTTTAAACGAGTAGAAAATTAAACTAGCTAAACATACAAAATTAAATATTTAAAATAAATTAAAAAATAACAATAAATTAGAACGTAATCTATTATATAAAGACTGAGTGAGTCTCACAAGAGCTTGACACATCAGCTTTTCCCCTTTTGCCACATCAGTTCTCACAAAAAAAAAAAAAAAAAACAAGAATATGAAGAATCAGATAAGTCGTTGGCTTCTTCGACTCCTCGATCCAAAATAAAAAAGGTCAATATGAATTTAATTTACTTCCAAAGCTCTTTTGAATGTAAATTTCTGTTGTTCCTTATTAATTGTTCGTTCTGCGCAACCAAATTTCCAAACCATTCGCTCTCTCCTCACATCTCATAATATCTCATCAAATACTCTTATTCTTCATCTGTTGTTGCTTCCACTTGGATTGTCGTGATTCTCGACACGCAAAATATCTGGTCGTTCGTTCGACAGATTGATTGGATGTGATGGCCATATCATATGTAACTCGAATTGGAACCGTCTGATGAGAAAGTTGACAAAACATAAAAAAGGGTCGGGACCGTCTGAGCGGAGATATTTCAGATTATTTCGATTGGTGTTCCGTTCATGAAGAAGAAAGGTTTGCGTGAGGTTCTTTCGTGCATCTAGATTGAGCTCTACCAGTGTAACGAGATGAACAAGGTTCGGTTTCAAGTAACGCCTATTATTTGTTTGATAAAATACCTTAGAGAGTTTTAAATCAGCCTAAACTTTATTCTCTAGCTGAAGCTCTGCTTAATTGTTTTCACAGTATTGACATTTTTACTGCAAATTGAGCCAAATGCTTGTCACTAACGTTCCAACTATTGATTTTTAAGGACTCTAAATCATTCTCCTATGCCTCTAAATTATATTTCTAAATCACTGTTACACTGCTGCATGATTACATAATTCAGAAGATTGTGAAATGAGTAAGTCCGAGAAACCAAGAGCTGCGGAAGCAATTAACTATGTATTTTCTATTTTAATGCATTACAGCGAGTTGACCAGCAGATTGGTCTGTGGAATCAAACAAACTTTCATACTCTGTATTGCGACTTGCGAGTAATGAGTATTAAATTTTATTGTCTTGGTTTTATTATAAAGTTACATATATATATATATATATATAT
>PKML01043526.1:416623-460893 GCA_002933935.1 Eutrema yunnanense | reverse complement strand
AAAAAAAAAAAATTAAACCCTAGATGGCTCTGATACCATGTAAGAGATATTGAATTGATGATTATTATTGATAGTATGAGGTTTGTATATATACAGAGAGCTATGATCCACAGATGGAAAGGTAATATACGGGAGATGCTAAAGCTTAATTACAGGGAGAAGAATATATAGTTTCCTATATCTTATCAGTAAGATCGAAGACCTTTTTCAGAGTAAACTGATCGAAGACCTTTTTCAGAGTAAACTGATCAAAGACAGTTATTATATCGTACCAAGATATCGAGTTTCCCAAATTGGGTTTTCACAAACTCAGCAAGAGATGTGATGCTAGCAAGATCAGAGACATCAAGCTGATGAAAGACAAGGCTTTGATCAGAAACTCCAAGCTCTTTCTTCAGTGTCTCCACAGCTTCAAGTCCCATTTTCTCATCTCTAGAGGTCAAAACAACCCTAATCCCATTGCTCACTAATTGTCTGCATATCTCCAACCCTATTCCTCTGTTTGCTCCGGTAACTACAGCGTATCTACAAAACCCCATAAAGAATCTGATAAATCATACCACAAAAATCACTAAGATTATCAAAAAGACAAGGGACTTGAGAAGAATTGTTGATAAATAGCTTTTGGGCTTTGGCTGTAAGTGGGCTTCAAATGTTAATCTCAGAAAGACTATCCGACGCCGTTCCATTTCTCTTTTCTGTAGGACCTAGTGAGTGAGTCGTTATTCCTTTATGCGGTCGTTGAGAATAATACTAAAACATTTTCTTTAGTGGATTGCGGCATAAATGCGATATCGAGTATTAAAATTTTATAGAATTAATATGTCTTACTTCCGTTTTATAACCTTTTTAGAGTTTATCTTATTTTAGTTATGGGATTTATAAAACTTGTCTCCTCGAGATCATATAAACTCTAATTGGTCCATTTCAAACCAAATTCTACTATTAGAAAAACGATACCTATAACAACGATACCTATACCATGCAACATATCTATATCAGGTCAACTTGGCTCGGACACCAAATTAAGTCTCACGAACTTGTAATTTAAAATTAATCAACAATATGGATCGGTCATATATATCTCTTTTGCTTATTATCCTAGGCTCCTCTTATTTCAGATAAGGAATTCTTATCATGTATTAACGTATTAATGTAACTTCTATATATGTTAGTCAAATAAAAATTAAGCAATAACCATATATACAATCAGATCCAATTTTATGGCCTATTCATCGTTATACAAACTTTTTTTTGTGGTGAAAAATCAAACTACCAAATTAAACCTCTGGGATAAAGTTAGCTACTTGTGCTAAATCCACAGTTAAAAATTATGTTATTTTTTTGGGTCAAAAACATTGTTATGTTAATTAATATATTTTTAAAAAAACATTGTTTTGGATGTATTTAACAAAGATTTTCAATAATGTATCAATGAGAATCAATTTTCATTATCTAGAATTCTTATCTTTAAAGAATAAATAAAAGTAAGTCCTAATTGATAGTCAAGAGGTACAAGTTAAGTGGAGTATGAGATTCGATATTGTTTTTCTTCCAAAAATTCGAGACTATATATTAACTTACGAAGCAAAACTGCAATCTTAAAACCAAAAGCAACGAGAAAGAAAGAAAAATAACCGAGAAAGAAGAAAACAAAAATGTCGTCTCAATTATACCAAAAACAAAAAAAAATGTCGTCTGATCTGGTTGCTTTGACGAAACAGCAAGCTAATGATTACTTGAACGCAAGACCGAATTATCCGACAATATGGTACACAGTGTTGGCCAGTCAAACCAGCGACCATAAGGTGGCTTGGGATGTTGGGACCGGCAACGGTCAGGCTGCTATCGGTGTATGGTTTCTTTTTCATCTACTAAATTAATAACATAGTTTCATCTTCTTTTTTTATAGAGAGTAAAATTATGTTAACAGACCAACGTTGAGTTGGCCTAGTGGTTAAAGAGAAGTGGGTATGTGCCTTTTCTACTGACTCTGAGTTCGATTCCCATTGGGAGAGGTTTCCTCCGAAAAAGTGACTTTAACATATTATGTACGGGCCGGTAACCTCGGCAATTAAAAAAAAATATATTATGTTAACAGTGTACTATTTTTTTAGTTTTATTAATATTAGTCAGGTTCTTAAGATTTCTATTAATATGTTAACAGTCTACTATTTTTTTAGTTTAAGTTTTACTAAGTAGTTGATTGATTGACACATAATTTTAAATAACTTTTTATGTTTTTTATTCATTATAAAAAGACGTCGATCGGATTCAACATCCGCAGAGAATATTTTAGCAACACAAAAAAACATCCGCAGAGAATACAAACAAAGTGTTCACCTTTTTTAATTTGTTTTGGTGTATATCCAAATCTAAAAAGCTAGTAGTTTTTTTGTATACTTGGAAATTTAGAATAAACAAACCAATATAGTTTTTATCTCGAAGCTTTTGCCGCATTATTTCCTTCAAAATACTATACTACTTGCAATTTTTACGAACTAATCGTGAGTTACATATGTGTAAATAGGTCGCTGAATACTACCAAAAGGTGGTGGCAACTGATATAAATGAAAAACAGATCGAACTTGCAAAGCCGCACCCAAAAGTCACATACATTCACACTCCAGCATCAATGTCCGACGACGATCTAGTGGCTAAACTCGGTGGAGAAAACTCCATAGATCTCATTGTAGCAGCTCAATCGCTTCACTATTTCGACCTTAAAAGATTTTATTCCATAGTGAGACGTGTTCTTCGTAAACAAGGAGGTATAATCGCGGTTTGGGTCTACAACGACCTCATCGTCACCCCAAAGGTTGATCCCATCATGAAGCGTCTGGTGGATTCAACAATACCGTACAGAAACCCGACTATGAATTTGGCGTTTGAGGGTTATAAAACAATAGAGTTTCCTTTTAAAAATATAAGATTGGGGACTCAAGGAAGGCCTAAAGCTCTTGAGATTCCACATAAGCTTTCGCTTGATGGGTTTTTAGGGTTTCTGAAATCTTGGCAGCCGCTAGTGAAGGCTAAGGAGCAAGGAGTAGAGCTTTTAACTCCTTCTATTATTAATGAGTTTAAGGAAGCTTGGGGTGATCACAAACAAGTCAAGAATGTTTTTTACAAGGCATATATGCTTGCTGGGAAACTTTAGGTACGTAACGTTTTGATATTATAAAACTATGTATCATATTAATATGCGTGTCAATCAGGTTAGAATCTACTTCTAACTCAACTCGTACTTTAGTCTGCTATCTCATATTTCTATCACGTGTATGTCTTGCTCTCTTCTTTTTTACTGAATTACTCTATAAACCAAAAATCTGGTCTATGTGATGACTAGGTCCAGATTCTGTATCTTTTCTTCTTTTTGTTATTTGCAACTGTGTTTCTCTTTCTCAATATACAGTTCAAAATTTGGAAAATAAATTGAAAGCATTCTCGGGTGATAAATTTGGATATAGTCAACACAGCGTTCATTATACCAACTAATTATCTATTGTATATATCTGCAACTTTCCATTTAAGTCAACCATAATGTTTTTTTTTTTTGAACTAGATTTTGTCAACCATAATGTTCATTTGCAATGTGTTCTAGTTACAAACGTACAATCCTTAAAAGCATAGATGAACATGTTATTACTTAACAATTATATTAGATAACACTAAACAAAAATTATCATATAAGTTATAACAATAATATTAGATATCACTAAACCAAAATATTCGATGAACAAGTTATTACTTAACAAATGCTCTAACTGGTATTAAAACTCAGATCCGTCGGATAAAGAACCGGATCCGAATATCCCAAAATTTTCTAATATCCGGATCCGTCCCAGCTACTTTACATTCCTCACCTTAACTTAATTTAATATCTATTACTTAACTAGTTAACTTACGCCGCAATGGTTACAAAATGTGGGCCTATTTGATATTTAGCAGGCCCAGCCCAACTATGATCGTATAAGATGTTTGGTCTCTGAGGTTAATTTTCACTTGGTAATTTTTCAACTCCTCTCCTCCTAGGCTCCTACTAAATTGATCTAACTTTTGCATTGATCTAATCTAAAAAAACGTGATATCGTTGTCAAAAACAAAATTACGACCGTGGATCTCAAATTTAATTTTTGGTTTTTAACTTTCCATATATAGAAAAACATTAGAAAAGTGATATAAAAGTGATTTAGAGGGAAAAAAAAAACATTAGAAAAGAAAAAGTCAACATTTTATAACAATCAATTTGAATCAGATTAGGTTAAAATGGAATTGGGGAAAATCCGTGAAACTTGGAGTACAACCACAGAAACCAACAATGTCTTCTTCTTCTTCTCCGGTTTCGTCCGAGATAATGTCTTCTTATTCTTCTCCGGTTTCGTCCGAGACGACGAAGGTATCGAAAGAAATTGATCCCAACAATGTATTGCTGGTCGCAGATTTCCTTAAAGCTATCACTTACCCAGACTCATCGCTCGACGATTTCACCTCCTTCGACTCTTTCTCCGTCTTGTTTCAAAGCCATATCAGAGCTCTCTCCGTCGCACGCGGCCGTATCTCGTGTTCCGTCATCGTCACGCCAGCCTTAGCCGTAAATTTTCTCCCTGTTTTTCATTCAAAACATATAAAGTTCCGATCTTTAATTTATATAAAGTTCCTGATTCCATGAAATTTACTGGGTTTTTGTGTGTGTGTGTGAATAGAATTACTTTAATGGGTTACATGGAGGAGCAGTCGCATCAATTGCAGAGAGATTATCGATGGCTTGTGTTAAAACCGTCGTGTCCGAAGACAAACAGCTGTTCCTCGGTGAATTGAGTATGTCTTATCTCTCTGCTGCTCCTATTTCGGTAAGCCACAACATTCTCGTCTCTCTTATTTAGATCTCCAAGTCAGAGAAGCTTTACATTGTGTGGGATTTGCAGACTGAATTGGTAGTGGAGGGATCAGTGGTGAGGAGTGGGAGAAATCTGACGGTGGTGAGTGTTGAGTTCAAGATGAAGGACACCATGAAAGTCACTTACCTAGCACGTGCTACTTTTTACCATTCTATCATCTCCAAGCTTTAAGCTTTTGACACTCGAAAGATCTTAAAAATCAGATCTTTTGTTGATTCTTTATATTTCAATAAAACAAGATTCTGTATACGGATTAGTCTTGACTCTCGAGATATATAATAAGCATTATTGCTACTTTGATATGTCTTCAATCACTTTATACAACTCTACATGTCCCACTAAGAAGAAATTGCATCACCATTGAGTAGAGTATGACATGCTGAGATCTTTGAATTCTCTGAAGAAATCTAGTCTTGTTAGTCCTCTCAGTAGCAAGTGCAGTGGTTTCGAATGGATCCGGATTGAATGCTGTTTGTGCTGGAAGGAAGGGATAGAGATCTATGGAAGAGCATCCCGGAACCGGGTTTACGCCTCAGGAGAATATTACTTTGATAACCGGATTCTCTAGCTTGTGGAAGCATCAAGGACACAAGTAGGATCCACTGAAAATGGAGACTTTCATGAGTGCGTCTGATAAACAGATGGACACAAGTAATTAGTTTGGAGACATCAAAAGCAAAAAAACAAAAAAAAAATCAGTGTCTATGTGAGTTCCTGTTCATGTTCCCTAATAACACTGATGACTTGGGAGCACTGCCACAACAGTTACTACACAACTGTGTGTTCTGAAACAAGCCAAAAACTTGCGACCTTGAGATAGTATGATATTGAATTCTCAAAGAATAAGATTAAGAACATGGGTTTAAAAAGAGTTTTCACTCTTTCGATAAATGAACATCAAGCATTATCATACACACAGCAAATTCATGTCGAGATGCAGGGACAATCTTCAAGGTCCCTAATTTGAACAAACCAGATGTTTATTAGTCTAGACTAGGAACAAACAAAGTCTACTACAGGCATATTATTTGAGCCTGTAGCAATAGCATACTCGACTCTGTCTATAAGCCCACTAAGGGCCCCATAATCTTTCATCTCATTGTAAAAGTAAAAAGTAAACTGTTATTGTTACAATAATACAGCGGTAATATTACAAAAAAATAGAGCCGTTAAGAACAACAAGAGCATTTTAAACAACGGTCCATACGCCTAGACTAATTAGTAATTAGATTGGGAAAAGGATTATAAATTTATAACATTCGGATTTACTCACCTTTCTCCCCGTGTGAATGGGCAAGTTTTTGGATTGGAATTGCTATTTCTTCATATAGTGAATGTGCAGTGCCATCCCTTTGACTCTCGAGTTTTGTCTTCTTCATTTCTTCTGTACACTGTAATTTCGTAAGCTTTTATATAAGCCATTTTCAATTTCTGCTGATTTATCTGGATACTAAATACAGTGGAAAATTTAGGGCTTTAGCTCCAAAAATTTGAACTAATATTTCTCATTCCAATTGATATTATCGTTGGCTTTCTTGAATGAGCAAGTTTTTGAATGAGAGATTCGTGAACTGAGAGAAACTCGAGATGAGGTACCTGAAACATCTTTCCTCTACTCTTGTCCCAATATTCATAATACATCTCTCTGCATGCTATTGTTTTAGCATGCATTTACAATATTGTTATCTTTGCTCTATGTTCAAAAAAATTGATGGCTTAGAGAGTTGATGTTGTTTGTTTCACATGGTTCAACTTATTACTGTTGGACATTGCTTTGTCTTGTTGTTAATCTAATTTGGTTAAATGGGATTGTGGCTATATAGTAAGGTTTAGAGTGATGAGGCTCTTAGAGAAGCCATGAAATGCTATAGACGCGAGTCTATATGGTCGTAGGTTTGGTCGTTTAGATACCTTGATCTCGCTTCATGTTTTGAGTTTTCACATACATTATATCATCTCGCAACCTCTCAACAACCCTAATCGTATATAATTCTAGGTCCTAAATCAATGGCGTGAAGAACAAGCTCTCTCCGGCCGATCACGGGACACAGGTAAGTGACGTTCGGCATTCTCCTCTGTTTTTGAGATCCAATGCTTTTCAAAACGATGCGTTTTGCACTTCTCTTTTACATTCTCAAATCTCAACTAAGTAATCTGTGTGTGAGTTGTATATAATCATTATTCTATTTAATGAAAGATAGGCAAGATCTACTCTGACGTGACGTCACGCTGAGAGCGTGTAACGCACATGACCCTGCATTGTATTTGTATGACAGATAGGGACAAGAAAAGATTACAAGATAGAGCAGAGATGTGGAAGTTCATGGAAACTTATAGTACAAAGACTTCCCTTTAGGTCAACTTCGTTTAATGATAGCATTTCGGATATATATGCAACGTCAGTCACAAGTGTCGTCCCAGAAGTACTACTAAATACATTCACCTAACTTTATTTCTTTTTAAAAATTTTGATAAGATCATGAAGTGACTAGGCAACAAAAGATATACTAATTTACAGGCTCTAACCGGTGAAAATCATTTGGAGAAATATGCCAAACTATAAGCTTAAAAAGTTTAAAATGATGCTGACACATCATTTCATGAGTTTGATTAATTAGCATTTTTTTCAGGCACTTGAATAAACTAAATTGGCTAAATTTAAAACTCTAGCATAATAAAGTTGCTTAAAAGAAAGAAATATTAATAATGCGTTAACTTGATATATTTAACTATAAAATAATGACACATATACGATAGACCGACTTTTTATATGCAAATGGTGCACTCGATCATAATCCACATTTTTAAAAAAATTATATAAAAACTTAAATTTAATGTAAAATAAGGATCTCTAAAATTTTATAAAATCATTTAACACATCAAAGTAATATATAAAATTGAACGTGATTTTTATATAGTATGAGTGAGTCTTTTGTCAACCGAGAAAATCTTAAACTGAAGCCGGACTAATTTTCTAAGATTCATAGAAATTTGGATTTTTTTTTTATTATTAAAAACCTTTATAGAAAACCAAAGATGATTGAAATTACAGTAAATAAGCTCGAACTCTATCAAAGAAATACATTCATATATAGTAGATTTTTCAACCACTGAACCACTACCACTTGATTAAACTCACTTAATCAATTATACAAATGATAATTTTTAATATTGATTATAAAATCTAAATTCACTCCAAGGCCAAGAGATGCTTACAAATCAACTATATTTCCAAAATAAATAATATATGATAAATTATGATACCCCAATTCAATTCAATTCAAAGCTAATTAATATTAAGTAAAGATGTCCATATGTTTTATATATTAATGTTAAATTATCTTAATTTTAAATGTGAATTTTTTGAATGATATGATTTTTTAGTTTATTTAACTCCAACAAAATTTTACTTTATTTTATAAAATCTTAAATTTAAATCAATTGATAATAAATAAATAATAATGTATCTTTTATTCTTTCGGTTTCAAAATAATTGATGTTTCAAGTTTATACACTAAGAAAGTGTTTACTTTTTCATTTTATTGAAACATAAATATCATTTGTTATCTATCTAAATACAATTCAGCTAATAATCAAATAAATTGCAGAATACAAAATAGTTTTAAAACATAAAAAGTTAATAAATTTTGTATTGAGCATTAAAAATAACCTATAATTTAAAACAATTTTTTCCGTAAAACATTAATTACTTGAAACAAAAAGAGTATGTACTAGTATTGACTCATCTAAATTTTTGTTGTGATTTTTTTTTTTTTTGAGAAAAAATGTTGTGAATATTATTACTATTGGGCTAATATTATGTAATTAGTATTGGGCTTTGCCTATATGATTAGGGTTTCTATTGTAAGTATAAAGAGGTTAACTCTTCAATGAATAAACACACATTCTTCCGCTAAACACTTTGACATGGTATCAGAGCCTAGGGTTTCTCGATTCTAAAAGCTTCTCTTACGTGTCATTTTTTTTCACTATTCATCGTCTTCTCCGCGAGATCAGGTCTCTCGTCAGGAAACTTCTGGTTCTTCTTTGTCATGTCTAAAGACGGTGGTGATATCGTTAATGCCTCTGGAGCACAAGTTGGGAAGGAAGTTACGATTCTGTATGATTATTACTTACCTCCTGGTGCTGATCCTGGTCAAGTTATCTCTACGGTGTTCCTAGACGGTCCGAATTACGAACGATGGGCTAAGTTGCTGAGGAATGCTCTTCGAGCCAAAAACAAGCTCGGCTTTATTGATGGAACGGTTACAAAACCGAGTTCTGGTACTGATGAGATCAAGCTATGGGGTATCATTAACTCCATGCTTGTTGCGTGGATTCTCAATACAATTGATCCCAAACTACGTCCGTATATTTCGTGTGCTGATACGGCGTTTGAGCTATGGCAAGGGCTGAAAGATCAGTTTTCAGTTGGTAATGAACCTCGGGTTTATGAGTTGAAGGCGAGTCTTGCGACATCAAAGCAAGAATTGCAAACTGTACAGGAGTACTTTGGTCGTGTGAAGCTGCTTTGGGATGATTTGATTGACTACGAGCCCATTCCGGCTTGCTGTTGCGGTCTAAGTGATTGTGCTACCGCTAAAAATCTCACGGCATTGAGTGATCGCGAACGAAAATATCAGTTTCTCATGGGTTTGGATGGAGCACGTTTTGGTACAACTCGGTCCAATGTTCTTTGTATGCAGCCACCACCGAATCTGAAGAGCACGTTCAACATGATCATACAAGAAGAACGACATCAACTTGTCGCACGTACATCAGAACATCGGAGTGATGGCGTCGGGTTCTCTACCACCGGTGGTTATGCTTTTGTTCATTCGCAACCTCGTCCTCGTCCTACTTGCTCATACTGTGGACGACTTGGACATGAGGAGAAGACATGCTACCAACTTCATGGATTCCCGGATTCAGGTCGTGGGTCGTCATCTGATTCTGGCCGTGGACGATCACGAGGACGCGGTGCTTCATCTTCTCCGCATTTTGGTCGTGGTCGTGGAGCTGGTTTTGGTCGTGCCAATGCTGCACACGCCAACTTTGGGTCGTCTCAATCCCAGCCTCATACGCTCACTTCCGATGATAGACAAGGTTTGGGTCTCACTGATGATCAATGGTCGGCACTTCAGAATCTCCTCTCGGGGACTAACTCGGCTCCACGTGATCGTCTCTCGGGTATTATTATTGATTCCGGTGCATCGGTCCATCTCACCGGCAATCTTGAACTCTTGTTTGATCATTCTCCCATTGTCCCTTGTCCGATTGGTTTGCCTAATGGCGATGTGGCTAATGCCACTAAGGCTGGAAAATTGAAACTTGGAGATAACGTCATCCTATCTCATGTTCTTTATATTCCCAATCTTCGTCCTACTTTGCTTTCTGTGGCACGTTTATTGAAAGAGAAGCCGTGTCTGGCTATATTTACTGATAAATTTTGCTATTTGCAGGACCGTGCTACGATGACGTTGATTGGAGCGGGTAGTGAGTGTGATGGACTGTACTTCTTCAAAGGGGTCTTTGGTTTTCAAGTCAATGTTGCTGCGTCCGATACTCAAGCTCTTTGGCATCGTCGTTTGGGGCATCCGTCGCATTCTTTTCTTTCTCAATTATCTGGTGTTCTTGGTTTTAGTAGTCATAGATCAAACTCGAACGACTTATGTGAAATTTGTGTTCGAGCCAAACTACCCAGTTTTTCATTTCCAGACAGTAATAATAAAGCAGATGCTATTTTTGGTTTAATACATTGTGATGTTTGGGGCCCTTATCAAACTCCTTCATCGTGTGGCTCCTCGTATTTTCTTACCATTGTGGATGATTTTTCCAGAGCAGTTTGGGTATTTTTGATGCGCTCCAAGAGTGAAGTTGCGGTTCACATTCGAAATTTTATGACCATGGCCGAGAATCAATTTGATGCACGGGTTAAACGAGTACGTAGTGATAATGGTACGGAGTTTATGGCATTGCGATCTTACTTTGCTGAACGAGGTATTCTTCACCAGACATCTTGCGTTGGTACTCCTCAACAAAATGGTCGTGTGGAACGGAAACATCGACATGTTCTGAATGTTGCGCGTTCTTTGCGATTCCAGGCGTTTCTTCCTATTGAGTTTTGGGGTGATTGTGTTCTGGCAGCTGCGTATTTGATCAATAGGACTCCATCTAGTGTTCATCATGGACTCACACCGTATGAACTTCTTTTTGGTACCAAGCCCTCCTATGACCATGTTCGCACTTTCGGTTGCTTGTGCTTTGCCCACAAAGGTACTCGTCATCGTGGTAAATTTGATGAGAGAGCTACTAAGTGTGTTTTTGTTGGATATCCATATGGTCAAAAAGGATGGAAGGTCTATGATTTAGAACGAGACGAATACTTTGTTTCGCGGAATGTCGTGTTTGATGAAGATAAATTTCCGTTTGAATTTACTTCTGTCTCTACTCCATCTCCGACGGTGTCCTCCGAACCCCCTCCTGCTGTAGTTGTCGTCGATGAGCAGCCTCTAGTGGTCAGGGGGAGCTCACCTATTGATGACAGGGGGAGTGTCACTTCCGAGCATGTGTCCGGCGACACCAACCCCTCCGTTTCCGTCAATGCTGAATCTCCTTGTGTTCCTTCGATCTTGTCCCGTGAACCTGCCTCTCCGGAATTGAGTATTGCTCCAGTCTCGTCTACTTCAGATGCATCATCTCTTGGTCGTGGCAAGCGACCTAAGTATCCGTCCGTGTTACTTAAGGAATTTGTCACCCATGCGTCCGCATCACACTTCACTACTCACTACCCCTCTTCTTCAACTCAACGTGACTTATCGCACGGTCCTTCTCGGCATCCTCCAGGTATGCCATATCCAATTGCTGACCATTTATCAACTCATCGTCTGTCTCCTCCATATTTTGCGTTCTTAGCAGCCATTACTATTGTCCACGAACCCAACTCTTTCCATGAGGCTATGCAGCTCGATGTTTGGATCAAGGCCATGGGAGCTGAAATTTCTGCGTTGGAGGATAATCATACTTGGGATATCGTTGATCTCCCTGCCTCCAAGCGTGCTATAGGCTGTCGATGGGTATATAAGATAAAATTTCATTCAGATGGAAGCATTGAGAGGTATAAAGCTCGTTTAGTTGCTCTTGGTAATCGTCAGAGAGAGGGTTTAGATTTTAAAGAGACGTTCGCCCCAGTTTCTAAGCTTACTACTGTACGGGTTCTTCTGCGTATTGCCTCTGCTCGCAATTGGGAACTCCATCAAATGGATGTTCATAACGCATTTTTACATGGGACTCTCGACGAAGAGGTTTACATGAAGCTTCCTCCTGGGTTTGCTCCTCCCGGTTCTACGAAGGTGTGCAAACTTCGTATGATTTCACTGTCTTTATCGAATAACTGGTTTTCCAAGTTCACTACAGTTTTTCATTTTTTTAAAAAAATATATAATAAGTTTTCCAGTTTGTCGAATATGTAAAAACAGAATAAAAGGCGTTGTCAGAAATTAAACACTTGAAAGTGGCTTCGATCGATCAGCTGACTTATATGGTAATGGAGTCAAGTCTCCGGACTCCGCACTCTAGACAATAAAAATACACGTTGATTTAGGCTTCAAATAAAAAAAGGGATCAGACGGTGCATATCAAATAATTCAATCGAAACATGCAAAACAAGTGCATATCAAACGGATTCAACGATTCAAAATATGATAAAAGCGGATGTTACATATTTATAATTATTATATATTTATAATAGTTTAAATTAAATTGAAAATGCTATTATATTTAGAATATTATTATCTGAATAATGTAAACAAAATTATTTATAATTTTAGAAATAACAAATAAAAATATCTACTTTAAATTTATAAATTAGGTCAAATGGGAGAATGTAAAATTTATAAATGTGGTATAAAATATAAAATGAAAATTGTAAAGTAAGAGAGAAAAGAAATAATAATTAATTAATTTTAAGAATTAATAAAAAAAAATTCTATTTTTTTAAACCAATAATTGTTTTTTGAAGTGTGGTAGTGGATGTAATACTCCATTATTTTATTGTGTTTAACCTAAGCCTGAGCAAAATACTTAGAACCGAAGAAGCGAACCGAATTAGGAGGTACCGAACCGAATTGAAACCGACAAAATACCCGAACGGATCCTAAAACTCATATATCCGAAAACCGAAACCAAACCGAGAACTGAATGGGTACTCAAAATATATGAAGTATAATTATATACCCAAATATTAATTATATAACCCAAATCATAATTATAAACCGAAGATATTAGTTATTTTTTGATATTTTGGGTATTTTATGTATATTTTTGATATTACGGTTTTGCTTGTTTTTACGGATTTTTTAGGTATTTTGGATATTTTTTGGTACGAATCAAACCGTATCCGACAAAATTTTGGTTCTTCAATCAAACCCATAGGGTACCGAATCTAACCCGGTCCAAATTTCAAAAATATCCGATCGGTATTTAAACCCCTTAAGCCAAAATATCTAGAAACTGAAATACATAACTGATGCACTCTCATATTAGGTGTTTTAGCATGCATTTCATGCATAGTTTTGTATAGTTATCATGCATAAATCATGGTCTTATCATGTTTTGTCCCATTTAGAGTATTAGNTTCAATTTTCTTTATAAATATGAATCCTAAGCGTTTTATCTTTTTTAAAAAATTATTTTAAAACATGTAATGCAAGAGAAAAATTAGATACTTCATCCTCTTAATCAGGTAGCATGCTATATAGCAATGACGTTAAACGTTGCGAAAATAGATAAATTTACAAACCTAACTATGATTATAAATTTATAATTAATAGCCATCATGGTTTTACGAAGGCAATATTACAAAATAAATTATAAATATATTTAGTTCCAAAATGTTTTACACGCAAGTATTATAGTCGTTTTTTTTTTTTTTTTTTTTTTGTAACTCAGGGTAAATCTCAGTTTTATAGAGGGGTTTAGCATAATCTTTAGGGAAAAGACAATCCACGGATAGGCCCATTCTCGGGTTTTCAAATAGACCGTAAGCAATGAACCTATATCTATGTAGATATCCAAGAGAAATGTGACTTAATTTCACGCAACAGATAGATCGAACCCAAAATATAGTAGCACTCCGACCCCGACCACCAAACCACAAGACCTTAGACAAGTATTAAAGTCGTTACATCGTACAATGATAAATAATTAGTTTATCAAGATGGGGATTTTTTTTCCACAAATCTGTTGACGTCACGTAATGACGTTGCACACTGATGCATGCATGCATGATGCATCATCTAACAGAAGCAACGTAGCTTTGATATTAACAGTATATGATCGGTCACCACAACAGAAACTTGGGAAATAACCACAAAACAGGTTCTAAAATACCATGACAAATCTATCAGCTCAAATTTTATACAAATTAGTTTCTGATTATCTATTTAGTATTTACGAATATATAGATCACACACATACGATTTAATTAGAAACACAAATCGATTTCAAATACATATTTACTACCGATCTTACACTATATATAATATAGAAGCATATAAATGATCATGATAAGATGTGTGGCTTTCCAGTGTTGTCGGGCGTTAAGTTGTGCTTCCACCAAATCGAATGGCCATGAAAGTTGTAGCTTTTCATGTTATGAGAAGACTATTAGTGTTCGTGAGTCGTGACGCAGAAAGTGTACTTTAATTTTGAGTGACGCAGAAATTATACTTACTCATAAGTCATAACAGTATTTGCAAAGATAAACAATGTGACCAGAAAAGCAACAAAAACAAAACAAGTCCAATGGAAACTAGTTTTAAATGATATGCCAGTGAAATTTCTACTACTTAACCGGAAAGAAAAGTATAATTTCTGTTACGTGAGAACTCGAAAGTTGTGCCTTTTCTATATGCCTTTTTGGCTTTTTTCATAAATGATAATGCATAAATATATATATCATGATATAGCTATTATCACACAAATTGTTTTAATCAATTTTTCTTTTTTGGTCAAGCAAATTTCAAAGTTTTAATCATTTATTGTACAATAATAAATAGAAATTAAAATATTATATATATATTATCAAAAAATGACGAACCGAAATTTAAACTTATCTTGAGACATGTAACCGAATATTATTGTCATTTAAAAGATATATCATCATTAACGATGATTGAAATCTTCATTTTTAACCTATACTAGTTATTTGGTGAATTCTCAATCAATTAACACCATGAAATTGGTTAGTAAGTTTAGATATTAATGAAAGCAAAAATGAACTCTTCTTCAATTGCAACTTCAGATGGGTTTTATGATCCAGATCCAATAACCGACCGTTAAAGAACTGGGATCATCAATCTATATCCGCTATATATCAACTACAATTGGTCTCGTCGAAAAGAGGAAGCTGCTTCTATTGTCGTGGTCGTGGCAAACCACAATCTATATTCTCTCTGGACCGAACGCAATCATATATAGATGCATCGAAATCAATTTAGATATGTGGACTCAATCTTCAAGCAAATCGAACAGAGCTTCAAGCTTCCGTGATTCTGACTCCCCCTTTTGGTTTTCGCTCTTCTGCAGAAATGTTTCGCAGGCAGCTCATGGATCTGTGACGTCCCTTCTCTGCACCACGATTCTCTCACTTCCATCAATGGTTGATTGGTTATGTTTAATTGACCTTTTCCAACTAAAAATCTGATTATTTTCTAGTCCGTATCTAGTTAGACTGAAATTACTTGGTTCACATTTCTGGTTCCTATGTATGGTTATATAGTTTATTTTGTTTTTTTGTTTTTTTTATTAAACTCGGAAGTAATTCCAGATTCTTAACGGACCCAGACTAATCTCCCGAGTAGGAGTGACACAACCCACTTATGATGCACCACTTGGCCAAGAATTAGTATGATAATTTCACACCCGGGGAGATTCGATCCCTAACTTAGACCCACAGAACCGAATTTCATCCCGAATGGGAACTACTCCAGTACAACCTCTTGGTTTATAGTTTATTTTGTTGTAAACAAAAACTGGGCTTTGGACGGGACTCTATAATATTTGTATTCTTATGGATTAAAGAGAATATTCTTCAAATAAAAAAACTTAGATATATTACATAAAAGACTAAATATATGCTTCAAATACACTATTTAAAAAAAAAACATAAAGAAACTATTTTTAGATATCGTTTATCAAAATAAATTATAAAATATCAGTCTACTGATCAATTACTTGGGACTGACGTTGCAAGTATACAGCCGTACAAGTAGATCGTATAGTGTGCGCGACGCGCCGAGTCAACGATTCCAACAAATACGATTTTTCCATGAGTTTCGTCGCACTCGTGAAGTAATAATACGAACGTAATTCTCTTTACGTATTTGAATTTCTAAGTATGTTCTAACTTTTGAACAAAAAATAATTTCATTTACTCAAAGTCACGAAAAATATTCAAATGAGTTGAATGATTCTTGATCAAGTTGGCGAAAAGCTAATTATATAGTTCCCGTTCAAATAAACGTTTCGCGAAGGACAGTTCCGCAGGTAAATCTCACAGGTTGTTTGTTTAAACATCAAGAAAAGTATTCTGATGTTAATTATCGTGATTCTATGAGTCCTAACTAACTGATATGACTCTGTTAACAACAAAATATCAAGGCTATATATGGAACATAATAAAATTTTAAAAATCATCACACTATATATATATATATATATATAATGAGATCAATATTAAAAATTCAAAATATTAATTAATCAAATCTATAACATGAAATATTTCTAAAAAAAATAATAACGTGAAAAATATAAAACGATACAAAAATATCATTTTATTTGTAATTAGAGTTCAAGTCCAATCGTATTGATACACCTTCATCCATTGCAAACTTATTTGCCACTTCGTAACAATATAACAAACTTCAGATTCTTTTTGCGTACAGAATTTGACTGTGTCTCGGTTTATTTAGAAAACAAAAAACATGACTACTTTAACAAAAGAGGAAATATCGCCCACATCGGTGTGATCGAATGGTAGACAAGACTTTAGAATGCGTTGAGAGCGTTTTTCCGAGTTCGAAATTTCCTCAAAACTTAATCACAATCGTGTGGCATTAGAGGTATTCACATGGTTCTCTCTGAACCTGAGTACGAAAAAAGTCTTTGCGACCTGGTTCGGAGCTCATGGTATCCGTTAAACCGGATCATTCGAGTTATAAAAAAAAAAAAAAAGGAGAAAATATCTTAGAATTAGAATTTTCTAGCTATTGTTACCACAGTTTTAGTACATGTCTATGTGCTAAGAAAAATCGAGCTAGAGTGTGCGAAAAAAAGAGGCATTTTCATTGAAAACGCGAGTACATTAGTTGTTATTAAATGCATATATATATATATATACGAGTACATTTTGATCAATTTCTCATATATATATATTAATTAGATTAGAAACGAAGGAAGAAAAAATACGAGTAATTTCCTTACATACACTTGTTTCCTAGCTGTTTGAACGCGCGTTATTTAACAGCAAACGAGCCTGCCGCGTTTATCACGCTGCTTGAATCAGTCGTTTATTTTACGTTATACTCTTAAGAAAAAAACTATTCATTTTTTTTTTTTCTGTATGAATAAAGTGATCGTGCGATGATGTTTAGGAAATAATGATAAAGTAATCGCGAGATTCGAAAAGTCATAATCACGATTCACGAAAGTAATTTTATTATACTATGTGGTTAAGCCTATAGTCTATACCGCTCCAATTTTAGCTAATCATTAAAACGGACCAAGCCAAAACGAGACAAAAGCTCTTATATATGGTTTATGTCTGTACCACTTTTTCTGATTTTGTTTAACTATTAAGCAACCGTTTACCGCTCAGCTAAAAACTCATATTGTTTTTATGTGATTAGCTCAATCATTTTCGTGTTGACGATCTATTTTCCCATGAGAACTTCCATATAATAACACATCTACACAAAGTTTAACCGTAGTTTTATTTATCCATCATTTGAAAGTTCGAAATCTATTTCCCCACGAAATCAAAGTTCCAAACTTATTTGCCCACGAAATCAAAATTTTAAACATATTTGTCCACGGATCACGGTTTAACTCGATTTACATTTAAAAACCAAACAAAAACTAACCAAACCCGATTTTAACAAAATTAAAATTAATTTAAACCAGATCCAACCCAAAATAACAGTGACCCGACCCGTTTTTGCTTTCTTCTTCATCCAAAATCAAAAATACACAAAGATTCTTCACGTATTGATTTTGTGAGCCCAGAACAAACAACAATCGATCAAACAGAGAGATCTATTGACTCAAATCAAAGTAGATAAAATCCAAAATCAATTTTTTTTACATTTGATTACATTTTGATTTGCACACACATCACGACAGTCACCACACAATCAAGAAAAAAAAAATCTATTCCACATCTCTTTCTCTAATACCAGCACAGCCTCGTCGTCTTCATCGGTCTCCTCGTCCGTTGTCAGCCCTGCTGATTTTTCGATGTATTTCAGATCCAAGAAATTACCGTCGTCGTCGTTGCTATCCAATGGATGATCGCAAATTCCGAGTACTGGAATACTCTCTGCAACCTCTCGCTTTTTCCGTCCGTCGGAAGCGGACGGCAGATCCCGCGGGGGACTTTGTAGATCGCGAGCACGAGTAGGTTGATGACTCCGCAGGGACAGCAGCACCACACGGCGGCACATCTCACCGTCTTGACGCCGCAGAACTCGGCGTGAGTGGATCCGCCGCAAGTGGCTCTTGGGGACGGCGAATAGAGACTTCTCTGGAGCAGCGGCTGTCTCCAGTGGTTACGAGACGGAGAAGACGATGGAGTGTCTGACAGTTTCGTCTGCCTCGAGATCTGTTTCGGATCGTAACTAACGTCGGAGAATTGGATTTTTAGGTATTGGATTTGAGAATTGATTACCGGTGAAGAAAATTGATGTTTTAAAAAAAAAATTACGGGTGAAGAAGAAAACAAAAACGGGTCGGGTTGAGTCGAGTCAATATTATTTTGGGTCGAATCTGGTTAAAATTGATTTTAATTTTATTAAAATCGGGTTAGGTCAGTTTTTATTTGGTTTTTAAACGTAAACCGAATTAAACCGTGGTCCGTGGACAAATAGATTTGGAACTTTGATTTCCTGGGTAAATAAGTTTGAAACTTTAATTTCATGAAGAAATAGGTTTCGAACTTTTAAATGATGGGGAAATAAAACTATGATTAAATTTTGTGTAGATGTATTATTATATGGAAGTTCTCGTGGAGAAATAGATCGTCAACCCATCATTTTCACCTTTTTGTTTAGTAGTTAGTGGCGTAAAAGAATTTATGGCGTATGAGCATCTACATTCGTTCAGAATCTCATTTAGTAGTTAGTGGCGTAAAAGAATTTTAATATAATTTACTTATATAATTAAATTTCAATCTAAAAATAAAAAAACAATGAAAAAAAGACGAGTGTCAAATGAGGTTCTTACTTCTTTCTCATACTGTTATGGGTATTTCAAAGGTTCTCACTTCTTTCTCATATTCTTTTTTTCTTTCATTATTTTAATTGTGAGATACTCCTTGAGAACCCTTTAATGGAGATGCTCTAATAGATTGAATCCAGTTCAAAGCAAAAATATTAACTCCGCTAACATTATACTTCTTTAAAGGCTAAAAATGAAATAAAGATTGTAATTGAACGATCGCAGCAAAAGTTGTTTACAAAAAAAAAGAAAAACAATAAATTCTTATTCGTATGTCACTAACTCACTAAATTAATATATAAAATAGTTTTTTTTCTGTTGGTGTTTCCCTTAAATATATATATTAAAGATGAATATCTTATTATATAAAGATGAATCGCTCAACGTGAGCGTGACACGTAGGATAATTTTTACTCATGAGATCATGAGATCATGACATGTGTCATTGTTAATTAAGATCGCGACATTGTCAAAATAATAATCTGAATAAAAGGAAAAAGCTAAAAACGGAAATTAAGATTTTAACTCACGAGATCGTGACGTGTAAAAAACGGCATATAAGACAAAATAACAAAAAATGAAAAATAAATTGTGTTTTATTTAAATAAAAATTAATAAACTCAACAAAATAAAATAAAATAAAATAAAAATATTAACAATAAAATTTATATAAGATTCATAATATATAAAATTAGATTAATAACAGTTTGTTAATTGTTTTATAAGAATCAAATGAAAAAACTTCAAAAATATAAACTTTAAATTAAGAATTGAAATTTATTTTTCAAACCCTCTTATTAATATAGAGAGAATGTTTACCATTTTTATGAATCAATTTCGATTTTTTTTTAATTGTGAATTACAAAACATAATTTATAAATAACTAAACATGAGTCTAAATATAAAATCTAATTATACGGATCATATATACGTGAATTATCATTTTAAAAGTTTAATATAATTTATCTCTTATCCGCGTATCAAGCAGGACATAATCTATTATATTTATAAAAATCGAGTTATACTTTACAAAACATAATTTATAGATAACTAAACATGAGTCTTAATTTATAATATAATTATACAGATCATATTTACGCGAGTTATCAATTTAAAAATCTAATATAGTTTATCTTTTATCGGACTTAATCTAGTATAATTATAAAAATCGAGTTATACATTTGTACTAATGAGAAATTTATCTTTTAATTTGATTTTAATTTAAGAAAGAAAGAAACATATCTAAATTTAAAAGGTCTATTTTTTTTATTTTTTTTTGTCGACATTCTTTTTATTCCTATCATGATGCGCTGGAGGGAAAAAGAGAAGAAGGATCCTCGCGTCTTCTTCCCAAACTTCCCCATCACCTTCGTCGACCATGTAATATATATATATAACCCTGATCGTTCCTTCTGGTTAATGATTAGACCAACATTTGTATACACACAAAACAACCCATATGATATATCTAGATTTAGGTGGAATTGATCATTTGTATCCAACAATGACAAAAACACTTGAGATTGACATAAGATCTGCAGAGGGGCTTAAGGTAAACCGGAGACCGGTTAAGACAAGAAAGACTTTCGCCGTCGCAAGGATCGGCGATAAATTTCGAATCTCTAATGTTGACGAATCGGGAGGAAGCAATCCAACATGGAACTACAAGTCGGAGATGCCGATGGATTGTAGTGTACAGTTTATCTCCGTTGAGGTATTTTATCGAACAGGTTCCACGCGTAAGAAGAAACTCGGCGAAGCTAAAATCCCTGCGACGGATTTCATGGGAAGGTATTCCCCTGAAGGTCACTCTAATTTCTTGAGCTATAGATTAAGAGATGAATTTGGGGATAAGTGTGGAATCGTTAACGTTTCGATCTTGGTTAAACCCAATTCCGCGACATTCAGCTCGGAGATGAAGGATTACGGCGCGTGCTCGTCGCAAGCGGCGGAGACCGGTTTGTGGAGACCGAGATCGGAGCCGCCGTCGATTGATGGATATGGTGGCGGTCGGATTGTTACCGGAGTTCCGATTTGGTGTGTGATTCAACGGCCAACATAAAATTTGGTGTTTGGCTGCACTCTTGGTCTGTTTCCAAATTCGGAACTGAAAGAAGAAGAAAAGATGTTTTCGATTAATATTGTTTCCTACTCAAAAGAACTGTTTCATTGGTTGAAAATAAAGCCAAATTTTGTTAAGGAAATATATATATAAAAAAAAAAACTGATAAGAGTTTTTAAAAATAATTAACGGTGATTCGGTGGCCAATATAATTGAATATATAAAATGAATTCAAACTACTAGTGACAGTTTTTAAAAGATGTTATAAGCATTTGAGAATGTGTTTCCATTGCCATGCATAGTTTATGATATGAATAAATAATCGGATGCGCAGATGAATGCCATTTTTCTTATGAATGTTTTACGAACGCATTTCCTTTTTCTTTTTTTTTTGGTAACCACGCATAATCCAATCCATTTGGACTAGGAACAGAACAGATTAATTAGTCTTTTTTATATAAAAAAAAATGAATCATAGATGACAAACAAATATTTAGATTATACGTAAATTACATATAACATGTTGTTACTGACAACAAAAATGACTACTTCACTGCTGGTTAGAGAAGAGATAAGGTCTCTACAGCTTTCCGGGTTCGATTCTGTGCACGTGGACTCGCTGTGAGGATAAAAGCACCTGTGATGATTGGGTTCATCACGACCGTCTGTTCATACAGATGATATGGTGCGCATCTGAGCGTTTATTTTTTTTTATTCATTTTTTACGAAATCAATAACGTTTTTTTCTTGTTCAAACCATTTCTGGGTAAACGTTTGTGGGCGCCGCATGGGCTTTAGTCCAGTTTCAACATATTCGGCTAAAGCCTTTACCAAATCCACACGCTTCTCTCTCGTTAATTACGATTACAATTTAAACGAATTAGCCAATGCATTCACACATCCGGCAATATAATTTGGTCGGTGACGTTTACTATATTAATTTTGAAAACTCGGATCTAATTTATAAAACCCAAATGGTTCTCATCACACCTGACTTGCTGAAGAAACATTTTTATACCCAACTATAATTTACTTATCGCATTTTACAATATATAAAAAAACAAGAAGTGCAGCTTCGTTTTCAAAACAAATGTTAAGGTCTTCTCCTGTTCTTTCCTCTGTAGTGGTCAAATAATAAACAAGCTTTAAGGTAGTGATTGACGATGATAATGAGCTCATCACCTTCGCATATATAGATTAACTCAGAGAGCAACGAATCTTTTTCCTCCTCACACTTGTTCACTCCCACTATGTTCACCATTTTTGAGAATATTGAATTTGCAGAGAGGGCAAGTTGCGTTGATTCTTAGCCATTTGTCTACACATAAACTGTGGAAATGGTGTCTACAAGGCAATTCCCTTAATTCTACTCCATCTTCATATGCACACAGACAAATGCTACATTCCTGCAACGGTTATTATCGATTTTGCTTATATCATTTCAGTGTCTTTATATCCAAAACTCGGTGGGAAAAAAACGGGATTTTGATTTTGGTTACTTACAGCATCATCACTAGATATCACGCGTTCGGTTTGAGAATCAACACCTAATTCTGTCATTATCCCTCCATGAGTTTCCCGGACTTGGCCATTCACTTTCTCAGAGTTCTTTACAGTGAGAAACTTGAATTTTGAAAGCTTTTCTATCTCTTCATCCGGCGCACCTTCCTGAAAATAATAAAGACATTTTGAAACCAGAAACGGAGTATATACTCGCTTATTAGGATGCATCAAGAAACCATTTGATTGGATTTTGTCTTCATTCTCTAGTGTTTTTTTACCTGATCTGCTAATGCGTACAAGATCGCGATGATGCAAGGTAAACAGCAGCAAACAGCAATACCGATTAGACTAGCAACCGCAACGCAAATGACAACGAAGATAACATCAAAGGCAAGGAATGCAACACAGAGCCTGCAAAATATAAGAAACAAGGATTTGATCAAAGAAACAATCTTTTGAGAAGATAAAAGCACAAGTGGAAGAACAATCAAGAACTGTTATTTTCCGGCTACAAACCAGTAGAGTTGAGGCGAAGATTGAGTGAGGGCCTCGGGATCACCTGTGACCCAGTAAAACCCGATGATCCACCAGACAAAAGAGAACATCGTATTTGCAGACTCGAGGTGCTTGGCGAAACTGGAAGAGCGAAAAACATGAGGATCTTTGAGAGTACAAATCAATGGGAAACAGTAAATTCACTTCAACATTTGTATACACAATCCTAAGACAGCCTAAAATGGGTCTAAATCTAAGCGAGTAAGAGTCTATCACTAAAACTGAAGCATCGATGTGCCAACACGAAAGAAAAGTAACACAATTCCGCGAAACTTCATAGATTAAAGAAGAAAAGGGGAGATAGGAAATCTGACCTAGCTCGATGGTCATCATCCGCCTCGTCGATGCCATAACCATCAGATTCGTCTTCGCTTCCGCTGAGAGATCCGTGATTGGAGGAATCATCTTCACTCCGAGAATTAGCTTCTCGGCGTCGTTTATATTCGGCAATTACACATCCAACGTGAAACAAACACTGGAAATTATACCCAATAATCCAAAGCCTTAGAGGAACCTCGGGATTTTCTTCAGAACTAACCCCTAGAATCACGATTGACACAATCACAAAGACAACATTCCAGAGTATATCGAGGGCTATAATAGGTTTAGAGTAAGCCCATTCACTCTGCCGCTCCTCAAGCTGCTCAGCCGCCACCTCACGGACTCGAACGGAGGGCTCACGAAGCATCATCCGGCGGTTGCTAGCGCGGCGGAGAAGTCTCGACGCTGCGCCTCGAAGCGGCTGGGACGAGCGCGGGATGTTACGCCTGTTCCGGCTTAGAAGCGGCGAAACGTCCATCGTTGGAGAAGAAGAGCCTGGGACAGGGATCGGTGGATTTATCAAACAAAAAAAAACCCAGAATCTGATCTAGGAATCTACCAACTTTCGAAATTTCGGATGCGAAGATAGGATCTTGGGTAATTGGGTTAATCCGGAATGGTCCGAATCTCGATGGGTCGGGCTTGAAATCGCTGGAAATCTGGCGACTGTTGGGTGGATGATTCTAGGTTTTGAGGACCACTTTCTCAGAAGCTAATGAAAATTGAAAACGACAAGAGAATGTCTCCATTGACGTTCAAATATTCCTTTTTTTTTTCTCTTTCTAATATATATATATATATAACTTTTAATTATTATCAAATTTGATAAAAACACAAACATGTGATTAATGGCAGATCTAAACATTCATTTTTTACAGAGTTAACTTTTTTTGGAGAAAAGAGTTAACTGTGTTTTTTTCATGATCGTTCATCAACTGTTCGTCGATTATACTCCAATGTCTTGTAAATCAATGATTTTTTCATCGGATTTTTTATTACGCCATGGGTTCTAGATCTAGTGATGTTTTCATTTATATCATGGAGATTTTGTGGATGATTAGTTGAGACTTGGGCGGTAGGATCTAATATACTTGAACTAAATTTGGTGTGTCGAAAAAAATTTAAACTAAAATACGGTGTCTTTTACTACCTATTTTACATTTTACATGGAAATTCAAATTTACGATTTGAACTCTAATATATGTGCCAAAATCTACTTTGACTAACGACTCGAACTTGTAACATTGTAAACCGTAGACAAGCGTGTAAACCAGTTGAACCGTAAGACATTTTTAATATTTTTTACAAACATATCAATATATTATTGAAAAACGTAAATTGAAAAAGATTAAGCTTGCTTTACACTGATTTTTAAGGCTGTAGAAAAAAATTAAGGCTGTAAGAACCTCATTTGCTACCGCCTTAAAAATTTAGTTCAGGCTATCTACAGCCTCAATTTTTTGTCTACCGCCTTAAAATTTACCAGTCAATTTTTTAAAGTTACAGCCAAAAAAAAAAAAAATGACCGTAGGAGCCTCATTTGCTACAGCCTTTAGTTTTGATTTTGAAGCTGTATAAAACAAAATTTGGCTGTACGAATCTCTGTTTGGGGTTTTTTTTCTCTCTCTCTTTAGTTATCTATACATACACATATATGTATGTAAATATTATTATTATATTATACAAACGCATAGCACATTTTTCTTACGTTATTACTCAATATTATAAATATATATATGATAATATTAATTAATATTAGCACATATATAAATAATTAATATTAGCATAAATGGTATTATAGCCAAGAATATAATACTTTATAGAATATATTTTTGGCTATAATACCATTTATTTTATTTAATATTTTCAAATTTTCAAAATCTATATGATAAATAATTTTTATAGCCAAAATTTAAGCATATATCCAATACTTATCAATCATACTTTAATTTTAAAATAGTTACAGCCAAAATCCTACAACTACAAGAGTTACATCGGCAACAAATTCGTCTACAACCCAAATTCTACATCAGATTATTTACCAACTAATCATCCACCTTATCTGATATTGTTATAATGATTGTCCATAGATCTTACAAGTTTTATGTCTGTATATACAACTAATATTGTAAAGACTTTATTCCATATAATATATTTTGCATGAATTTCAGAATTGTAAGATAATCAATTGGATTTTGTTAAGTAAACTTTATCGATAAAAATATATAAGAATGCAATGTATACAATTTTTTTATAAAAAAAATCTTAGTTATTGTTTATTGAGTTCGTATTTGTTTCATTTTAGTTGATTTTGTAGATATCCTTCCAACTTATATTTTAATGATTTTTATCTGTTTCCAACCTCTATTTAACTATTAATTGATTTTTTCTATTTTCTAATTCATGTATCACATGATATTAAATTATATATATATATGATATTTACATGTACATACCATTACACTCATTGCTTTTTATTTCAAAATTTTCATTCTCGGTGTAACATCAAAGATGACTAAAGCCACCATTTTCATTTTCTTCATGATCGTTCTCGTTTTAGGTTTGCCTTACACTTACTAATTCACTATACATATTATAAAATTATTATTCAAAATATGAATTAATATTTTGTTCTCCACGTTTTCACATTTGATTCATATTTCTTTTTTTTTGAACATTTCATTTGATTCATACTTTTTATCACTTTATTCATATAATTAAAAACTGAGATTGATGTTCTTAAAATTTATCAGGAATGGTAACGACAGAGATAAGAGGACAAGAAATGTGCCATGATATGGTAATGAAAACAGATTGTGAGGATGGTGCGTGTGCCAATCTGTGTACCGTGAAATGGAAGGGAAACGGCGCGTGCTTCCAAAACGTACATGTCTTTAGCTGTCTCTGCACTTTTCCTTGCCAGATTTGATTTGAGTTTAACAAATCGATGGAAGGCTTCCAATACTATTTTTATACTATTAACAGATGCAATGTATTTTTATTGGAGTTGAATAAATCGATGGTTGTAAACCACTTTTTTTTAATCATAAATTAATAAAAAAAATTAACCAGTTCATGGATTTCAATGGTCTAAATATTCACCATATAAAGTTATAAACCGAAGGATCAAAGTTTGAATTCCTTTTCGTTTTTAATAACGAGTTCTAGTTCTCGTACCATAATCTCAATAATAGTTGGTTACTATTTACATGCCTTAAATGATTATAATACCCAAATTTTACGTAGACTCAAGGATAGTATAAACTACAGTCCATAATTCTTTGTTTGTATAAAAAAGAACTAGTGAAAATGTCACATGACCAAATTGTTTTTATTTTATTTTATAAACGACGGATATATTTTACAGTACATTGCTTTATCTCAATCGGTTTTTAATATTAGGACATTAAATTAAATGTCAATATTAGGACATTAAATTAAATGTCACATGACCAAATTATATAACAGAGTCAATATTTTATTTTATAAACGATTGACTCATGTTTTTTTTTTAATATTAGATTAAATGTCATGGCATGAACCACCCGTAGCCGTCGCCATAATCCGCCTAAACCCACTTAGGTCGAATCACCGACCATCCAGAAATCGACTATGAAGCTCGATTAAAGACAACGAAAGAGAACCTCTCAATGGAGAGGCCTCAAAAAACCAGATTTATTGGGTGGCTAGGGCGAGCAAAGAGAGAGAGATCGGATGGATGGATTGTCCAATTACTCATATTTTCTTGGAACACATTTTGACACTGAAGACGAAAAAAAAGAAGAGAAATGATCGGTATACATTTTGCAGTCGACCAAAAGGTCCAAAACAATTGGTTGACTATAAGTTTGTTAATGTAATATATTCAAATATTGGAAATGATGATGAATTGGTTGGATTATATTTGTTTTTTCTTCTCTAGGACTTTTTGTCTAATGGTTAGAATAATTGCAAATTCTGGTAATATCAAAATTAAATCAACTACATGACAACTATTCACACCAATGAAAATTACATCTTACTCCTTTTTAATTTATTACTCCTTTTTAATTTATTACTCCCTCCGTTTCAGAGTTATTTTTTTTTTTTTATCAAAAAGGCTGTCATTTTATATTTTCAATGTAATTTTTTCAACTAATTTTCTAAAATACCTTTCTCTAAAGCTAATAACATTTGTATTTAAATAATTTTAAATCAATTATGGGTATATTAAATATGGTTATATTAATAAAATTTCAAAATTTATTAATATATGTGAAATATGTCAAAGTGACATTCTTTGTAAAACAGAGAGAGTATTGTTTAAAAAAAAATATATCTTCATCTCTTCTCTCTTTCCGCACCAAATATATTTTTCCCATCTCCGGCCGATTCACTGGATCTTTTGTAAATATCATTCCTATTTAATTTTTTAATGATTTTTTTCTGTTCCCAGCATCTATTTAGCTATTAGTTATTTTCTACCTTTTTTTTTATCTCATGTATAATATAATATTATTGTAAAATGTATGTATACATCTAATTTCTTATAAATATGATATTAACATGTACACTACCATTACACTCATTGCATTTTGCTGTTTAATTTGAAAAGTTCATTTTGACTGTATCATCAAAAATGACTAAAGCCATTGTTCTTGCTATCTTTATGATCATCCTCGTTCTAGGTTTGCTTTGCATTTCCTATTCTTTAAACGTATTAGAAAACTATTATTTTTAAAATCGGTTAACATGTATATATAGTCTCTTCCTTTCAATTCAATAATTTTGTTCAATGCCTTTTATATTTTTATTAAAAATATTTGAATTATATTTTAAATATTTATCAGGAATGGTGACGAAAGAGACTCATGGGCAAGAAATGTGTCGTGATGTTTTAATGAGAACGAACTGTGAAGCTTTTCCATGTACCAATCTTTGTACGCAAAAATGGAAAGGAAGTGGTGCGTGCTTCCAAAACGAACAAATAAAGAGCTGCCTCTGCACTTTTCCTTGCAAAATTTGAGTTTCATTTTGTTGTCTTTAAACTATTATATAAATTATTAATAATAATGAGTTGAAATAAAACTATTGCAACTTTGTATAGTTTTATATGAACTTGGATGGAACACCTATCTTATGCAAACTTAAAAGTTATATATTTTTTTAAACGAATTCGAAAGTTTTTTTTTTCCGGCAAATCAAATATATTGATATCATAAAAAGAGTACAAGACATAGAAACATTGTCAATACAACCGTTAACGCAAATAAAAGAAATTGAAACAATTTCGATGAATGAAGGGGTGGAGAGTAACCATGCTTTCCTTTCGGAAGTCTTATAGGCTAACAGATAAAATATGTTATGTCCCCCTTTCATCTATTAAACGAATTCAAAAGGTTTAAGTATCTAAAGCTAAATCGAAAATAATATGAATTCTCTAAATCGAAAATAATATGAATTCGCAGAGTCTACGTAAGGTTTGCAACCGTTCTATACATAAGGTCTGCAACCGTTCTACAAAAGGTATGCATGTTTCGTAGAGTTTACAGAAAAAAATCAGGCAGCGAAAGTTCTGGTAGAGTCAACATAAGATCTTGCAAAACCAACGGAAAGTCACGCAGAGTAAGCTGCATAATCTGCGAAAGGTCTGCAAGAGTTTTACAAAAAAGCATATAGGAGGTAGTTCCTTTACATTGTGTAACTGCAACTAGTCTCTTGTCTTTGCGATCCATTTTGACATTGCCCGCAAATCGGTCAGCTAACATGCATGGACATAGGTTTGAGGATTGCAATCCTAGCAGGTCGGTCCGTTGCGGTTTAAAACAAAATTTATCCGCCACATGACGAGCCAAATGGGCACCGGCTGGCCCGTTGAACACCTCTAGTTTGATGGTTGAAATATTAATCATATGAGTTGAGAACTAGAATTTGAGTTTCTTTTATTTTGATAACTAGTTTCGAGTTTCGATTTTTATCATAGTTAGTTATTTTAAATTTTTGATAATGGTATTGTTTGTGACCCTCATCTTCACGCCAATCACCTAATAAATTTTGACCCAAAAGAATATAAAATGGATTTGATCCAGGAGTTGATCGCACTCTTTAACATCCCTCTCATCCTTGGTTTGAAACAATTTTGTACATTCATTTCGGTGAAAACGTATGTCGAGTTATCAGATTTTGGACACGATTGAATCTTTGTTGTGAACACTATAACATAGCATGTTCACTTATCAAAATATGAATTGATTTGAATGAGAAATGAAAGTCCAAAATGGATGATTTCGAAATATTGTGAAACTTGAAAATTTGGCTATGTGTCAAATATGTAAAAGTCTCACATTAAAAATTTAATGTGAAATTCACAAAATACAAGGTTCAAAATCCTTGGGTACGCTACAGTGTATTGAAGAGAGGATAGACCAGCCACATGTGTGCACCGTGTCGTGCTAGGCTCGGGCTCGGATCTTGGTTCTCAGTTTAAAAATGATTCTTTTTTGGTTCTCAGTTTAAAAATGATTCTTTTTGCAGCATGTTTTGATTTTGTACATGATTAATACAATAAGTTAAACTGAAAAGTCTTATGTGATTTATTATTTATTAATTATTATAAATCTGTAATCACTCTATCCATAATAGCTCCGATTAAAATGGGATGGGCTATTATGGATTTTTTGGTTTTAAAGTATTAGGTCACATTCGGGATTAAATTCTATTTCTGTTCGATTTTCGGTTTTTTCGGGTTTTATAAATAATAACCGACTTAGAATAATTTTTTGTGTAATTTCGATTATTTCAGATAATACGGTTAATTTTAAATAAGAATAAAAATTTTAACGAATGTGAAATAATATTTAACCAACAAAATGAACAAAGAAAGAAGAAAAAACGTTTTCTAGATTATTACGGTTGTTAAAATCATCTCCAAAATCATAGTTTTGCTTTTATTTTTCACTTTCAAAAAACCCAATGGCTTAGTGATTCAACTCACGTTCGAAGAGAGAGCAATCTATGGACACATGGCACTAAGCTACTTTTTCCAATTATAAAAATTCACACGATAAAGTACTCTACTTTGGCTAAACAATTCAGTTCTATATCATTATCCTCGTAAAGATTCACACGATAAACTACACCGGCATCAAGATCGGAAATCACTATCCTCGTAAAGAGAGGATGAAGAAAATCATAGCCATGTCTATTGTTTTCTCTCTATCACTAGTACAAAGAAGAAAAGAATCAAAAAAAAGAAGAGAATCATCATAAGAAAGGGTAAGAGATCTCCCTCTTTCAATAGAAATCGAATCGTCATAATAAATGTAACATATCTCTTTCTTTCAATAGAAATCGATTAGGATCTCGTAATCGCAAAGTCGATCGCTGGAGAGAGGAGAGCCATGAGCGATTAATTGGATTTTTTGTTTTGTGAAGATCCACCCCTACAGTTATGATATACTAGATGAATACCCGCGTATACACGCGGATTTCTTTTATTAAAATATATCTTTGGTGTGCCACACCAAATTAGTTAATAGTAACAAATTTTAATCATTCCCGTTACATGTTGTCTTTTCACAAACTTGTCGTTGATATAACATTTAATTTTAAGTCTATTGGTTTATAGAACTGAAAACATAGGTGAGAACTACTACAATATCAAATGAGAATTGAGAATAATTTACTACACTCATCCGCTATCCTCCAAATTTTATCTATCAAAATTATGGTGCTTTCTTTTTGTCAAGCTCCAGTTAGTCTCGTCGGGAATACTCGTATATGAACAAAATGGTAACATTTTTAATATGTTTCTCCGGCAAACTGATTTTTGATACATGTATGCAGAAGTTAAATTTATTTATAATATTATTGTTCTATCGATTTCTCCGTTGGTCTCATTTATCATAAAGATGTATCTCTCGCTCTTTCATAAGAACGGTTATGTTTTGATTTGTATATAAATTCTTTTGCCATCTTATGTTTATAATTCTCGCAATCCTACCTCCTTTCACCCCTCTAGTTGGAACAACAAACATTTCTTCAAAATATGTTTAAAACTTTCGTAAATTAAGTAGCACCGCAAATCAACCAGTCCCATTTACGGTTTTGAATTTAGAAAAATGGTTTGAAAAACATATAGATTTCTCTGAGTTAAACTAATAATTCTCAAACCAATTAAAAAAAACTATTTGAACTGAATTCTATTGAAAAGCTACCTGATTTATCGGAAATAAGAAATATTAATGTCATTCGACAATTAGAAAGTTGTTTTTTATCTTCATCTTTCTTCGATTTGATTCTTATGCCTTCGGTTCTTAATTTTTCTGTCTTCGGTCTTCATTTCTTTAATTTTAGCTTTATGGTCAAATTAGAACAAAGAATATCCCACCAATCCACTCTATTTTAATAAGTTTTCGAAGTCTAACAAAAAAATTATCAAAAAACATTCATCAATCATAACCCGATCAATCCACTCTATCTAATTTATCAGCCAAGTTAAACTTGTTTATCTCTGTCATTATCGTTAAATTCTACTTTGTCGTCTATATAGTTTATGTAATTCTTTTTTTTTGAATAAAGTTTATGTAGGTTAAATTTAAATGTAATGAAAATGTAATTTAATTTAATTCTTTTTTGGGTTGAAATGTTATATTAATTGATCAACAAAATGAATCTGTACAAGAGTTCAAATATATTGTGACTATGCGAAAATTTAAGTTATGTTAACAAAAAAAAAAAAAAAAACTTCAGATTTTTAATTTTTTGGAAAATGTGTCAAAATTAAAATGTTTATTTTTTTATTAATTTTAAAAACTGATGTGTCATGGAGAGGAGTGATGATGTGTCATCCCCTTGTGAGACTCACTCACTCTTTATATAATAGATTTATTGTTTATTTGACTTATTATTTTTTTCTTTTTAATTAACACCTGATTTATAACCTATTGTAAATAATAAGCCAAATACATTTACTCGTGTACTTAACAAACATAAATTCATCATATCACTGGAAAGTCTGCAATGTTATATTTAATTCTCTATTAGATCCTATGGTTGAATATAAATGGTGTGTGAATTCAATTATTTTCTATTTTAATTGAACAATTACCATAATACTTTCCAACTCATTTGCTTGTAATCGTGATCTTATGAAAATATTTATTGTTCATTTGACTTTTTATTATTTTGTTCCTGATTAACAGCCCAAAATCAACTGTTTCCATTTAATCAAATTGTTGATTTGATTTTATTCCATATTTTGATATCATGGATTATATAGTATTTATTAAAAATTAAATATGTTTCCATACAATTTCATATATAAAATAGAGATGATACTTACATCCCATGTACACTACGAAAACACTCATTGTTTATTAAACAATTGACAAAACTTCAAATCAAGTTGTATCATCATAAAATGACTAAACTCACTGTTCTTGCTATCTTCATCATCCTAATTCTAGGTTTGTTTACGATTTACCCATTCTCTCAAAGTTTTAATGTCTTTTATATTATAGTAGTCATATATTGAGAATTCATGTTTTTAAAAATATTTTTTTATAGGGATGGTGGCGAAAGAGGCACAAGGACAACATATATGTCATCAGATACTAACAAATGACCATTGTGATGGAGCCACATGTACAACTCTGTGTGACCAGCAGTTGCAGGGAACTGGCCAGTGTTACCTAACAGTAGACAGACGATTTATCTGTCTCTGCAACTATGATTGCAGAACTTGATATTTGTTTTTTTTTCCCTATGTTTTTTTCTTATCTATAAAAAACTATCATCAATAATAAATATTATAAGTTTCTTGCGATCTTTCTAGTATTATGCGAATGTGAAATCGCATTCGAACTGACCCGGACACTGAATTAGCCCAAAACATGGAAATAGCCAACCNAATTTTTATTGAAAGATAATATTAAATTTTGAATTTAATGTAGATTTTCTGAGATTTCATCAACAGTTACAAGCAAAATATTCAGAATTAATAACAAAATATGTTTATTTCAAAATTTAAATCTTATTAATACAATCAGATTTATAATTGAATATTTTTCAAACTGAAAAAGAATATATTATTAATTAGATTTGCACAACTATAAATTTGATTATGCATATGGACACAATTCAGTTACTAATACATATTCAATATTTTTAGTTTACATATATAAAATAAAAAAATATTTTAAAATTACAGATTCAATATTTTTAATTTACATATATAAAATAAAAAATATTTTAAAATTACAGATTCATATTTTAAAAATATTTTTGTTTCTTTACAAAAATAATAAACCGGATATTAATTTAGATTTAATTTAAATAATATTCTCATAGTGACGTACACGATAAACGATATGTTATTGTATATTTTTATCATAATCAATCAGTCTAAAATTTTAAATATTTGAAATTAGTAAATATTTATATTATACGGTAATATGAACGGGCGGGTTAGAATTATGTTTTTATAATCGCGGTCATTCTCGGATCAATATGAACGGACATATTATAATTATGTTTTTATAATCACGGTCATATTTCATACTAGAAACAATTAAATCTACACAAAAAAAATATATATATCTAAACACAAAAAATAATTTTTGTCACTTATTAGAAAATTATATTTATAAAACAAATTATATCTAAATACAAAAAAAAATTATTACAAAATTTGATAAAAACAAAAACAAAAATTTCCGTGCATCCGCACGGGATAGAATCTAGTTATCTAATACTAGATTAGACTGTGTGGTACACATGATAAGAAAATGAATTACTTTAGATTTTAAAATTGATAATCTGCATAAATATGATTTGTATAATTTGATTCTAAATTAAGATTACCGTATAGTTATATAGAAAATTACGGTTTGTAATTCGTAATTAATTTTTTTTGAAATTGATGCATATCATCCATAAAAATTCTTTTTAAATTGTCGGTGTTATCTTTCCGTCGTCAGTGTTCGAACTCTTGATCAATACACAAAGTCTCTCTACTAACCCCATATAACCTTTTCATATTTTTTAAAGCAAAAACGATTGTAACGGTTTCCGTAGTTCTAGACGAATGATTGTACTTTAACAAAAAAAAAGACGAATGATTGTAGTAATATGGAGTATGGACGATTAATTCATTTACAGGTACATTTACAGGTACATTTTCCAAGCAATGATTAATTCGATTTGGAGAGAAAGAAATGGACGACGGCATGGCGAAGACCATAAACTTCCAAATAGTTTAATTCGACAACTGGACAAACAGATGAGAAATCGCCTAACATCAATCAGAAGTATGGGCGACGGAAGATTTGAAAACGGCATGCAACTGTGGTTGGCGACGCGTTAACTATCTTTTTGATTTCAAAAGAACTTCTTTAAATTCTAAGATGCACTCGTTGTAAAAACGTTGTTTTTTGGATTTGAATTAATTTAACATTTAAATTCAAAAAAAAAATATGGAGTATGGATCCAACAACCGATTCCCACCCAAAATCACAAAGGCACGTGCTCCTTTGCTAGTGAACGGTAAAATGGTCAAAATCAATATCTATTAAATTTGACGTGCTAAAAAATTTTGAACTAAAATACGGTGCAATTTCTTATATTCCGGACATAAAAATTCAAATTTCCAACCCAAACTATTGAATTTCACCCAAATCCAGCATTGACCGTAAATCCATTAGTCAAACCCTTAACAGCACTGACGCAGCAGTTTAAGTCAGCTGCCACGTCAGCTAAAGCATCAACGGTTGCTGAATCAGCTGTCACGTCAGTCGTCATTATATTTTTAATTTTTTCAATTTTTTTAAAAAATGATATCATTTTTCTATATATATTTTTTGTCTAAGTTTTTAATATTCCATTAATCCTAATTAACTAAAATTAATTCTTTTTAAATCTCAATTTTTATGTTGTAAATTTTCTTTTAATCACACGAGTTAAAAATATATAATTAACTTATTCTTTGTAGAACTATATTTTAAGGGAATATAAATTTTATATGTATGGATAGATAAACAAATCAAATCAAACATAACCAATTATATCATTAAAAGAAGTCTAGTTATATTTGTGATGACATATATTGCTAATATGGATGCCTTCAATTGGTTTAAATTATTGGATGTTAGCATTTTTCTTTATTTATGTAATTGGTTTAAGCATCCAGTCAAGCCACGCGACTATGTTCATCAACCTGGGAAGTCTCTCCAGAAACTCATCAAGTTTCTCAGGTGGTTTAAGCATCCAGAAAGCTTCAAAAAGCTGGTTTCCTTGCACAGAAGCATCTTATCATTTTTTTTTTCTGTAATTTTTTTCTTTCATTTTAATAATAGAAATATTTAGGTATATGGTCGGTTCGATTCCAAATTTTATTTTGGTTTGGTTCGAATTCACAAGTTTTGGTTAAGATAATTTAGTATTTCGGGGTTTTTTCGTCGTTTTGAGGAAGCAATCCACACCTACTTAAGATTAATAAAATATTACAAATTTAGACAAACAAATAGATATAGAAAAAAAAATTGAAAAAAAATTTGGAATTTTTCTTTAAAAAAAAATAATGACGGCTAATGTGGCAGCTGACTCAGTAATTGTGGATGTTTTAGCTAACGTGGTAGCTGACTGAGACTTCTGAGTCAGCGCTGTTAACGGTTTGACTAACGGATTTACGGTTAATAGTGGATTTGAGTTGGATTCAATAGTTTGGATATAAAATTTGAATTTTGATGTCCGGAAGGTAAGAAATTATACTGTATTTTAGTTCAGATTTTTTTTGGCACATCAAAGTTAGTAGAAATTGATTTTGACCATTTTTCCGCTAGTGAACACCTAATTTATCTTATGAACTATTTTTGGCACAATTTCGTGCTATCATCTTTTGGATGAAACTCCATATTTTTCGAAAATTATCTATGACACTCAGTATCTTCTGTTTCACCAATTTGTTGCTTCTTCGTAAATTTTTCATATCCATACCGAACACAATGTTAGAACAATATATCTCCCACTCTTTGCCTCTACCCGTGTAACCATTTCCACTATTATCAATTTTCAATTTCTGGAAAACTTTTACAACAGTTTTTAAAAATCTTTATGTATTGTTCGTCCGTCTAATCATTTAAGATCCACTCTTATATATAATTCGAGATTTTCTCAAAATTGTATTTATTAATCGGTTGAGGTACAATGGCATCTCCATCTGGAATGTTTGTAAACATATCTCCCGTTACATGGTTTATGCCTAAAACCAGTTTTTCTAAAATTTTAAACTCGTATTACACCATCTCCAATGTATATCTCCATTTTTTACTCCAAAATGGAGCAACTCCAAAATGGAGCAACTCCAAAATGGAGTTGTGTTTTACTCCAATGTATAACTCTATTTTTTACTCCAAAAAAGAATATTTTAAATAGATTATTTTTGTATTTAATTAATAATACCTTTTATTTCTAAAAGTTACAAATTAACCTATTTTTGCAATTTTTTTATAAATTATGAATTTAATAAAATTTAATACTTATTAAATAAAGAAAATTACATAATATTATTAAATAAAAAAAATTACATAATATGTAGTTTAGTCAAGCCAAACTATTGTTACAAGAGGATCCAAAGTTCAAAAAGGGTTGGAAATTTGAACATGTTTGGATTATTATTAAGAACTTTTGGACAATTTTTTATTGATCTCGGTGGACCAGGAAGCGGTTTAGGGGAATATTAAATTTATCGTATTTGTTGTGTTAAATTTTTTTTTGTTGCTTATCTTTAATTTCAGCACTTGTTATGTATTTTTAAGTTTATTTTATTTTACAATCTTTTTAAATAAATTTTTTAGTGTTTAAATAATTATGAAAGTCAAATACATTTTATGCATTTAAATATTAGTATAGTGTCACATGGATATATTTTGATAGTTGATAATATGTACGACAAATACATTGCTAAATTAATAAAAAGTATAAAATATAAATATTTAATATTTAAAGGATCAATTTGCAATAAAAAAAAGTCCAGCTCCATAATGGAGTACAATATGGAGTTACTCCAAATATGGAGTAGAATATGGAGAAACTCCACTTTGGAGTGGAAAATGGAGTGGGGTTAGACCATCTCCAATGTATATCTCCATTTTTTACTCCAAAATGGAGCAACTCCAAAATGGAGTTGTGTTTTGCTCCAATGTATAACTCCATTTTTTACTCCAAAAAAGAATATTCTAAATAGATTCTTTTTTTTATTTTATTAATAATGCTTTTTATTTCTAAAAGTTACAAATTAACCAATTTTTGCAAATTTTTTTATAAATTATGAATTTAATAAAATTTAATACTTATTAAATAAAGAAGGAAATAAACAGTTTTTGGAGCAATTAAAGAAGACAAGCGCACAAAGACAAGACTATTTGAAGATTCAACATAAAAACTATGCTTTGAAAGAGCTGAAGATGGAAAACAAAATATTATTTTATGACATGGATTCCATAACGGATCCAAATATTCGTGCATATATTCATAGTGAACAAGCCAAAATTTTACAAAAGCGGAATGCTCAACAACAAGATCAACAAATTCCTCCTCCATCAACTTCGTTTGGACAATTTTTTAGAGAGAAATTTACTCCAAAATGGAGTTTGGAGTAGAAAATGGAGTGGAGTTGGAGATGCTCTTAATCATAATTTGCATTGGATTCAACAGTTTGAATATTTTATTCCGTCATAATTTGCATTAAACGGTGCAGCTGCTATACAGAGAAGATTGGATCCAATCATCCAGATGTGTTCCCATGTGAGCTAAAATAATTTAATTAGAGATATTTAGATTGTGAGTTAAGCTCCCTGTAATAGTTTAATATTCTGCATTTGTTTTTAGATCTTTTAGTAGCCATCGGCATCAGTATTCGTTACCCGCCCGATCCGCTCGACCCGTCTCGTACTCGGCCCGTAAAACCGGGTATCCGATTCGTCCAAGCCAAGTATCAAGGCGAGTTAACCAACTACTTGCAAGTAACGGGACAAGTCCAAGGCGAAATTTTTTTTTGACTATTTGTCCCGTTACCCGGCTTGTTCCCGTTATCCGGCTTGTTCCCCGTTACCCGGTTTGCTACTTGTACCCAAAACAAGACAAGTAATGGAAAAAGCAAGGCAAATAATGAAAAACAAGACAAGTAATAGAAAACAAAACAAGTAATGGAAAAAGCAAGGCAAGTAATGGAAAAAATAAGGCAAGTAATGAAAAAAGCAAGGCAAGTAATGGAAAACAAGGCAAGTAATGGAAAAAACAAGGCAAGTAATGTAATTACTTGTTGAGCGGGGACCCGTACTTGCAAGTACGGATACGGGTCAAGGTACCCGCAAGTATCAAAAATCTAGATGGGTACCTTGAATCAGCGGGTACCCGTTTTTACGAGTCCAAGTACGGGCCAATATTTTTACTACCTATACGGGACAGGTCAAGTAGCAAATCGGCCAAAATAAACGGATACCCGCCCTGTGCCCAGAACTACTTTTAGCAAGTAAACGTGATATTTTATTGTTTTTTTCTCTGAACAGTGAACACCATTTTCTCCATCCTTTACCACCCACCCAAAAAGACTTTTGTGAACACCTCACTTAACACCTAACTTATCTTATCTTTTTCGGGAAAATGGCCATAAAAATACCCAACTATCCGATTTTTGCCAAAATAAGTACAAACTTTTTATTGAGCCAAAATAAACACGAACTTATGTTGACTGGGCTATTTTGGATATGCGATTAGTCAAATTAAATAATTATTTTAGTGGCGTTAAATGCCGTTAACTATTGACGATTAACGAAACCAAGTTGTTTCATAAATTAGAAAACCCGAGATTTAAACCCAAAATCCCCAACTCGAGATTTCAAAGCTCTAATTCCCTAACCTTCTCAGTCGCAACTTCTTCTTCTCCAAATCCATATCTCCATCGTCGATTATCATTGAAATCATCATCACCATCATTGAGTATCCTTGAGTTTATGCCATTTGTCTCGTTTATCTAAAACTTGATGTAATTTGTCTTTTTGAGTTTATGTAAGACCTTATGTACACTTGGATTTGATTTCATTTGTCTATTTTCTTTAGTTGCAGAGATAAGAGTAAGTAGTAATTGAAGAGAAAAGAGAGTAGTAATTGCAGGGAATAGTAATTGCATAGAAAAGAGAGTTGCAGAGAAAATAGAGTTGCAGGTTGAGAAAAAAAGTGAAGATGAGCTGGGCTTATTGTATGGATGAAAATTCAGAGTCTCTAGGAGTAATATCATCGAAAGCAAGCTCAGTAACATTTTCTATATACATAGCAAGATACACTTTTGAGGTCATATTTCTGCAAAGAGTAGAAGAACACACATAAATGTATGAATTTCACTTTTTCTGTGAGTACATATACGTTGGGTGTCAGTTTCAATGACCTGAAAGACAGGAAAATTTGATTCATAAGCTGCAAGATAAGTGCTAGACGGAAGCAAAGCTCTACACCATCAAACAACATAGTGACTGATTTTTTTCCCAACAAGTCGATGAACCCGAAATTTAACAAAGTGAAAAATAGATTAACAAAGTGAAAACGTCAAAAAAAAGAAGAAGTGAAAAACAGATTAATTCCAAAATAACAACATGTTTTCACTCCTTACAAAGAGGCAAACGTTTCTCGAACCAACATACAACATTCCAAACACAGAGATAACACTTATCACTGTGTAGCAAAATAACGAGAAAGACAATAGAAACTAAGAAGCACCAGAAACATCATCATCTCCAAACTGTGAGCAGATTATAAGAGATTACGAAATTCTTATTAATAGCATCACCTACTTGTTCTCAAACCTGAAAAAAACAAGACAAACAATTTGAATATTATAATCAACAAGAGATCACACTAGAAACAACTTAACAACAAAGTTTTGAAAGAACCTGATCTTTCTTTGGTCGACCCCTTGGTCTTTTAGCTTCAGGCTCAACACTAGGTTTTGAACATGTTAATTTATTATGCCCTTCTTCCCTACAGTTTGAACATGTCATGATACGCTTTTCACGGCTTAAATTGGTCGGATGAGAGGAAGATGCAGCTTCACCTTGACTTTTTTTCCTATCGTAGTTACTTGGCCTACCAGGATTGCCTAACCTGTTTGGTGGTGGCAAGACAGGTAACCTCTTTAACCTCGGCCACAACTTCATTCCTTCCACAGGCCTAATACCATGCTCATATGTTTGCCACCACTTCCTAGTTGTGTAATACTCAGAAACATAATCTTCAAACTTCAGTTTTTTTGCTGTGATAACACAAGCTGCATGATTACACGGTATACCAATCAATTGCCACTTCCCGCAGCCACATGTTTTAGCATTCATATCCACACTATACGCAACACCCTGGAAGTCTATCTCATGCACATCACCAGTGGCCATGTATCTTATGCAATCTTTAGAGTTATCCTTAGCCGATTCAATTTCAGCATGTGCTCTCTTTGTGAATCTTGTCTTCAACCTACTAGCAAGAAGTTTCCTCTTTGCAGTACGCACCATACATTGTCTCCTAATTTCCTCTAACAAATCAAGCAGTGGTTTTCTCCTTGCTTCACGAATGGTTCGATTGAAAGACTCATTCATATTGTTCAAATTGTCATTACAATAAGAACCAACCCTAAAGAAGGCACGAGACCATCCAGGAGGATTAGTTTTCAGTAGAGAATCATACGCAACTTGATTGTACCTCTTCAACGCTTCCAGATTATCTTCATAATCGCCATTGGTGTAACTGCGTGCTATTTTCCAAAATAGCCTTTCTAGCTCCAGATCATGGTTGTTTCTCTTCCAATTTCCTAGAACGTGTCTAGCACACATACGATGTTCAGCTTGTGGGAGAACATTATGAACAGCTTTCACCAAACCCTGCAATACAAGCCAAAGACTATAAGTATGTAAGCCAAAGAATCTAAGAGAACGAAGAGAGACACTACCTTATGCTTGTCTGATATAATCGTTATCTTTCTCCCATCATCTAGTCCTAAATCCACCTTGAGATGATTCACAAACCAATCCCAATTAATATCATTTTCTATCTCCACAACTGCCCATGCGATTGGAACAATTCTATTATCTCCATCTCTTCCAACTGCAGCTATCAATTGGCCTTTGACATCCCATTTAAGAAAAGCGCCATCTAGTCCTATGATAGGCCTACATGAAGACATCCAAGAATTTCTTTGTGCTTCAAAACAAACATACAGACGATCAAACCTTTGCTTGCTTCCTGGATTTGGTCCTGGAATAGTCTCAATTTCCATTTTGGTGCCTGGATTTTTCTTAAAGATTTCTGCTTGGTAATCCCAAATCCGAGAAAAATGTGCTTCATGGCTAGCTCTTCTCTGTTTCGTAATTTTGGTTTTCGCTTTTCGACATTGATCCTCAGTAACAATCAAATTGTAATTCATTTTGATATCATCAACCATTTCCTTTGCCGTGAGTTTTGGATTCACTCTCAATCTTTCCTCAAACAATTGTGCAATTGATGAACTCTTCAACATCTTCGAGTAACCAGACCTGATGCATATGTGCTCACTCATGTACGCCTTAATCTGCAACTTGTGTTTACTCTTCTCATAGGAGCAGTAAACTCTCCACGCACAATTATCTTCTGTATCACAGCAAATCGCACCAAGCTTCTTTTGTGTGGATAAAAATAGCTTAATATCATATCTAGTTTTCAGAGAGTACCTAAGAAGTGCCTGCTTGAACTCAGAAGCTGAACCAAACGTCTTACCTAAAGCAAGAATTTCATCAGGTGATGTTGTATCTTCACGTGATTCTCTCTGTGCTTCCTCTTCTTCATCGTCAGATGACAAATGATCGGGTATAGTGTCATCATTCCATATGTCGTCTGCACTGTCTTCATCACTCTCGTCCGCTCTCGCAATTTCTCCAAACTGGTTTGGTAACTCTCCAATCACTTCTTCTTCAACAACCACACCATTGTTGTTCTCCAACTCACCATTATTGACGTCGTTCACGTCATCGCCATCATTGCCGTCGTTCACGTCATCACCAAAATCGCCATCAGCAATAACCACACAATCATCTTCTGGAGCATCACGAGCTTCTCCATCACTCTCATCTTCGACAACACCTTTTTTTTTGCGTCGACGTGGAGTGAGTTTCTTCATACTGGGCATCACGATTTCAAGGATTACAAGGATACTCGATGATGGTGATGATGATTTCAGGGATAATCGGCGATGGAGATATGGATTTGGAGAAGAAGAAGTCGCGACTGAGAAAGATAGATAATTAGGGATTTGGGTTTAAAGCTTGTGTTTTCTATTTTATGAAACGAGGTCGTTTCATTAAACGTTAATAGTTAACGACATTTAACGCCACTAAAACAATTGTTTAGTTTGACTAATCACATACCTAAAATAGCCTAGTCAACATAAGTTCATGTTTATTTTGGCTCAATAAAAAGTTCGTACTTATTTTGGCAAAAATCGGATAGTTGGGTATTTTTATGGCCGTTTTCCCTATCTTTTTCTATTTCTTTCTGTCCTCTAATTTTTGGACGACCAAAATTAGGGCCCTTTGTTCTTATAATTATATAAATTGTAATTATAGTTATATCATTATATTATAAATATAAATTGTTCAAAAAGTTCGAAATTATTGTTATAAACTAATACTTATATATATATATTATTATATATATTGTTTTGTGAGAGATAGAGGAAGGACGAGTGTGAGAGAGAGAGAATGATCTTATTGTTGTTGTTCAACTTGTTTCACAGATCTAACGTCTATTTATACTGCACAATTTAATAATAAAATATGAGAATTGCTAACCGACTTACTATGTCGGTTGGATAACGAAAGAAGATGATAATTATCTTCTTTAACACTCCCCCTTAATTATCCATCACTACTAACATATTACGTACTGCCTCGTTAAAAACCTTATCATGGAAAAACCCAATGGGATAAAAACCACGACAAGGGAAAAAGAGTACAGTGACGCAATCTCCCCCTGAAATGATGAATATAGCATTCTTTTCATAAATCCCGTAGATGACGCATTCCGATACTTTGAACATGTTTTCGGAATGTTGTTGTGGGAAGCGCCTTTGTAAAGAGATCTGCTGCATTGTCACTTGAACGAATGTATTTGATATCAACTTCTTGATTCTTCTCGAGTTCTCGAGTGTAAGAGAAAAATCTTGGAGGAATATGCTTCGTTCTATCATTTTTGATATAGCCTTCTTTGAGTTGAGCGACACATGCAGCATTATCTTCGAACAATATCGTTGGCTCCTTATTGGTAACTATTCCGCTTGCTTCTTTAATGTGATGAGTCATAGATCTGAGCCATACACATTCTCTACATGCCTCATGGAGCGCAATAGTTTCTGCATAATTTGAGGAAGTGGCGACTAGAGTCTGCTT